>OY992531.1:153952194-154406621 GCA_963921185.1 Dasysyrphus tricinctus | reverse complement strand
AAAAATAATTCACATTCCTATTTCAAAACGGTAAATTGTGAAACTGAATTAGAAATGTGAAAAATATACATTTATTTTTAGAAAGAGAAAACCAATATGATCTGTCAAACTGTAGTTTCCACTCTGAAAGTTGATTGTGGAATTGAGGATGTTGTGTTCTGGGCCTACACAGAAAGTATTGGTAAAGATTTAAAGCTACAAACACAGTATTCATTTTTAAGAATACAAAATTTCTGATGTAAAAAAAAGTGTAGTATTTGGAGGTGCGTGCGTAGTGTGTGCTTTCGAAAAAAAAGTGTAGTAAAAAACACTACAATTGTAGTAGGGGGGCAACGCTGATCAGCACACTCGACTTATGCAGAGTGTGTCAGATGAAGAGGTGGAGGAGTGCTCATCCCATTTCCACTGTAGTTCAGCCCTAACCTAGCCAGAACAAGAAAATCAGCCCTCGGAGAATATTTTTTTGGACGAACTGGATGAAGCCTCTCTTTTGCCACTAAAAAACATATTGAACTTCATTCATAGCGCAGGGTGGCTTAGAGAGGCACCCCATTTCCAAAACATCGACTGAATCCCTGCTTTTACTCTTCCTATTCCTACATTACTCATATCCTGGAGAGGACAATGCATCCATTGAGATCCAAATCCAAGTGAAGTGTTACGGCTTGCCGTATTATAACTCCTTCTAACCAAACCTATGGAACAATTGAACCAATATCCTGTTGCATCAAAGTCGCTACCCGCTGATAGTGTTTTTAAAAAATCTGATTAATAGTCCAGCACAAAAGTTAAGTTTTCGACTTTAAAAAAAACGCCTAAGAAAAGGCGCAAAAGAGAAGCACAAAGTTTAAATTAAATAGTCATAAGAATAGAGTTAGAAGCTCCCCAAAAATATTACCAAAAACAGAGAGACATCAAATTTAATAATAAATTTAAAAAAAAAAGTGAAACTGTTTGTACCGTGTCTTTGAGATTAAGTGCTTTTAACTTTACTATTTTTTCCTTAAGAGTTCTTAAAAATTGAATGACAAAAAGATGGTTTCAGAAAATCACACTTGGCAAAGAATCGCCCTATCTGGCCCAAGTAGGTATCTATATCAAATCGGCCAAGCTGATGATTGATTTTATCGCTTTTTACTATTTTTCCCTCTGTTTACTTGTCGTAACCTCGTAATATCATCACCAAAAAGCGTTTGACTCTTCACACGATTTCGGAGTTTGACGTTGTCCTGTCAGTTTTACATAAAATTCATGAAATTTATTTGCCCAATCCTCCTTTTGTTCGAATATTATTGTTACCTTTCCAACGATGTTTTTCAATGAAAGCTGTAAATACCCCCTCAGATCTCGATCGATGGAATGAGAGTGAAATTATTTATACATTTCGTTAGTCCTTTAAGGCAAACTGTTCCACCGAAGAAGTTCAAATTATGTAGGCACACTAAGGATAAGGATACTTGTAGACGTTGTTTGCTACCAACATTCCTATATTTTGATTTTACTCATACACTCCTAAGCTGTGCGAGTTTTTATAAGTTTATATTGGACTTGGTATCTAGGTGGCTGGATACCAATTAAATGGGGCGACGTGTACAGATTATTAATTAAATTACCATTTTAATTGCATTAACTTCTAAGCTCTTCTTATACTTTTTTTAATTTGTTTTTATTTTTTTGAGGGAACCGTGAAATCTTAGTAGTTGTCCTTGCAAGGGATTTAGAAGGGAATTTACAGATGGGGAGCTCTTAAATTTTCTATAAATATGCATGATTTAAATTGTATGGTAATTGGTGCTGTAGTCGATGAAAGTAATTTGAATAAATTATTAGGATTATAAGGAAGCGTGCTTTTTGGATTTGATTTTCAAATGAAGCCCGTAGCCTTAATACCTATTAATATTTTTCTCTTCCGTTTCCTAGCAATGTGAAAGTTGAAGCTGTTTGATTGTCCTATTCGATCACAAAATGTCCTCTAAACGGGAGATGTTTTAAATTAGAAAATATTTTATACTTTTGAATAAGGGTAAGTAGGTATAGGTACTATTTGTTCACACTCGTTTATGAAGGTTTTCATACTGCCAGTAAGATATTTATTTGGACTTCTTGCACAGAGAGAAAAAGTACTACATAAAATCAATAAGATTGCCTTATTGAGCTACTTTGCTAAGAAATCTTATTGAAAGTATTGAATAATATGATATTTTCATAGAGAAATCTAATTGATTTTATAAAGAAAATCTTATTGAAGTTTTGAAAATTTTGTACTACAGTTTCTAAATGGAAAGTCACATTAAATCATGTAAACAATGTGAAAACCTTATTACTAATCATTTTTTAGAAGACATCTTCTTAAATCGAAAAGTTTTTCTTTTAAAAATTTAGGCAGTAGATCAAGCGTTTGATGAACAATAAGAAAACCTTATTACTTTTCGATTTTAAAAAGATAAACTTATAATGCGGGGTAGGTTATGTATACACTGTTCAAATGAATGTCATGCATATGACGGTGTCCACATTGGGTATGAAAAAGTGAATTTTTAATGACTTTTCAGTATTCATATCTCGCTCCCACTCCTTCATACCCAATGTGGACACCGTCTATGAGAGTGTATTCTTATTAGCTTTCTGGTTTAAAAAGGTAAACTTATTACTTTTCACTCGTCTAAGGAAATCTTCTTGAAACAAAAAGAATTCCTTCTTATTAGCATGAGTTTCCTCATAAACATTGTGTTTGTGTGTGATACCTGCAACGGTGCTTTGCATTTGCATTGTTAAGGGAATTGTGATCGCAATTAGACGTGCGTGTGATTTGACCCGTATCGGCCTATCGTATTTGGGGAAAAAAAATATAAAGTAAGTAAAAAGAGTTTTGAAATGGAAAATATTCCATATTTTAACGCGAGTGAAAGTGAAATTGAACTACCCGGTGAATTAGTGAGCATTCCAGCGGTAGTATGGAAAGATGAGGATATTGCGGAGACACGGCAAATTTTTGACTCCTGGGGCCTGAATAGTTCGGCGTCGACGTTGCTGAAGGTGTGTGTGTTCCTTTATTTTTTGTTATTGAGAATTGATTTTTATGTTAAACTTTTTGTAAGCAACAAAAAATAAAAAAATTGAAAAAAATATAACTATTGCGTCTTTTCGTCATGTGAAAAAGAATTCAAAAAATAACCTTATCTTATGGAAACTTTAATGGCTGGCAATCTCTCTCAATCTTTTAGAAACAATAAGAAGATCTTATTAATAATATGTGACGATCTTTAAGATAATATTTGACAATCTTTTATAAACAATAAGATGGTCTTATTGAAAAGGGATGAAAATCTCTTGGAAAAACAATAAAGTGAGCTTATTGAAAGTTTGTAGGATTCTGTTTGAAATAATGTGAAATAAAAGAAATTTTAATTTCAATCTTAGATTTCATTTATAAATTAATTTTAATTTTTAATTTCTTCTATTTCACATTACTTCAGACAGAATCCTACAAACTTTCAATAAGCTCACCTTATTGTTTTTTCAAGAGATTTTCATCCCTTTTCAATAAGACCATCTTATTGTTTCTAAAAGATTGTCACATATTATCAATAAGATCCTCTTATTGTTTCTAAAAGATTTTCACATACTATCAAAGAGATTTTCTTATTATTCCTAAGAGTTTTCCTCATACTTTTCAATAAGTTTTCTTATTGTTTTAAGAAGCATTCGTATTGAAAGCTAATAAGATATATTCTTAAAAATATGTGGATATCCTATAAAATGGTCATCAACATTCTGATAAGATAATCTCTATGGTTTTAATAAGACTTTCTTCTTGGATGAAAACCATAGAGAAATCTTATTACTTTTCTTCTATTTTATGTGGTACTTTTTTCTCTGTGTGAATTTATTTATAAATTAATAGATATGGGCGATTTTCCGCAAACTTCAACTTTCCCGATACCATATCGATTGTTTTTCAAACAAAACTTATTGTTTTCAACATGATGGTCGCACTTTAGTAGATATACACTATTTTTACACCAGATTTTACATGTAAAAATTATGAAATGCCACGGTAGTGACATTTTCATGCTTAAATTAATTTGACTAAAAATCAGTTACACTCAGAATATTTTTAAGATGAATTTTGCAAACACTATTCAAAAATGGTTCGATCCATGAATAATTGTATATGGTGTTGGAGATAACGAATACTGGGCTGGTGGTCATTTTTTCGCGTTTGGTACTCATGCAAATATCTGATGACGTATGCTGATCAGTTATCACATTACCGAGAGCTTTTAACAAAAAAAAACTCTGGAACAAAGCTTGTATTTTCTTAAAGGAATATCACTTGGGCAAGTGCATTGTATATAAATTCTATAGTATTCTCATGAAGAAAAAAAGCTCTTGGCCATCTATGCGTCCAAATGTAATACTAATTTTTGTTAAGGGATCTCGGTAAGGCGATCACAGCGAACCTATCGACCAAATGTCTACCTACAAAATCGTGTTTCATGAGAATACTATAGATTGGATATAGAATGGCAAGTGTTCTCAATTTTAAAGAAAATCAACGACGATTTTGTAAATGCTTTTGGTTTTAAATGCAAATACGGGGCTTAAAGCTGGCAACGTCAAATGTTTTAAATGGGTTCAATTCGTTTTTGCTGAGTGCCTTTAGCTCCTTTAAGGTGCTTTTAACAGACAATCGTAGAAAGCTGTTACCTGAAAATTTTAAAAGCTGTTTTTATAGTTCAATTTTAATATTCGCTTTATTCAATAAATGCCTATTTTTTATTTTAGGATTTTATTTTGCTTTTTCTAATGTTTTTAAGTCAAAAAAATCCTCTCCCTGACGAACAAAAAAAAAATAATAAAATAAACCCCACGCACAAAAATAAGTTTTTATTTTGTTGAGTTGTTTAATTATCTAAATTTTAACTCAATTTTATCAGAATACCTACGTGCAGTGGCGTAACTACGGGGTGAGCGAAGGGGACAGTTAAAACTAAATTAAATTTATTAAATTTCTAAATTGAATCTTTTTTCAAAATTCTACTACCTACATATATTAAGTAGGTACTTGTTCTGTTTCTAAATACTATGCAATGCTCTTATCAAATCTATACGACAGCCTTAGCCATGATCAGTGTGAGTGACAATCGTTTAAAAGATGTCAACCGGATCATCGATATTCTTGTTGAGAACAAAAATCGTCGAATTGACATAATTTTGTAATTTTAAAATCTTGAGATTTTATATTAAGGGTACTCACTATTTATGGAAGAGCGTAGTAAAGTCGCCGTAAGCGAAGTAAGGTTGTGAACTGCGGAAATCTGTCCAGTTTTCCATACAAATTGTGACAGATTTACGATGGCTTCACGCCACCGTTGCAAGCGGCGGCGTAGCTACCTAAGGAGCAACTGGGGCGGTGGCACCCCAGAGCCTCGAAGGCATGGGGGCCCGGAGACTGAAAGCAACAATTTTTCAAAGCGAAACTAACAATTTTAATGGAAGTCTTTGAGGAAGATTCTGCTCAGTTTGTTTTGGATATTAATAATTATATTAAGTACATTTTCCTGGTTTGAAAATAAAATTTTTTTATAATTCCTTTTCAAAAAATATGTAGGTATATCTCAAACAATACTTACTTACTTATTTAAGGTGGCGCTACAGTAGGTGGCGCTGAGGTCCTCTTCCACTTGCGTGCACCACCTTAGTACGCTGTCCACCTCTACTGCGCTGTCCCACGGGTTTGGATTCAAAGACTTTCCGGGCCGGAGCGCATTGGTGTCCATTCGCTCTAGGTGACCCAGCCATATTAGTCATTGGCTTTTCACTTTTGTGGCAAGGTCGGTGTCGCTGTACAGGACCATACATTTAGTTGTTGTATCTTCTTCTCCATTTCCCATCTATGCAATATCATTTTTAAATTTCTAAAATATGTAGATCACCGGTTCCCAATAATTTTTAAGTTGTAGAGCACTTTTTAGGCGAAAAATTCTTCGCGGAGCACTTCGTTACATGTATGCAATTTTTTACAGTTAAATGTAGAAAATGCAACAACAAAGTTTCTTCTAGTGAGAACAATTTGCCTGGTTTGTTCTGTATGTAATGCTGGTTTATCTGGTTGAATTTGTAACATTATGTTTTGTTTTGGTTCAAACGAAGGCAGGTTATTCTGATTTGCATATGTTGTGTTTATTGTTGCAAACGGTAAAATAATTATTTTGGATTTATCAAAACAAAAAAAAAGGGATTCTTCCTTCAACATACACCAGAATTCTGACAAAGACTTTTTGTTCCAAAATGTCCCTTTTTTAATTAATTGAAAAGGCGTGGTTCAGACCTCACGTCTCGTGAACAGGGTTCCTCAGAAAAATTTCTCTGCTTTACTGTTAAATTACTAACAGCCAATTTCTTCACAGAGTTCTAACGTTAGTCCTAAAGTTGATACTGATTAACGCTGTAAAAAACATATTTTTTGGGAAATAATAGAATATCCCTATATTTGATATTCATAAACTCAACTATATTAACTAAATTTTAATCAGACTTTTAAAAAAGAAACAAGTAAGCGTTTTATAATCCCAAACACTTTTTTCCTATTACTATGTTTCACTGAGTGCTCTGTATAAAAACTGGTAAAATATTTAAAAATATAAAAAACACACCGATTCTACCAAACTACACCTGAAAAAAGTAGTTTTAAAAAATAAAATAAGCTCAAAAATCCAAATAAACAATTTACTATAACTTTTTTTCTTTTAACATATTATTTTGTAGCTTTTTTTCTTTTCATATTTTCCATTGTCTGACAACAAATTGACCAGTGAAAATCTGCCAGCATTGCTTCTGACCATTCCCGTTATATCTTCGTTCTACGTGCATCATGTCTTGATGAAACATTTCACCATGTTCATCTGAAACTACAGCAAGGTTAACCGGGGGAAAAAATCTAAGTGGGAGTCAAAAAAATGAATTTTCAGCGACATGTTGCAATTAAGAGCTTTATAAGAGCTAAGTAGTTCTTGGATGATTTCTTTGAGATTACAATATCTTTGGGAGGAAAACGAATTTTAAAAAGATTTAAAATGATTTTGAAAAATGAAATATAGTTCTTTCAGGTCCTGTTATTAGTTTTTCAAAAAAGTTTCTATCGGTGAAGAAATTCAACGTCAAAAGTACCCAAAAAACGGGTTTTTGACATGTTTGCTAGAATAGTTTTGACTTCGGATTCGGATTCAGCATGCCAAAATCCTTTAGAAAAGTATATTTTGGTTTAAAGGCGATTTTCGTTGCAGAAAAAGTGTAATTATTTGTAGAATAACAAAATTTTAGTTTTATTCGTGTTATTTTTTCTGTAATTTTGTGGTAATTTTTGATACTTTTTGGCTGTATTTTCGTAAGCCTTTCGATTTCATGGAAAAAATTAGTTTCCCATCAGCCGCGAACTAAACTTAACTAATCGGTGTTTCTTGCAGATGCGATATTTTATTTCTTCTAAACCAAATGATAACGTAATGTGGAATGATTTTTTTTTAACGAACGAAAAAATGCTTGAGGCCAACATTTCTTATCAAACTTTTATTTTGTCAAAGGAAAAATAAAGTGTTGTTGTGTTGCTGACAGTTTTGTACAAAACTATTTCTGTTAAAGGGCCCATTATATTTTCTGCCCCAGGGCCCTCGCCCTACGCTACTGAACACGAAGTTATTCATAATATTACTAGTTATGTATATATTTATCAGAACTCAAATCAGAAAACAGTTATAAGTATATACTTAACTCATAGTGTTTTGTTTTGTATTTTTCCCCATCTAAAAAAAAAATATTTTGCCCGCCCTACTTACGCCATTGTATAAGTGATGCAAACAAAATCAATTCGATTTTATGCAGAAATATCGTTCCTGTAAATACCTCAATGGATTTCCTTAGCAGCGAACAGCGATGTCTAGTTTTTGAGCAATTTTATAAGCGCCCTACATATTTATGCAGAACGGCTGACCTTTTAAATAAAAACAATTTCTTTTTTGCATCTACGACGATTCGTGTATTTCTATGGTCATCATCAGGTGAACTTCAAAGAAGATTATCTATGTATATTTCTTGTATTGATAAGAAAATTTATAACAAATTTGCAACACTTTGACCTAAAGCCCAAGAAAAAACCAACAAATACGAACTACATACATACAAATATGCAAACACAACTATTGTATATATACATTGACACAACTTATTTCCAAGAGAGCAACAAAACAAAATTATGGAGCCACCTTGTCTCAGCTGTCTTTTTATCATACATAAATAATGTTTGATTAAACTCAAAATCGATTTTCTTTTCGAAAATATACATACCTTCTACACCTACATTTCTTTGACTGAAAGTGAAAATAAATGTACACCAGATTGAATTACATTTAAATCTGCCGAGAATAAAACAAATAATAAAAGAAAAAATATTATTTTTCTTTTAGCAGTCGTCAACCATTCTTAATACTTATTTGCATAATTTTTCGATTGTCAGTTTTACACACTTTGCTGCCTTTTGACCCTTCAGATTGATTTCATGTTGATTTGGATACTAACCTATGTCTGCTATAAATTTTGTTTGTTCAATCAAATACATATCAAAATGAAAAAAAAAAGTGATTGATTGCCAAAAAGCCTTCAACTATGTATAGCAATAAATTTTGACAATTGTGAATTATTGTTGCCTTGGCCTTGGGTGGAAGTGTATAATATCCTAGCACATAACAAACAAACTCTTATAAATACTTCCATGGACTCAAAGTAGCTATTCATCAATTCATTTGTCTTGATATAATTCCAGTCTACAAAGTTATATATTATGTATATACATATGTATGTAGGTACACAAGTATGTACATGTATACTATTTTTAGTTTTGTTAGGGAAAAACGTTTTCGTGTAAAGTTAACTTTTTCTATATATTTTTAGCTGAAATATATTCCATTGTCTTAATGTTATGTCATTTTTATGTCCGACATCATCCTTGCCGCCTTCTTCGACGTTCAAGGATATATGTAGGTACCTATGTAAAAGCCAGAACGGGATTTCCGTTAAAGAAACAAATTACTCGAATTGATTTGCAGTATTTTGTAAATTAAACTTGATACAGAGTCGTTTATCATTTCTCATCTATCTTGTTGGGAATAATGTGCGTGTTCGGCATGCGTTGCGTATAAAAAAAGATATTTCAACAGATGGACTTGTAGTAACTGATACAGCTTTATTGGTGAACATTTGACACTGATTGATTGTGTACACACGGGTGTTTTTAGGTCTTAGAAAATACTTAGGAGAATTCGTTGGTCATCTTGTGAGAATACAAATTTCTTTTCTATACGGATTGCTTAATGGCGAAGGGAGGTTTTCTTGGAAGAATGAACCCCTATTAAAATTTCATACATTTGGCAATATGGCTCGAGTAGATGGCCGCACTGAAGGAAAACCGCATTTCTGAGATCTGAGTCATAAGGAAGGTACTCACTACCTACTCTTATGTCGATTTGCATTCAAACAAACAAAAAGAAAGTGCTTTTTTGGGGTCTTTTTTCTTTTATCCAAACCATTTAAGCGACTAACTACTTCGTTATGTGGCATTTTTTAAATGACCACAGTCCAAATTTTTTTGAGGATTCTACTCCCAATGGTGATGTTCGTAAGATACATCCAAGGCTCAAGACTGGAAAGCAAACCTGTCGAGACGAGAAGGAGAACATGGTAGTGGATACACTACACAGTCAGTATATGCTAAGGATCTGAAAAAAAAAACTTTCTAGAATCCTAAAAGGCGAAGATAGCCAACATTCCACTACAAGGCAAATTACTATAATCAACTTCAACGAAGATGGCCAACGTTACCGTTAATCAGACCTTCATGAAGAGCAGCTGGCGATTTCCAAGTCAAAATCGAACAATGTTGTTGGTTCGAATCTATTTAAAGCAGCGGGAGACGACTTGGTAAGGAGCATTCGCACCAACTCATTTGTAAACTCATTTGTTGTTTGGTCGGATGAAAGTAGAATTAGTGAATGGAACCTTGGCAGAGTGTGCTGTGTGCCCTATTAAAAATAAAAGGAAATGCTCTGGTCTATTCCTACTACAGATAATAAGGGCTAGTTGTACAAACGTGGTTCAAATTTTAATCCATGCTTCAGCAATTTTAAATCACCATTTTCGGTGAGTTAAATTAGGTTCAACAATGTTTCAAGCATGAAATTGGCTATTATAACATATATGAACCTTGAACCATCGCCATCGTTGAAAGCCATTTAACTCACCTGAACCACCAATAAATTTATACCACTTTTGTTCAACTGGCCCCAAGTCCGCTAAGCGTCGCTTATATAATCATGATCGCTTAAAACTTTTTGTCAAAAATCTGATGGTTCCCAATCAGCATGGGTTAAGGTTAAGCAAGTCAACCATCGGCCTCACAATTTTGGTGACAAAAATCATTTTCCACGCCAATTCTTGGTATAATGTCATAAAATTTGGTACACTTAATTAATTAGGGATGTTGAATTCAGTGGTAGGTTTTTTTATCTACTTCCAATAGGGGCTTCACAATTTAGGTCAGAGCATGGTACCAAATTTCAAAATTGAAAAAAATTATTGTCGAAGTCAGGAACTGAGTCATCTTAATGTTTGAAATGTTCTTAAGTATGTACCTGAATAAATACTATCATATACAAATAACTCCAAACCAGATTTGTACAAAATCTAAAGAATATAGTCAAAAATGTTGAGAAATGTTCCCAAGGGATAAGAACTTATTTTAGTACTGTTGTTTTAAAGTTTTTGTTTTGGAAATTATTTGTATACCTAATCTGATCGAATCTGAAAGAAATTTGAATGCTTACGTCTGGAAGTTGCCAATCAAATTTAAGGTCAATTACCTACTCAAAAACTCGAGAAAATAAAAAATAATCTAAGGCAATTAGTTAGAAAAATATTGATATTTTTTTATTGGATTATTTAAATGTGACATCAGACTAAGAATTCTTAAAAAAAACCGTAATTTTATAAATATAAAGGCCTTTTCTATTGGGGACAGAATGACAGTTCTTAATAGAAATGAGAAGCGTTCACACGTTTCGATACGGTGTTCCGGACTGCCAATCGAAAAGGCCATAAGAATATTTTAATTGCTTTATAAATAATTGTACTTTAATGGATTTTTTCAACTGTCAACTATAATGATTCTTAGCTTTATGTCAGACTTAATGTATTTAATACATTTTGTATCACAAACATTCAACAAGCGGACCACTGTGCGCCCGGTGCGTTGCGGCGATTAAATGTTCACACTCCGACAAAAGGAATTCCAGATCGATACACACCAAATCTCTTTATCGATTTAAAAGCCGCATGTGATAGAGACAAATTATACAGAGCCATGTCGTTTATCGGCATCCCTGCCAAACAAATACATATGTACGACCGTGCAGGGTGACGAAAGAGAAATCTCACTCACACTTTGACGGACCAACGTCGGTAAGAACACAGATAGGTCATGTGACCTATTCAACATCGTTCTTGGAGAGATTGTACGCAAATTGCAAGTCAACACCACTGGAAAAAATAACTAAAATTCGGTTCAACTACTTATATAATGGAGATGACAAAAGCCGCATTTAATCATCCACATGATCTGACTAGCCCAGTCAAATAAGCAAAAAATAAGGGTCAACCTGGGAATGAGAGTTAATAAGCTGGAAACTCGTATACACCTTCATTTTGTCTGAAAAGTCTGAAATTAGTGAATATATCAAATTCGTATTTTGTTTCTTAAATTAAAAAAAAGATTGTCGTTATCGAAAAAATCCTACATAGGTACCTAAAGTTATTCTAGGGCAAATTATGTATTCTTTAGAAATTTTCATTTTTATAAAAATTTTTTTTGTACTCACAATTCTCACGAAAACGGTTAATGATTTTGGTTTACGTAGAAACCTGTTGAGAATTTTAATTTAATAATGTGTAAATAGGTAGAAACTCAAAAATTCAATTTAAATTGTAAAGACTTGCTTTCACTCTAGATACTTTAAAGAATTTGTTATTCTTGGTTTTTCTTTCTTAAGTCAAGTATGTATAATTTTTGGCATGTTTCATCAACATCAACAACACACTGTTATAACACAGAGTCTTTGCTAAAACACCCACATTTTCTTCTCAAAAAACAGCCTTCCGTCAGTTATTTTAATGGACTAATTATTCTTCATTATGATTGTAAATGAAACGTTTTTCAGTTAAGCGTATTTCTTTTCGAAAGCTTCTTGTGTACTATTTTACCTGTAAATAAATGTACACTTCCTTACCATCTCATTCATTATCATACCACTCTGAGGCAGAACGTGGATGGAAGAAGATTGTTGTGCAATCTACCCTTTATCTCTTCAACTCTCAAAATCCATCTGTCTTCAATAATCCACACATTAAAACTAAGAAGATTCATGCCCGCCCCGGGACTTATTTGTAAAACTGGATTTTCGCTGGATTTTTGGTGGAATCTACCCATATCTTTTTTATATGGAGAAGATAATCTTCAGTTTTAAAGGCAATGATGAAGCCAGGCATTAAAGAGAATAGAAACAAAATTAATGAAGGAAAATAAAACCTTTCCAAGCTACCTCTACTATGTTACACAGACACCTACTCGTATTGGATACTCTATACTTAAAAATTCAAGAAGGTTGAAGATAATCCAAAAGCAATTAAGACATTGTCACAAGCAGGAACTCAAATTGCCACAAATTTAAGTTTTCTTTGAATTTTATTTTAAGCTGTTCTAACACCAATAAAGATAACATGAAGGTGTGTTTTGGTTTTGGCAGTTACTCCTTAGCCCTTAGTTTCATTATTTACCTCAATCTTAACGAAGACTGCTTTACGTTTTATTAGAGAAGACTTTCAGAAATTCCAAGGGATTAATTTTCCATCTTAAATCTCAACAAAAATCTTTTAGGATTAGATACAAAGCCTAACCATATACATGTTTTTAAATCAACAACATTTTCTTCTTATCTTCGATATATAATTTTAAATTGAATTAATTTCAGGGTAATTGAAAAAAAAATCATTTTGATTCTGGAACAAGATTAATCTCTCAGAAAAGAAGACATGGTGTTCTAGTCTCCCCATACAATATCTTTAATTGGATATTTCTGTGAAACTAAAATGTAAAATGTATTTTTGTTAATTGACCTCCATGTCGGATAGACCAAGGCTGTCTTGAACGTTAAGTCTGCATGTTTATTGAATTTTAGATAAATGGAAAAATTGATAGGTTTTCATTGAGGATGTGGCTGTTACTTCGGAGTTGTCTAGAATCTTGACTTTGACTGTTTTTTAAGCGTACTGCACATCGTTTTCTTCTAATGCTAGTCACTGGTGCTTGGAAGCACTGTACTAAATAATATCGCTTTTCCCGAGATATTTTAAAAATTGAAAATTTCGACGATGTGTCGTTAAAAGGAATAAAAAATTCTGATAATCAACGAAAAACATGTTATAGCATGCTTAAAAATACTACCACGGTACTGACAAATTCATTTATGACACACTTTCTTCGAATGAAAACATATCACTCTTAAAGTACAACATCGTTAAAAAATAAAACGACTGTTGTTATCCTCTTTTAGAAAACCACCATACAAATGTCTTGAAACTAAAACAAAATGGGGGTTCAGCGGGAAACGTTTTGAATTAAAAAATAAAAGTAAATCCTCGGAAAACATTTATTCTTGATTATTTTATTCAGCAAAAAGTATTTTGACTTAATTTTTGCATAATTTTGTCAAGCAAGTATTGCACTCAAACCTTTACCTTTCTATGAACAACATTTCTATTTAATGAAATATTTCATTAGAGAAAAGAAGATTTAATCGGAAAAACAAGGAACGGGCATGCCACGGTACTGACATTTATACTACACTTTTCCAAACCATGTGGAATTAGTAGCAAATTTGGTTATGATATCGAGTGTAGATTGTAGTAAATAGCCATTTACCCAATTTAAACCAAAAATATATACGAACATTTTACATTAAATAGCATCAAAAAAAGCACTGGACGCAAAGAATCACAGTTGGCACGGAATCACCCATATAGCACTTATTTGCCTATTGTCTTGGAATATTTCCAAGCCCATCGTGATCTTCATCTTCCAAAGTGTTTTGCTGATACACTGCATCGTCGTCCACACATTCTTGGTTTTCTTCATCGAAATCTACAAAAAATTCCAGAACGTTTTCGAATGTCTCTATCAAAAACATATGATTTTTTTTTCAATGTTTAAATTTTGATTATAACTTTTTTATTTATATTTTTAGGGTAAAAAGTGTGTTAACATAAATTGAAGAGAATTGAATTTGATTCAAGTTTGTACCAAAGTTTTTTTCTAAGACTGCTACGGAAAACTTTTCAGAACTCGTTTTCAATATGGTGGCCAACTGGTGGGGCTTTCAACACCTAAAATCGAGTTTTATACTTGCACTGAACCCCCTTACACATCAAAAGAGAAAGTCGTTGTCCAACCTAAATTTGGAGGTTATTGTAACATTTTGATAGACATTTTGCCAAAATGTTAAAAGCTGTTTATTAGATGATTGACAAATTTTCTTGGTTATTTTGTTAATACACAAGCATTTGTTATACCATTTTGGAAAGTGCATTAAATAGACAACTTTTTTAAGCATTTGGCCATTCATGTTCTCATACAATTTTAATTTATTAGAGGTGGTCAAACTTTTTTGAAAATACATTTTTGTACTGAAAAAAATATTTTAAAAAATTATAATAAAAAAAATGCAATAACTACTATTAAATTTTACCACCCATCTATTACAACAGTTATTCTAGAATATTACAAAAATAGAAAAATAGTAAAAATTGTTCATCCATGGTCGCAGCGTTCACGTATTCGAGGAAAGTAGTACTTGTTAACAACTTTTGGAAAAAACATCATAACATAGTAACCACTGAGAAATATTTTTTTTATATTTTTTTCTGGAAAGGTCACAAGGCCTGCTACAACCAGTTGCAAGGTTATCCATTATTTACAGGACACCCTGTATAATCCTGTACGGATTTCTCCTACTAATATGCGCTACAAAGCGGGAATCGTAAGCCGAATGAGAAAACTGTTAAGACAGTTGATAGTTAAAAGGCCTATAACTGTTTTTTTGACATTTTTTTTTGTCAGAACAAAAAAGAATATAATATTTATCATTGATGAATATAAAAAAAACACCTCATAATTTTTTTTAACAAATTGCAGTAAAAGAAATCAAAAAAATTTACCTGCTTAACATATTTAGTAGAAAATTAAATTTTCTTCAAGTTTGTTCTACAACCATTGTATATAAATTCTATAGTATTCTCATGAAGAAAAAAAGCTCGTGGCCATATGCGTCCAAATGTAATACTAATTTTTGTTAAGGGATCTCGGTAAGGCGATCACAGCGAACCTATCGACCAAATGTCTACCTACAAAATCGTGTTTCATGAGAATACTATAGATGGATATACAATGCTACAACTTTATTTCTAGTGTCGAAAACGCGTGATTTATGAAGGCCAAATAACTCTAGTCAAACTTCAAGTCTGAATTATTTCCCAGCAAAAGTCTAACTATCACGTACTATGCCTGTCCAGAGCATTGTTGATCACTGCTTCAAATTGATGGAATTAGATTGTTTGAAAATTGAAATATTCATTAATTTTCAACGGGTACCTTAGACACGTTTCAACCAACTAGTAAGGTTAGGTTCATTTATCTATTCTCCATCGCATCGTTTTTTGCAGTTTCATTATTTACAAAAAAAAATCTGAATGAAACTGTTTTATATAAAAGCAAAAACAAAAATGCCAACGGGAAGATTTTTTCCCGAAACAATGCCAGTGCCATTATTTTGCTCTATGATAAAAATACCGTGGTGGAGTAAAAAATTTGTTTTCTTTGGGTTAGTTCATAGTTCGATGGATACATTTTAGACGAAAACATTTGTACGTGATCAATGTAGACACATTCAAAAGCAAAAATAACATCATATCCTTCATGCTGTTGGTGAATATATCAATTTAACTAACGGCCTGATTCTGACCAACCTCAATGATACCTAACAAGTTACAAGAAGAGGTGAAATTGATATTTTGACTTTTTCGTATTCTGCCGTATTGTCATATCACCAGTGGCGTAGCGTGGGTTTTTGCCGCCCGGGGCGGTGTCTAATTTTTCCGCCCCCCAAAATGTTTTCAAAACAAACAAATTCAAAACAAACAAAAAATACAAATTACATATATATACATAGACATAAAAATGCTACAAAACTTTTCATGCAAAGTTAAATTTATTATTGTCACACATGTAGGTATACGAGAACATATCATTATTTTTGAATGTCAGTCAGGAAAAGGAGATAGCTTCATGATAATAAACTTTTTCTTTATTCAAAAAAATCAAACATTTTAAAAATCAAACACTTTGAGAATCAGAATTTTAATTAGACTAACGTGGATGTATATCACAGTACACATATTAAAGGTAATATCATAATAGTTTTGATTTTTATTTCTTCTACACATTTATCAAAATCTGTGTGAAATGTCAATATTTGTTGTTGTTTTTACGTGTATTTAAGTCATCACATTGCCAGCCATTTTTATTTCTGACATTTTCAATTTTAATTTGTTGTTATTTTTACGTGTGTTTTCTTCCTCACGTTCACAGCCATTTTTTATTTCCAACCTGCGCAGTATAATACCTTATATTTGTGTACTGTGGATGTATATGATGAGTATATAATAGCATAAGAACTTTAAAAAAATTTCAAACTTTTCACATGAACAATTTCCGATTACTATCTACATTTCGAGTAGGTAGGTATCTTTACAGAAAAGCAAAGTTTTTTCCCGTTATTTTATTTTGGTAAGATGGCATAATGTTTCAGAATGTAAAAGGAAGAGCAGTCTACTCGGTTTTGTTTGTTTTTTTTCTCCGCCTTTCACGTATACTATTTTCTCACTTCATCTCACAATCTTAAAAGCGCTATCATTGCATATCCACTCTATAGTATTCTCATGAAACACGACGTCGGCCTAGAGTGAAAAGCAGCTAACTCCTATTTTGCATTTTTTACAAAAAATTATTTAAATAAAAATGTTCGCATTATTTGAATGAAACCAAAATAACGGTAATTATTTTTCAGCACTCGTTTTTGCTAAATTCGCTGAAATTGAAAATATCCGATAGATTTTTGTATTTTTAAGCAATTTTTGAAGTGGTCTATAATACAAAAAAAAAGGCTGTGTTCAGAAAAGTTTTCAAGTTGCTACCATTGGGAGTCCAAAATTTAAAGTTAAAATATTTAGTTCTATTTGTGGAGTTCTTCATTGTGGTTTTCATTCAATAAATTTCTTGAACCGATAGTAGGACTTAACCTTAGGGTTTTTTAACCCAACGACATCGTAGCCATCCTTTGATGGAATTTGACAGTTTATGGCTTGACAAATTCTCCCTTTACATAAAAGAGTCCATTAGCTTTCATAAGAAAACATATTAATACAAATATTTCTTTCTATTGAAAGGGTTTCTTGTAAGATAAATCGATGAGAACCAAAACTTGCCATATCCAAGCCAGAAACACTCGTCATAACCAAGCGGGAAACGTAATAGTTAAATTTCTTTTTTATGGAACTTTATATCAATCCTATAAAAGTATTTTAACAATTAAGTTTGGCTATAGTTTATTCTGGTCTGGGTTCCGATTGGTTCCGTCCGATCACATCATACATACTTGCCGGAAGGCTCCAAAGTTTTTTGCATGATATAAATGTTGAACTTGAGTTTGCTACCACTCAAGTTGTTGTTGTTGCATTCAAATACTCAATATTATTCTTTCTATTGTTTGATTATAATTTTTGGTTGGTGACATGATTTTTGACTTCAATACCGCCCCGGATATATTTTGGGAAGGGCAAAATTAATTAATCATGCTTATTACGGAATTTACAATGGGAGCAAGGTGGTTTAGCACATTGCGTCGGTATTACAATTGAACGGATAATTGAAATCTGATGTAAAGCATTACTGATCGGGTAGCTTCCCGCCTGGATTGCGAATTCTATAATAGACATGAATAATTTTCTAAGAATACCGAAATTTTACAGTAAAATTTAATTAGGAATTAAATAAAAAAAAAATTAAATTGCGACCAAATTTGCCGCCCCCCAGTAGGTGCCGCCCGGGGCGGGCCGCCCCCAACACCCCCCCCCCCCCCCTCCGCCCCACCCACGCTACGCCACTGCATACCACAATTTGTTATGGTCACAAAAACATCAAAACTCAACAGTATCAACATTATTCCTACTTCTTTTATTCCTAGTTTTAAAGTGTTTTGTAAACTTGAACTGAGTTCCAAGTTCAGCTTGTTATTAGTCAACTAGAACTAGTTCCAATAAAAAGTATCATTTAGCAAATAAAAGAGAAAAAGCAATGTAAAATTGAAAAAAAATTCTTGAAAAAAATGTTCTTATTCATTTTACACAATAGCTACTTCAGGCAAATAGAATTGTATTTCATTGTGTATGCGACAACAAGGATATCATTCACTCAATATTGTAAATATATTTCATCCGATATAAACTTCCATTACACAATAGGAATTTGTATTCAACTAATATTCACTTCCATTTTCCATAACGATTTATTATGTAACCAGATTACGAAGAGAGCAGGCATTAAGTGCAGATACAATCATCATCATCATCATGAGGGTGAATTTTAATATGACAAATAGCGTGTGTGGGCCTCTTCACAACAACAACTTTATATGAACAGCCTTAGCTATATTAACAAAACTCTTAGGGCGTATCCGTTTTAATGTAATAAAGAAGCAACAAAATAAGCAAAACAGATTTCTCGAATAGCTAAACGGTAATGGTCATAGGGCATAAGGCATGTTGCGGCTAAAATGATAAGGGTTCCAAAAAATAAGCCAAAAAGGCAGGAAATGGAAATGAGTTGCACAAAAACCGTCACCCATCGTAATTTTATGGCAATGTTAAGTGAGTATAAAAAAAGCCATGAAAAGTCATAGAAATTTCATGAGTATAGAAAACGGTTTCTACTTTTTTGTATATTATGTACATGGTATGTATGTATGTATATGCCGTAATAAATATACAATAAACATATACGTACATATATAGGTACATAAGCCCACACCTCTGGTATTTGAAGTGTTGTGTTGAACCACGAAATAAGACCAAACACTGAGGCATGAGCTATGAGCACAAATCTGCTGCTGCAGAAAGCTGACGAAAAATAATAAATATCTCTGACAGACAAAAGGAAGCGGAAATTTGTTCGGCAGGATTTTAGCTGCTGTAAATCGAGATAAGTGCACAGAAGCATGTTTAAAAGAGAGAGGATATTAAATGGCTGAGATTATTCGTTATAATGTATAATGGCCAACAGTACAGAACAAGGACTCTGTTACCCGGAAAATTTTGGAATTTCCTCTGGTTTTCCTGTTGGTAAACATTGACATTAATTTAATTTATTAAAAATACAAGTTGACTGTCTTTATCTGTCGTCTCTGTGGGATTTATTTTGTATGATTACAAAGCTTACAAGTAAGGCTGTGGAAGGTGGAATTTTTGTTTTTAATGAATTATGTATAAAATAATTTTAAATTACCAGAAGGTTCAGATTTCGGCTAAGGGCTTAAATATGTCATTTTTGACACATTCAGTGAACAGCTTTTACATTTTTTCATGCATATTTTTAAACTTTTAAAGCATATACATAATGTAGGTGTTAGCGACAAAGGAGAATATATTGTTAATTACATATTCAATTCCAATGTATTACATAGCCCAGGAAAATTATACTTTCACTTCGAAAAAATTCCGACAAAGCTGAATTTTGGCAGAGAGCTTTGTTTTGACATCTTAAGCATTTCCTAAAAAGTTCCGTAAATTTGGGCCAGGGCTAAATTTTTGTAGCGGGGGTAAAAGGCGGTAAAATTCAGTTTTTTCCTTAATTTCTCGAAAGCTATCAGGTGTTTTATGGAAAAAGATGAAGACACAAACTGTAGCTTATGTAATTCTACATAAAAAAAGATTAACATACTTTTTTCATACAATCAATAGATTCAGAAAAAATCGTGCAAGAACTTCATGGTGGAGCAAATTTTATCAAAAAATGCATTAAAATTTCATTAATCGATAGGCAAATTTTTTTGTATGATTTGTTTGGCTACAGCTCCTCATTACAAAATCAAATTTTTGGGGTGGCCGTGGTAAGGGGAAGGCCGCCATCTTGAAAAAGAAAGCGATTTGGTTTTCATTCAACAACTTGATAGAATTTCATTTTACAACAAAATCATGAGAGAATAACATTTAGTCAATAAAATTATATAAAAAATGAGAACCAATTCTGTAGGTTAATTAGTCTTGAAGTTCATTTTACAAATCATACAAATAAATTTTGCCCATCGATTAATGAAATTTTAATAATTTTTTTCACAAGATTTGCTCAGCCATGAAGTTCTTGCAGGATTTTCTCTGAATCTATTGATGGTATGAAAAAAAGTATGTTAATCTTTTTTGTGTAAAAGCTCTCCACCAAAATTCAGCTTTGTCGGTCGAAGTTTTGCTATTTTTGTGTCTAATTTTCCTGGGCTATACAGGGCTTCTCTTGTGTGCTATTTTATATTTTTAGGAATAAATTCGTTTAAGTACCTATATCATATAGCCAACTCAAGGATTTTTTTTTTGTAAATTTTAATGTTCATGTTTGAACCTTAGCCAAGTGCCTAAAACTGTTTAATGATTCAAAATAGCTCTTTATGGCCTTTAGTCCTACAAACAGTTTAAGGCCTTCTTTTCTTCTCTATTGTACATAATGCTGCAGCTCACATTCTTTCCACGAAAACCGTCTTCCTAAAAGTTTTACTAGTTTATGTTTTCATTGCTAGGCCCCAACCTATTATCGCATCTTATACGACCCCTTAGAATAATTATAAAGTTGTTCAGGATTGAAGCTGTGAGGTGAACACTTTTAGTGACATTAAAGAAGTTAAAAGTTCAGTCGATTATTATTAAATATATCGGATTGAAACCAATTTTTTTCCTAAGAGGTTGAAAAAGTTATCTTTATAGGCGATCTTTTTACTTTATGTATCATTATTTCCCAATTTATGTGTATGTACGTAAGACAATACAAACATAAAATCTAAAACTGTACTGATAGACAAACAAAAATTAAGTCAACTGTGTATTATTATTTTGTATTTAAAAAAATCTTATATTTTTCTATATATTAATGAAAACTTTATAAGTTCTATTAACTTTTTCCAGTCTTTGCCATTCAATATTTCAATAACGTCTATTTGGTTTAAATAATTTTGCTGCCATATCTGTCGTCGTATTTCCACCAACAAAGGACACTTAGGGGCCGGTTATAGCGATCAGTAAAACACATCAGTAAAATGTTGAAACGAAAGGAGTTCGGAATTTTTTCCTGATGGGTGTTTATAGCGAACAGTAAAATTGTGTCAGTAAAACTAGTGTCTTCTTCTTCTTTCTATTTTTACTGGATGTCAATGCATCAGTAATTTTTTTTCGTATGTACTGAAACAGTAAAAAATTGGAACACAAACAGGCGGAACGAATTGTTTCATTTTGAGTGACAGGACAATCAGCTGATACGTAAAATGAGTTTTCGTCAGTAAAATCAAATAAATGGTTTTTCTCAAAAAATACAATTCCGAATCAAGTTTTTCTTTTAAAATAAATTATTTTATAACATTCGTCATCGATTTGCATATAGTTTTTGTTTCAAAAAGCATTTAAGCATATTAAATATTGCAAAAGAAAATGTTTACTGATGCATTTTACTGGTCGCTATAACTGGCCCCTTAGCTATGAAATGAACAACATGTTATCGCTCATTGGTGTTACACATAGAACATTGATTTTGTAAGTCATTTCGGTGTGGTATGAAGCTCAAGGGGAACAATTCTCCTCTTGTTCGAAAAATTATCATATTTTATCTGTGTTAAGGTGGTGTGTGGTGAACAAAATAATTAGCTTCACCGAGATTGTATTCGAGCGTGGAATAGGTTTCCCTGTATAATGAGTTTTTCGCCTGTTGGATGCTGTTATTTCTAAGCTTCAAGTCAAGCTTTTGTAGCAAATCATATATGGTGTCCACGTTGGGAGGTTTTCATAAGTTAAATAAAACGGAACTCTTTGATTTTATGACAGCAACTGCAATTTTTCGTTCAATTTTCTCAGTCAGACTACATTAGATTCATGATATAGTTAAAATTAATTTTTAAGGTCTTGAGGTAAGGCGGTGAAGGTGATAGACCCGTTTCAATAAGGAGCATGTAATTTGGTGTTGTATCTGGTAGTCGGAACTGCCGTTTTAGGTAAAATCGCAGTACAGTAGCTTTTCAACTGTTTAAAAGTGACGCCATCATCCCCATGGATGTAGCAATAAAAACTTTATATTTAGTTCTAAAATCAAGGTCCTTGTTTGCATAGACGTTTTGCCAAACTGTTCCGATCGCATTTTTCGATGCCGATAGTTTTTTGGTCAGGTGCTTTTCGAGGTTGAGGTTGCTTGTTATGGTAAATCCTATGTACCTACTGGTATTCTTTTACCGTCTCGATTTGTTCTGCTCCGTAGTACCATCTTTCGTTTCCAGCTAAGCGCCCCGTTCCTCTCCGGAAGACCATAGTTTTTGACTAAAAATCTGCATTGCTTCAGATAGTTTAGCAAAGTCGTTTTGCCAATTTGAACAATTGAGATAGACTGGAACGGCTTTCAAAATTTTGTTTTTCAGAATAATTTCTGTATTTTATATATAATCATCGATTTCTTTAAAACTGAATTTTTCGTGTGTAAGTGTTTTTATGATTCTATTGAGTGCTCCATCAGATGCTCTTCCTCACGTTGCTCCATTTCTCTTTTCAGCTGCTTTCCAACATAGTGTGTAATCTTTAAAATAATCTTCGAAGTCGTTTTGGTTTTTAAGTATTAAGTGGGTTTCAGTAAGGAAGAATATTTCAAAAGTAAAAGTTTGTTTACAAAGTTAAAAATAATCCATTAATGTTATAGTTAAAATTTTTTTCTTAGAACTAACTTTATTTTTAATTTTCTGGCTAACTTCGAATACCTATTACGAACGTGCCCTTACATCCACCACATTGCCAACTCCCATTTCAAGTGTGCAGTTACATAAGTATCGTATCCTAACTCCTTAGTCTCACAAAAAATAATTATATAGGTAGTGATGTATCTGAATACATTTATTAAATGGAGGGCGTTCTCAGTAAAAATCAATCACTACGTTGGTAGGTACTCCGTAATTAAAGGGGATTGTAGTTAGTTGAATTAATGTATGTGATAGACGTATTTGTAAATATGTATTTATCTACTGTCCAGTCATATTAGTCATAAAATGAGCAGAATTCCGGAATAAATATCGGGAAGCTGGATTTTGGTATATGGCCTCCTCATGATATTCTAAGGAAACTGCTGAAAGTCCCAATCGATATGATTTCTAAATAACAAAAATTATGAATGTACTTTTTTCGACACCACCTTCAGACACAAGGTGCGTTTTTCTTGCCTGATGCCCAATAGGCCTCACCCACGTTTAAAGCTATCCATAAGCTTAAGCACCCGGAACATTTTCCAAACTGAGTGGAATCAAGAGATTTTTTCAAAGTAAAGTATTTGTCAAAATTTCATAGTAAAAAATAAAAAATGAGTTCGTAGCTCAAAGCATTGTGCCTATGTTAGTAAGGTTGGTAGGTGACCCAAATAAGGCCCCACTTATTGTTTTTCCTTAATAACTTGAATATCTTATGGAATATTTTTGTGAACTAAATGTTTAGAATATAGACATAAGTTTAATTAGTATCCAAGAACAGAAAATTTGGCTTTGGGAATCCAAAAGAAAATACATTTTTCGAACATTCTGAAAAACCTTATGCCGGATCTTAATTGGAACACCGGTTCTTAATAAGGCCCATATTATTTTTCTTTGAAACTACTCCGGATTTCTGTATAAAATAAAATTATTTTTTGGTAAATATTAAGAAAAAGACAGAATCTTGAATACAATTTTTTTTTTCTTTTTAATTATATACTCAGAAAGAAAAAAAAACAGCCTTCTTGACTAAAAAAATCAATTTTAAGATTTTGAATAAATTTTAAATGACGAAAAATTGTATTCACATCCCTCTAGACAGTCGGAAGCCTCATCATCTGAAGTTTTTTAAAAAATTTATTTTGTATATGTATAAAATTCTTAAAACATTTTAAAGGACAAATTTTGGAAAGCAAATCTAAAGTATATATTTATGTGCTGAAAAAAAAATTGAAAAAAATTGTGAAACCGTTTTTGAGATATCGAATTTTCAAAAAAAAAGTTTGAAACTTTTTTAAAATTCAGAAACTTTTTTTTGAAAATTTTGATATGCAATATAATTTAATATTATCTGAAATTTGTATATAAGAAAATTGATCTAGATCCGATAAGCCGATAATGAGAAAATTCAAAATAAAAAAAAGTTCTATGACAGGTCCTATTAATAATTGCTAAGCGTTAATTTTATATTTTTTTTAGTAGAGCGTACTAATTTTAGTATATAGAAAAGGTTTAATCAAAATCGTAGGAGTCGTTTTTAAACAAAAAAGTATTTTCCTTTGCGGTTTTTTAACTTTTGTAACTTTTTTAATTTAGGTTCCATTATTTTTTCATAAATGTACATTTTTTTTTTTAATATTTTAGGGAGTACCTACTTAAAAACTTTATCTTAAGTATCGAGTTTCAAGAAAATCGATCGTATTATTTTGGAAATATTTGATTTTCAAACAAAAAAATTTGAAACATTTTTTAAAAATCCCATATTTTTTTAAATTTTGGTACACAAATCTATTTATATTTTTTTGGAAGCTTCTGTCTAAAAAAAATTATTGAAGTCAGTCATACTGTTTTGAAGGTACCATTAATAACAATTTTTTCAAAATTGTTTTTCCATCCAAAGGAAGTCTTTGCTAAAATTACTTTATAGATTTTTTTTAAGAAAAGTTGTGGAGCCGTTTTTGAGAAGAATACGATTATGTAAAATTGAAAAAAGAATTGTATGGGAGGTACCGTTATGAAATGAAAAAAACGTGTGGACATAGTCACCAAATACCACTATGTACCAAGTTTGAAGAAAATTAATCGACTGAAGAATATCTGTATTTAACGGTACGTCCAAAGTTATTTTTTTATTCCTGGCTGAGCCTGTATTACGGCTAAATTGTTTAAGGGGAAGAATGCAGCTGGCTATTTCACTTGAGCACTGTTTAAAAAAGAATCGATAGAACAGTGAGAGGCAAGAGAGACGTTTCGTCGATGGTCGAGCGATACAAATGTTTCCAAAATTGATCTGTCACTGTCACCGATCATTTTTAAAGCTCTATCCTGAATTTTATCTAGTAGGTGTAAAGATGTTTTAGATGCGCCAGATATGATAACTGTACTCTAGCTTTGGGCGCATGTATGCCTTATAAATTGTAGCCAGATCAGAAGGAGAACAGATTACAGATGGCACGAGTACGATAATAGCTTAGTATGGATGGTATTTAGTTTTAAGAAGGAGGCTGTCCCGGATCATCACCCACTGGGTCTATTTTTAACTGGACTAGCTTCACAGTAAGCTAAGTAACTTCTGAAATCCATGGTTTAGAGCATAATGTCCATATAATAAAATTAAGTTCTCATAATAACCTTTTCAACCATGTATGAGTATAACACATTCGTGTTGAGTAGGGAGGCAAACACCCATTGCAGAATTTCATTATTTTCTGTTTGCCTTTTTTTTTGATGCCAAATATCTCTCGAACCCCATGGTCTACAGCTTATCGACTACATAACAAAATAAAGTACATGCAATAACCTCTACAACGATGTACAACACATTGCTGTTGAGTTGGTACACCAGCTCCAAATGCGGAAATGCATTATTGTTCTTTAGTGCATTTTTGCCAAATATCTCTCGAGCCCCATGGTCTACATCTTAACGGCTATATACAAAAATAAAGTACATGCTATTACCTTTCCAACAATGTACTACCCAATGATGTTGAGTAGAAATACAATGTCAAAATGCGGAGTTGCAGTATTGTTCTTTTCGGTGCTTTGAAGCTGAATAACTCGCGAACCCCACAGTGTAGAGCTACATAATCAAATGATGTACTTACAATAATCTTTTCATCGATGTATGACACATTCGTGTTGAGAAATGGACCAGCTCCCATACATTTTTGCTCATTCTCCTTTGCCGCAAAGTTAAAATTTATTGAATCGTTTTTTTTTTTATAAAACAACGCATACGCCTCACTTCCCATACTTGTTTCAATTGCCAAATTCGACAGGAACAGGAATGCAGCAACAGACTTATTTTTGTTGTCTGAGTTGGAATGGAACGGGGCTACGAAAGTATAGAACAAAAAATCCCGTTACTTGTTGGTTGTGTGTTTTTAAGCGCACTGGGCCTTATTTGGTTCACCTTCCTTATCTCAAGTTATTAGAAAGTTTTGATGAATTCGTATTGAATCTTCGGAGTCAACTTTAAACTGGAAATCGTTTCCTTCATCATTTAATTTTAATTGAAAGTAGGTACACCGTACACAGACAATTGCAATCACAAAATTAAAAAGCCAAAAAATTGACTTACCCATACGAATTTTTTTTTGATACTTATGTACAACGTACCTATACTTATACTTCTCATCTGGTATGGTACCATTATGAGGGTAAGTCGTCCTATCGTGGGATCTATGGCTACCAGTACCTTGCATCAAAAGTCAATCAAACTCCTATTGTATTCATGTAAAGAAATACAAGAAGTGTAAATAACCACAAAGTCTAAAGATGAACATAATTTTAAAACCCCTCACTTTCTTCGTTGTCTGCTTTAAGTGAAATGCCCTCAAACTTATAAATCTGTGATACCTATATTGGCACAAAACTAGATGTGTCAATAAAACAATTTTTTTTGTGTTTGATTCCACTATATTCAGGTGAAGCATTTATATTTTTTCAAAATCCCTAATTTGTAAGTTCAAAGCATTTTAATTAGATTATCGTCTTAATATAAATCGTACATATAAAAAATTAATTTTGAAATAGTAAACCCGTAAACATTGTGGTCGCTTTCTGAAAAAAACTTTGACACATATCGGGTCTTGCCTTAGTACATACCTACTTACTACAGAAATAATCCTCATGTCATAATTCCAACAGTTTGATCTGTGTGTAAGAGAAAGCAGGAAGTAGGTAGGTACGTTACGTGTAACCCAGTCTTACATTTTTTACTTCAAACAATATTTTCCAAGTTAAAAACACTGCAAAAGTCCTGACAGCCAATTCCAAAAGATTACATTTTGATAAATCAATATGAAAAAATTGGGTTTAGTTCGTTCTTCATACCTACTACAGTTTGTTGTTCTTCCTCCTGTTGGAATACTTTTTTCTTTGTTTTTTGAAGTTCCACGTGTGTTGATAATTCAGATAAAAAAATAGAGGGTAGGTAGGTAGATACTACCTGAACCTGTACGTAGTTTTGCTTTTTGAACTAAACATTGTGATTTAAAACACGATTCCATTTTTTTCTCGCAACAATCAATGCATTGTTCTTTCACTCAGAAAGCCAGGAGTTCGGTACGTATGTACAATTGTACGTATGTAGGTATATAAGAGTGGGTCTTTGAAACTATGAATAGGGTGTTGCTTGGAGCTTTATAAGCATATAAGCTATTAATCTTAACGAGAAAATTAGAGATCACTTGTATTACCCATAAAGATTACCTCTATTCTATATGCGAAAACATTTTTAGGTTGACCCTTGAAGAAAATCTAAAATATAATATTTGTAGGTACTTATAAGAATTCTTAAATACTTCTTTATGTAATTCTGTGATAATTTTGTGCTACAATCTTTTATATAGTGTAGCAAAAGGTTGTCAAATGTTAATTCAAAGTTAAAAAAAAAATTTGAAAATAAAGCTAAATATAAAATGCGGTAAAACTGTTATCGGCACAGGGAAAAGTTGTAGGCAAGGTTAAACATTTTCCTTTGAATAAACAAATTTAAGAACTAAACCAAAAGTCTTTATTTCTTAAATAAAAAAATAAATACATTTGGTGGCGCAACAGCTCGTGGCGAACTAGTGACAACTCTCAACCATTCCTGTGTGCACGTTGTTGGCAGGAATAGAGGGGACCTTTGTATATGAAAACCATAGTACTATCATGGTGGCACTCGAAGAGGGCGAAATCTCAAGTCTCCAAGGGGTACCTTGACGTGGAGAATTGTGGAATAAGTTGGAGGGTCGACATGAAGAATAGAATAAGAACGGGAAAGATGTATACTGAATTTATGAGAGTTAGAATGAATCGAAGGCATTTTAATAAAAATATCGTCTGCGTAAAGCAGAAGTTTTATCTTCACTCCAGCAAATGTTATTCCTTCCGGCAGAAAGTCTCCAAGGTCATCCAAAAATAGTGACAATAATAGAGGGCTGAGAAGACAACCCTGCTTTGCTCCTGTGTCCGTTTAAAACCATTCAGATAAAATATTTCCATTCCAAACCGCAGTCAGATTTCCATCGTAGAAATTGTGCAGTACTCTAAGCATTTTCATTGACAGACCTAGATTGCTGAGTTTGTAGAATAAAGCTTTCCTATTTTTAGAATCGAACGCAGCCTTGAAGTCTTCAAAGAATGCGTACAGCTTTTTTCCACTATCCAAGTATGCTCGTGCGATGCTCGTGAGGGAGAAGATGTTATCAACCGTAGAGTATTCTTTGCGGAACCCAGCTTGGTATTCACTCAGTAAATTATTTTGTTGCACCCATTCAGTGAGCCTTTCCAAAATAACACCCGTAAATATTTTTGTGACAGCGTTGAGAAAGGAGATTCCTCTATAATTACTTGGATCCTTTGGGTCACCTTTCTTAAGGATTGGAAAAATGATATTTTTCTTAAAACTTGATGGTATTTCGCCAGTATTGAAGATAAAATTGAAAGGTTTTGTGAGTTCGATGATGAATGGAGATGGAGATGTCGCATTTTTGAAAAATTCATAGGGAATGCGGTCTTCACCTGGGGCTTTGTTTGGACTGCAGCGATTTACAACTCTAATAATATCCAAATGAGTAATGGGCCGATAGAGAGCTTCAACTTCCAGAAAGGGCATTGCGAACTGTATATTATCTCCGGTTAATGTCGCATTCAGTAGCTTTTGAGTGATAGTTGAGAATCAAAACTCGTCATATCCAAAATTTTCATTTTGTGCAAATGGAAAACAAAATCTAATTATGGTGTAATGGATGTTATAAAAGATTTTATTTTGTACCTATAATCTTTGTATATGAAAATTTTTCATATAAAAAGCTACAATAGAAGATTTTTAAATCTTTGTTATGATTGAGAGCAAACAAATATTGGAAGTTCCGTTTAAAAGATATTTAACAATTAAATTGGTATATGAAGAGTTTTGTTGCAAATGATTAGATATGGCCAGTTTCCCCACTATTCCCCTCTCTCACAATTGCACCCTCTAATATAAAAGCACTCCACTACTTTCCAATCTTTAATGACCCATTTAAAATTGTTTACAATAAAAACCCGTGAACGTTTTAGTTCCTTCTTATCGTCGGCTTAGAGTGTAAAGTGGCTAACTCCACATTTTTGTTGCCATTATAGACCACTTCAAAAATTGATTAAAAATACAAAAATGTATCAAATCTTTTTAATTTCACTGAATTAAGCTTAGCTATATCCTAAAAAAACGAACAAATATTCGGGTTTTGTACCGTAGTAATTTTCAATTTTTTCAAAAACTCGAAAACATAAGATGATCTAGTTATCTGTTTTTGATTAAGGGCTAATCAAAGCAACGAATTACATAAAAAATCATAAAATCTTGCAGTTTTGAAAAATTACACTTTAAACCTTTTTTAATGTTTTTTCCTAAATTTGGAATTTCAAACCAGTTTTTTTTAACTATGCAAAGATGTCACTTGATTTAATAAATAATTTATAGCACGCAAAGCAGATATTGGCTTTAAAAAAAGTTATAACACTAAGTTGTAAGTATTACCGTTATTTTTGAATATTTTTTTCCATTTTAAGTATTTTTTTTTTATTAAATTGCCCGGAGATAGACCCCCACTCATAGTAAAAAATGCTTATATTAAACTGATGTATAATAAACCGTTATCATTTCTTGGCGCCAAAGTTATCGTAGATATACTCTCCCCAAAAGTTTTTCCTTAAAAATGTTTTGAAAATTTAATATATACCTACAAAATTTTTTTCTTAAGAAACCACTTGAACGATTTTAAAAAATTTTGTTCGCATAAATTCACATTTTTTCAAGAACTCAAATGGCATACCTACCTTTTTTCAGCTCAAATTATTAAAAGAACTGTCGTAGCATTTAAAGAACGAATTCCAGACTTTCAACCATTTTTCTCTCATAATATCCATGTTTTGTATACATTTTTTTTTTTAAATTCTAAGATACTTGAACATAAGAGCAAGTATAGGTACGTGCGAGGTGCGATCAGTGGTAAAGTGAGAACTGTGTAAAAGTATATGTTCCTCCTGTTTCTTTTAAGCAGTGTATGGTGGTTGATCAGTGGATGGCGCGGCGTAATATGTTTGGCATAAGTTCGTTGTTGGTTGTCAGTCATGTCCATTTCATTTTTCAAATAAAAAATAATAAAAAAAGGTATCCATAAAAATTAATAATACACAAGTAATAGCTACAATATAAAATATTTATTTAAAATTAAAGAAGCAAATAGTTCTGTATAATCTGCGATTTGACAAAAAAATAAAAGGTTTGCCCTTCACCCACATTTGCCCTACCTATTTTAAACATTTTTTTTTTTAATTCTGCATCTTTCCTCAACGGCGCAAAATATGCGTCTCTTCAAAAGAATTTTTTGTAATGGCTTTTGCCCAACCTTTACCTTCTTTTTGTCATATCTTATGTAAATCACCCTGTAAACCTAGAACTAACTCTTGTATAAATTCTAAACGTTTCATTCACTCAAAAAGTGAAACAATTTGCAATTTAAATTCAAAAATTCTGGTATCACAAATAAAAAAAAACAATAGCTTTTTTCTTTAGTCCTTATTTTATTGATTATGATTTATGCATATAAATAACATACTCAGTTGCCATACACTCTTTTTGTATTACATATTCATACACCAATAATAATAATAATAAATAACAAAAACAAATATTATTCAAATCACACCATTAAAATAAAAATATGCAGTTATTCCAATTCAATGGGTACCTACCTCCTTGTTAAATATTCAGGGTGCTTAATGCACACGAGTTTTCATAGAATTAAATAAATGTGTTTTTGTTTTTGCTACTCGTAGCAATCCGTACAAATGTTTTAATGGACACAGGGCGTATAAGTTAATAAAAAAAGCTTATACGCCTTTTAAAATTAAAACAAAGTTTACCTACAAAAGACTTCTAGAGAAGGAAAAAAGTTGATGTTCGAGTGAAAGATATTCTATAAACATTTATTTGACTAAAAAACAATATGTTCGCATTTATACCATAGGGATCACGTTTGTTTCGAGTTTTGGGGAAACTTTGTCCAACTTGGTCTACACAACATAAACTAAAAGACGGGAGGGATATACATTCATACTTACTTTTTTTCGGTGCCGAACACCAATAACATGGCCTCTTTCTCTTTATCCTATGTATGAAGTCTGAAAAAATGTGTTAATTATAATATGCTTACTAGTATCCGCCCAGTGGTCGAAGTTGGAACATTTTCTTCTTCTTAAGACATGTACCTATATAAGCCTGTTAAATAAACCGGAAAATGAGGGGTATGAAGGAACAATTAAGTGGAAGGGGTTTTTATTTTTGAATATGTTTGCTTAGCCCAGAAGCATGCTTAAAACAGAAAATGCTTCTAATGGTCACACTGACCACTTTTCAATGTTTTCGGCATAACTCGAAAACTAAGCCGAATTTGTCAATTTTACTTTTAAAACTTTTTGTTCAAAATAATTTTTTTTATTGAAATGGATAGTTCAAAAAATTTTATAAAAAATTAATGCAGGAAAATTTAACAAAAACCATTCTAAAAAAATCAAAGATCTCTAAATTTTTTAAATAAACTGTGCATAACTTTTTTTGAAGCAAAGATAGGGTCAAAACAAGCACAGACAAATTGAAGAAGAGACTAAGGACTTTAATATGGCATTTTCAAAGAGTAAAATTAATTCAAAATTGACAGAGATATGCCCATTCAAACTTTACCATTTCTTAAAATTTTTCGCAGTTTTGTCCCGAAAGCCCATTTTTCGGTACAGTATGGCAAATTTCACATTCGTATAAATGTTCGAAGTCAATATTTTGATAAAATATGACATTACGACTAAAGAGAATATATAAAAAGTATGTAAAAGTTTTTCGGCTGTTTTTAAATTCTTTCAGACCTACAGACCGAACGGCTGGTCCAAATAATAAATGATTTGGTACTAGGTGCAAGGAATGTTTAATTTGTCATAAAGTACCAACAAATAGGCTTTCGGGCAAAAACTGCGAATAAAAATAAGAAATGGTAAAGTTTGAACGGCTATATCTCTGTCAGTTTTCAAATAATATGGCTCTATAAACATATTCATGTGTATTTTAAGTGTATCCTTGCTCCGAAAATCCGAAAAAAGTTATGCACTTATTAGAAAAAAACAATACGTTTTGTATTAAAAATGTACGCATATACTTCAGTTATTAAATTTTAATACCAAAATATTATATTTTATTTCATTCGATAACTTTTTAATCTTTTTGGTGTTACAAATAACAATTTTAATACTAATCTAATAGAATGTAGTACAAAGTTATTAGAAAATTTCTTTAATATATACGGAATATTAAAAAGTAATGAATATATGTAAAGTAATGAGTATAAAAAAGATTTATTCTTTAAATTGTAAAAACAACTAATAAAATAAATAAACTAATAAAAATAGCTTAGCGATCAAGCACAAGTATGCCATTTTATTACTTGAAAAAATAGGAATAGGGTAAAGTCGGGTGATATGGCACCCATTTTCAGTTTTCTTTATAACTCACAAAGTAAAAATTGTTTTCATTTTGAACTTTTATATATGTGTTCTGTAGTTAATTTTAAAACAAAAAAAAATAGGTTGATTACGAAAGCTTTTATAAAAACACATATTTTTAAAAGAAATTAAAATACCTTAAAAAAAAGACATGTGAAAAAATGGCGGGTGATATGGCACCTGCTAGAGGGTGATATGGAACTTTACTTTTTGTATGGATTTTTGCCACATTCACTGCAGTTTAATGTCAAATGCAATGAGAAAAGTCAAATAATGCACTTTTTGGCTCAAATGTAATAAAAAAACCGTCCTAGAAAGTCAATGAAAAATTACCAAAATGTAGTATTGGGTGAAATGGCACCATTGCAATTTGTACTAAGCTTAAGGGGTGCCATATCTCCCTTTTGATATTACCACTGTTTTTTCAAATTACTCAGACAGAACAAGTATGCTTACATATTGCGATAATTAAAAACAAATAAACACGCATCACTCTTCTTTTTTTCGTTAAAGCGAGCACCTGGTGCCAAATAATTCCGTTGCTGCACTTTGTTATGTTATGCACAGAAAAAAAATTGACTTAAATATAATCACTACCTATTATTTTACTTTCGGTTGTGGTTATAAAGTTAAAAAAGCTACTTCAGTTTTAACAGCATCAATATTGAGAGCTAAAGTTAAACTTGATGATATTCTGATATTTTTGTTTTAAAAATAATTAATTAAGTAGGAAATAATTAAAGGGTGCCATATCTCCCGTGGTGCCATATCACCCGACTTTACCCTATATGCAAAAAAAAATAGAATCATTGGAGCGGTTTTCTTAAAAACTAATTTCTTATATAAATACATATGTATAAAAAATGTTACTCATTAAAAAAAAAATTTTAATGAATGTTTTTAGAAAATATTAACATTCATTTAAAAGCCTAGTTTGAAAAAAACTCATCAACCCATTTTTAAAATATTAAATTTTCAAAAAAAATTTTTAATATTTTTTTGAAAATCCTAAATTTATTTTTTTTTCAAAATTTTGATATGCGATATTATTGACATTTTATGATGAAATCCGTTAAACCGTTAATGAGAAAATCGAAAATAAAAAAAAAACAGTTATATGACAGATACCGTTAATAACAAATTTCGGTAATTTTTTGTCTACCAAAATGTACATCATCATCATCGTGTCCTGTAACCTCGGCTGGGGCATAGGGCGTCAGCAAAACGTCTCCATCCTTCACGGTCTGCTGCAAGGTACTTTAGCTGTGGCCACGTCTTTCTCTGGGATTCTGCTTCCGCTAAGCCAGTTGATTTCCATGTTGTTCTTGGTCTTCCAACACGCCGTGCACCCTGAGGATTCCATTCAAAGGACTGCAATTTCATCGTTTGGTTTCCTGAGTGTGTGACCAATCCAACGCCATTTACACTTTCTTATGTCGACGTCCAGCCGCTCTTGACTTGTCCTGCACCACAATTCCTCATTTGATATTATTTGTGGCCAGCGAATCTTTAGGATGTGGCGAAGACAGCGATTCAAAAAAGCCTGCAATTTCTTCGAAATGATAGACGTGACTTTCCAGGTTTCACAAGCATATAACAGCACGGTTTTGACATTGGATTCGAAAAAATGTACCAAAATGTACACCATATGCCTTAAATTACGCACTGATTTTTTTAATCACAATCGTTGGAGCCGTTTTTGAGATAAATAAGATTTTCCTTAACGGTTGTATTCCAAGTACCGTTATTTTTGGTGCTAAGAAAATATACTATTTCCCCTCTGGAGAGTTAAAAAAACACCTTAAGTTAAAAATTTGAAGAAAATCGCATGATTGGCTTAGGCTGTTGATCCAGATTTAAACAGACAGACAGACAGACAGAATTGTACCACCCACTTTTTTAGTGTTCTCTATCATCGTAATGTCATGTTTGATTGTTATCTCAACATTTTTTGTTTGTTTTTGCCTTTTTTCTTATTTCTATACATAAGTCAACTTTTTAGTACCAATCTGATTCTAAGCGTAACATTTCAAAAGCTGGTCGATGATTTTTTTTAAATTAGGCTTTCAATTCCAATTTAAAAGTTTTGCGACCATTAGTCCAAATGCGTTTCGCCCAGGTACAACAATTGGGCTCATCAGTTAGATGTTGTAGTACACCCTTACCGACACGTATAAAATAAACAGCACAAAAGCACTGTAAATTATATGATGTTCTATTGGAATTTGGCCTAGACGCCTAGAAAAATATGCTTGTAAAGACCGTGGTCTGGCTGGTATAAGATTAAGAATAAGAACGTAAATAATTGAAAATTAATTATTTTTGTTTTTGTGGACTCTTGAATTGAAATTCAAATTTAAAAGTTTTGCGACCTTTAGTCCAAATGCGCTTCGCAGTTCGCACAGGTACAACAATTGGGCTCATCAGTTAGATATTGCTGTACCCTTCTAAGACGCATAATTTTTTAGTCGATGGTTACCGACACGAATAAAATAAACAGCACAAAAGCACTGTAAATTATATAATGTTCTATTGGAGTTTGGCCTAGACGCCTCGAAAAATATGATGGTAAAGCCCGTGGTCTGGCTGGTATAAGATTAAGAATAAAAACGTAAATAATTGAAAATTAATTATTTTTTTTTTTGTTTCTGTGGACTCTTGAATTGAAGGGTACAACAACATCTAACTGATGAGCCCAATTGTTGTACCTGGGCGAAACGCATTTGGACTAAAAGTCGCAAAACTTTTAAATTTGAATTTCAGTTTAAGTGTCCACAAAAACAAAAACAAAAATAATTAATTTTCAATTATTTACGTTTTTATTCTTAATCGTTAGATTTATAAATACTTAAACTTTGAATGCCTTTTTCTAATATAAAAGAAGAACTAGTAGGTACGCCCATGCTCGTGAACAAATGTAGGTAGGTACGTGTATATCGTTTTGGTATTCCCTAAACGGCAAAAAGCAAACATTTGTTTTTCTTAAAGCGACCAAATTGCACTTTGATAAAAAAAAAACAAATACTAAGCTGTGGGTGCCTGCAAAAGTTATCACAAAACAAACCATGTGATTAAAACCAAAATCGCAACAACCGTGGTGAACATATTGTTAAATTATTTTAAAATTGTACATTTACTGTACCCAAAGAATGGGTACAGTAAAATCAATCACCATGGATTTATTTCCTTTTTTAACTTTTCTGAAATAAATTATAACTTTTCCTATTCCATGTTTCAGGCATTTGAACTCCAATATGTATTTTTAACTCGATTAGCGAGCAAAACAATAAAAAGAAAATCTTGCACGTAAACTGCTTTTGTGGATAATGATTGTTGTGGTAACGTCATACCCGCCACGCTCGTGTATACAATTTATATTCACCTTTGGCGTGCTTACGTTGATTTTTAAATTAAATAGTAAGCACCATGAAATTAAAGGTGACCTAGAACTTGGACATCTAGACATTGAAACGGCTCAAGAAGGTTGTAAGTTAAAATACAGCATGAATGTCACACTAATCACATGTGATGCAATACATAATATGTAATGTATAAATGAAATGCATATTTCTTCTGTTAATGCTTTACTTATTTTATTCGTATTAAATAAGCACCTTCATAATATTTTTACCTGCGAAATAGGTTCTATATACATTAGGGTGGTCCTTTAATTGGACATTGTTTGGATAGCCCTCATTCGATTCAAAACATTGAAAAACAATTTCCCTAATTTTTGCAGACTTTTATTTCACCCCCTGGGTGAAAAAGAGGAGGGAAATTGTATTATTGCGTTTTCCGAATATGGTTGACCCCAAAATGAAAAGTGTGCCATAGAAATGTTGTAGATCACGTAAAAATCTACAGCTTTTATACAGATCATTTTTTAACATAACCTCAAAATTTCCGAGATAATTGTGAAAAACCTTATTATTTTTTTGTTTTTGTTTTTATTTTTCATTTGCCCAAAAATATTTCAATTTAAATGAAACTTTGTGAAAATATCTCTTGTTGTGTCCTTAATAACTTTAATTTTTTACAAGTAGAATCATTGAGCAGTTTTTGAGGTATTCAACTTTTCTTGGGAAAATATACTTTTTTTCAAATGAAAAATGTACCTACTTCAGAAAATCATCGTAGGTACAGAGTTCATTCAAGGATCATTAGTTTTGTTTTTAGATACATTTAATTTTAAATAATATGTTAGAAATGATTTTTTTTTTTTCAAAAACTTTGATAATGACAGCTGGGTTTTCAATTGTTGGTACATACATAAGTTTGTCTTCTAAAATATGGAAAAAATAGCACCACACGAGCTTGCCAGACGAGTCAATGTTGATAAAAATAGGTATATATTATTCCAAAGTAACGGAAGGACACAATCGAACGCTTGTAGTGAGGGTTTTTCACGGCTCATAAGTTTCATCAAAAAAATAATGAAATTCAGTAAAGGAGAATGGTCATTTTTGGGCGTTAGCGGCCATTAATGAAACCAGTGTCAAATGAAAGATATGTCACTCAGGAGCAACTTTCACTATAGGCGTTTCATTGGATTTCATTTAGAAAAGAAGATATTTCAATGTTAATATAATGCAATTGCATAGAGCAACATCGCATAGTAATTATATTATTAGTGTGTGTAATGCTTTATCCTTACTTCAAAAGATCTCGTGACACTGTATAGTAGTTTGTTTTGGGAGATTTCAGAACCTCTCAAGCAGTGGCGTAGCGAGGGTTCGAGTCGTGGGGGGGTGACTTTCATTAAAATGCCAACTTATTTTAGGAATTTGCCGACTTATTTTAAAAATTTGCCGACTGTATAGGTAGATTAAGCATTTTTCGGGTGAAACTCAAAATAAGGGACAAAAAAAAGGGATTTTTTCCGAGTGGAATGACATTCGGGCGAAACTCCTGATAGGGCTGATTGATTTTAGCTCAAATCTTCACTTCGCCACACTTTTGAAATTTTGAAATGCGAGATTTTTCAATAAAACCGCCTTCAGCTGATGTAAGAGATTTAAAAAACTTAGGAGCAATGATTTTCCATGAAACAATTTTAAAATCTTGGAAACTATTATTTGGTAGAAAAATAAGATATCAATTATTTTTGGGATTATGTATTTATTTATAATAAATAATTAATAACAATGGAATAAATAAATTAATATTATTATTGCAACGATTAATCTAAATAAGAAATAATTTTTAACAACGAATAAAATTCATGAACATTTATATTATTATTGCAGCAATTTTTTTTTTGTTTAGGTATAGGTATTTAACAATCTTTATAAAAAAATTAAAGTAACGCATAATTCTATCAGCATCAGCAGTTTAGTCATTTATAATAATAAAATACATTAAATTATTAATTTTGCAGCAGTTAATTTATTTAAAATAAACAATTTTTAAAAATACATATAGCTAATTATTTATAATAAATTAATTTTAATAACAAAATTTATTAATTTATATTTATTATTATTTTATTGCAGCAACGTAATAAGTTGTAATGAAAACTTAATATTTAAATTTAACATTGTACTATCTAGATTTTAATTCGGCGGTGTTTGAATAAGGACCATTCTTCAACGACCTCATTAAGAATAATTTCGTCCACTTTATCTTTCGAAGAATAAAGCAGCATCAAATTATTCAAACGATCATCACCCATTGTCGTGCGCAAATAGTTTAAGACTAATTTTAATTGACTAAATGATCGTTCACAAGAAGCTGATGTCACAGGAGCAGTTAAAATGAAGCAAATGAGTTTGTGCGCTAAGGGAATTACCATTTTCAACTTGAAGACAACTTTGGTAATGTCTTCGAAATTTTTACAATTTGTGGATGAATCAAGGAATTTTGCAAAACACTCTGGACCTTCTTTAAAAAATAAGGGCTCCAATTTCATTATGGATTCCACTGATTCTATTGTGACATTGCCTCTGTCGACTGGAATTTCAAAAATCTTTTGAAAAGGTTCGAAAGATGAAAAATTATCTTTTAAATTATCGTTTATACATGTCGTAAAAACTTGCAAAACCATTCTAAATTCTTTTCGGTAAAATGTTTGGAAATCGAAGTCGAAAGCTGATTCTGGATTTTCATCGATTCTTCTTGGTACACGGCTTGTTCTATGATTAGTCGGCATATTTGCGAAATTCGCAATCGGCAAAAATGCTCGTTTTATTAATTTTTTTTCAAAATTAAGCTTCGTTGATTTGCCGACTCTTGAATTAGTCGGCATATTTGCGAAATTCGCAATCGCAAAAATGCTCGTTTTATTAGATTTTTTTTCCAATTAAGCTTCGTTGATTTGCGGACTCTTGAATTAGTCGGCATATTTGCGAAATTCGCAATCAGCAAAAATGCTCGTTTTATTAATTTTTTTTAAATTAAGCTTCGTTGATTTGCCGACTCTTGAATTAGTCGGCATATTTGCGAAATTCGCATTCGGCAAAAATGTTTTTTTTTTATTATTTTTTTTTTAAATTAAGCTTCGTTGATTTGCTGACTCTGGAATTAGTCGGCATATTTGCGAAATTCGCAATCGACAAAAATGCTCGTTTTATTAATTTTTTTTCAAATTAAGCTTCGTTGATTTGCCGACTCTTGAATTTGTCGGCATATTTGCGAAATCCGCAATCAGTAAAGATGCTCGTTTTATTAATTTTTTTTAAATGAAGCTTCGTTGATATACCGACTTTTGAATTAGTCGGCAAATTTCCGACATCCGCAATCGGCAAAAATGCTTAGGCTCGTTTTATTCATAATTGTTTGCAAATGAAGCTTCGTTGATTTGCCGACTCTTTAATTATTCGGCATATTTCCAAAATCTGAAATCGGCAAAAATGTCGATTTGCATAGGTACATACATTTAAAAGTTTAAAAACCTTAATATAATGAAAATACAAACTTACTTTTTTTAACTTTTTCCGAAAAATATTGAAAAATTTCTGGCTTTATTATTTTGTTTTGTTAATTGCTTGAATTATTAAATCTAGCTTCCTGAATTTGCTGACTCTTGAAAAGCGTGGGGGGGTGGTACACCCCCCCACACCCCCCTCTCGCTACGCCCCTGCTCCTAACTCAAATTATATTTGTGCTATTCACCAACCACTCATATAGCCCAGGAAAAATGTACAAATAAATTGCCAATCTGCGGAAAAATTCCAAGTGAAGATTTTTGAATGCAATTATCTTTATTAGTGCCTAAGGAATACGCATGCGAAAGTCTACAAACGAAACTGGCTTGCGTTAAAAGTTATTCAAGATTAAATGTCGGAAATACCGGTTTTCCACGTATAACTTTGAAACGGTACATGGTATTAAAAAGTAATGCATAAAAAACTTGTAGATAATATAATTATCTACAAGAAATGTTATAACACTTTTTTTTCTCTGACTGATGGTTAAGAAGATATCGGCGTTTCAAAAAACGTAAATTGACGAAAATATCCCTTTTTTGCGTATAACTCAGAAATGGTGAGTGTTATTGAAAACATTTATAGGCAAAGTTTGTATACTATGTTACCCTCTATTAAAAAAGAAAATAAATTTTTTCTAAGAGTAATAATTTTAAAGATATAATTATTTGAAAAATTTCGTCAAAAACCTGAAATTCCAGACTTTTGCTTTTAAATCTTAAATAACGAAATTTTCATGAAATAATTTATGTTCAGTTTATAGACTATAATGTAATCTACAAAAAATATTAACACAATTTTTTCCACACGAGTGATCAGTAACAAGATATTGCTACTTCAAAAAGGTTAAGTATTGAAAATAAGGATTTTTCGCTTACCACTCTTAAACGGTATATGTTAGAAATTTTATTTTTACATAGTTTGTAGGTTATTTACCCTTCTACAAGAAAACAAAAAAATTTTTTTTTGTTTGCGGGTATTTAAAAGATGTAATATTTTATATAAAATGCACAAAAGTCAAAAATAACGGTATTTTGCGGTTTTCTCTTAAATGGTGAAGTTTTTGAAAAATAATTTATACTTTTTGTATAAACAATAATGTTCTCTATAAGAACTCTTATAAAGACTTTTTCGATATAAGGCCCCAATAAAAAGATATTGAGACTTCAAAAAGTATCAATTTTCGAAAATGCTGGTTTTTCCGGCCCAAAATGATTCGCCCAGCGACATAAAAAATAATAGGGTTTTTTAGAGAGACATAGTACAAACATTTTTTCATACTGAGGGGGGGGTCTATCCCCCCCCCCAATTAACCGGGAGGAGCAATTTCTGAAAATAGTACTAAAATTAAAAAAAAAAATTTAAACAAATGGCAACACTTAAAATAAAGTACTATATTTTTTTTGAGATTTTCAAGTTTGTTCTTTAATTATTTTTTCAAAATAAGTTATTCCTGCCAATAGTTTTCGAAAAAAATACCTTCAAACCCAACATTAAAAATAAAACTGAAAAAAATTATATAGGTACTGTTCTTTTTTCAAACTATGAAATCAGGAATTATATTAGTTTCTATTATACACTTTTCCTTAATTTTTAAATGAACACTGAAAACCAGATGGTTTTATGCCATCTAGTTTTCGAGAAAACTGTAAACTAAGAAAACTATTTTTTTATTATATGTTCTTTTTGGTAGTACCTATATCTAGGAAAAATGCATTACCACTTCGGGAAAATTCCAAGTTAAAATTTTTAAGCGCAATTATCTTTAAATTACCATAAAGAATACTCGTGCAAAAGTCTACATAAGAATCTGGCTTGCGCTAAAAGTTATTCAAGGTCAAACGCCAGGAGAATCTTCTTTTAGAGCATAACCTTTTTTTTTTTGATAGTATCAAGGAAAAAATTCATTTCCACTAGAGGAAAATTCCAAGTTAATTTTTGTAAACGCAATTATCTTTAAATTGCCATAAGGAATACTCGTGCAAAAGTCTACACACGAATCTAGCTTGCGCTAAGATAATAAAAAAATAGTTTTCTTAGTTTACAGTTTTCTCGAAAACTAGATGGCATAAAACCATCTGGTTTTCAGTGTTCATTTAAAAATTAAGGAAAAGTGTATAATAGAAACTAATATAATTCCTGATTTCATAGTTTGAAAAAAGAACAGTACCTATATAATTTTTTTCAGTTTTATTTTTAATGTTGGGTTTGAAGGTATTTTTTTCGAAAACTATTGGCAGGAATAACTTATTTTGAAAAAATAATTAAAGAACAAACTTGAAAATCTCAAAAAAAATATAGTACTTTATTTTAAGTGTTGCCATTTGTTTAAAATTTTTTTTTTAAATTTTAGTACTATTTTCAGAAAATTGCTCCTCCCGGTTAATTGGGGGGAGATAGACCCCCCCCTCAGTATGAAAAAATGTTTGTACTATGTCTCTCTAAAAAACCCTATTATTTTTTATGTCGCTGGGCGAATCATTTTGGGCCGGAAAAACCAGCATTTTCGAAAATTGATACTTTTTGAAGTCTCAATATCTTTTTATTGGGGCCTTATATCGAAAAAGTCTTTATAAGAGTTCTTATAGAGAACATTATTGTTTATACAAAAAGTATAAATTATTTTTCAAAAACTTCACCATTTAAGAGAAAACCGCAAAATACCGTTATTATTGACTTTTGTGCATTTTATATAAAATATTATATCTTTTAAATACCCGCAAACAAAAAAAAAATTTTTGTTTTCTTGTAGAAGGGTAAATAACCTACAAACTATGTAAAAATAAAATTTCTAACATATACCGTTTAAGAGTGGTAAGCGAAAAATCCTTATTTTCAATACTTAACCTTTTTGAAGTAGCAATATCTTGTTACTGATCACTCGTGTGGAAAAAAGTGTGTTAATATTTTTTGTAGATTACATTATAGTCTATAAACTGAACATAAATTATTTCATGAAAATTTCGTTATTTAAGATTTAAAAGCAAAAGTCTGGAATTTCAGGTTTTTGACGAAATTTTTCAAATAATTATATCTTTAAAATTATTACTCTTAGAAAAAATTTATTTTCTTTTTTAATAGAGGGTAACATAGTATACAAACTTTGCCTATAAATGTTTTCAATAACACTCACCATATCTGAGTTATACGCAAAAAAGGGATATTTTCGTCAATTTACGTTTTTTGAAACGCCGATATCTTCTTAACCATCAGTCAGAGAAAAAAAAGTGTTATAACATTTCTTGTAGATAATTATATTATCTACAAGTTTTATATGCATTACTTTTTAATACCATGTACCGTTTCAAAGTTATACGTGGAAAACCGGTATTTCCGACATTTAACCTTGAATAACTTTTAACGCAAGCCAGTTTCGTTTGTAGACTTTCGCATGCGTATTCCTTAGGCACAAATAAAGATAATTGCATTCAAAAATCTTCACTTGGAATTTTTCCGCAGCGAAAGTACATTTTTCCTGGGCTACATAGCTCTTTTTGGAAGTTCGAAAATGAGAACAACTCTCTCTTCCCCAGGTACCCCCAAACTCACAGACTGTTTTCAAAAATGACCGCACTTTGTCGGTACTTCTTGGATCCTTGAAAAAATGAGTGTTGCCTGCACATAAATAAATTCTTTGTGACTACAGTGATTTTAATTTCTTTTCACTTATTTTCTTAGTTTTGTCTCGGGGTGAAGCTCATTGCACGTTTTAGTTTGTTTCATATAGGAAAATGTTCTTACTTTACTTTTTGGTTTCGCTAATTATTTCGTTCGTACATTGTCCACTACGTTTGCGGATCCAAAATGGACTCGTTCGCTTGAAGGGGAGATAGACGTCAAACGTTGGTTTGTATTAGCTGTATTAAATTAAGAAAAACTACATCAGGGGCCCAATTCCACAAGAGTGAGTTTTTTCTGTGTACACAGAAATTCGTGTACACATCGATTTTTGCGATTCGGCAAGAGTGAGTTTTAAGTTTTTGACAGATAACGCATGCACAATCAATCAAATTTATTTACATTTGTTTTGGATGTGAATAGAATGTGTACACAGAAAATCAGTCACCCTTCGGAATTGGGACCCAGAACAGTATAAATGTGTGAAAACTGTCAAAACTCTCAGATTCAAGCAAAAAGTTTTTCTGAGATAAATTTTAGCTTATTATTATCCCAGACAAACGAATCAACTGGTACTGGTACTTCGACATTTCTCACTCACTTTCTCGACCACAAAAATAGGTGCAGGAAATATTGTTCTTAACTGTTCTCAAAAACATCATGGTGATAGAATGAAGAACAGCTTGGGCAAGGTTTTTACTCAGCTGTACACAATCCTGTACTTTTCTGTCATTTTCTATGCGGAACAGATTCATTATATACACCTTTTATTATCCTATTTTTTCAAATTTTCACCGCGTGAATTACAAAAAGAACTTAAAAAATTGAAACAAAAAATAAAATTCCTGAAGACAAAAGGATTTAAAATATGTGTGCGTACGAGACTAATTTTTGTAAGGATCCAAAAAGTACCGACAAAATGAGTCAGTGAATTTTCTTGGAGGGTTACTTCGAAGGTTTTCGAATTAGTTTTCGGAGAGAGCGCTCATAACTTTATGAGTGGTCAGGACCACTCATAAGTCTTATGAGCGCTCATAAATATTCACTATTATTGCTTGGTGAATAGGTTTATGAGCTTCATAAGTTATGAGCCGTCGCACAGACGTCGATTTGCAATAATTAGCCGGCCAAAAGTGAGTATTTCAAAGTAACGGTAAATTTATAAAAAAAAGTAGAAAGCTAGAGGACAATGCCAGCAACAATAATTTACCACCCACATTACCGAACTTGTCACCTAGCACGTTGACAAGCAGTTGGAACTTGATCATCTGTCAGAGTGCATCTCTCACATTTAGTATTTCTCATTTTTTAAAGTGAACTAAATTGAAATTGTGTGTTGTAATTTAAATTTTTTAAAGTATTTGTGATGGATTATCATAATTCAGGTTAGAATCAATGTTTCTTGATATTTTTTTTATATAAATAACGGTTTTTATACCCTTCGTATAACTTCTAGGTAAGGTCTATTTTGTAAAGAATTTTTTTTTATTTTTCATATTCCTAAGTCTTTTTTTTTTATTATAGCCCCTTATAGGGCAATATTTTTTTTTGTATAATTTGCTACACATATTAAGTTATGTAACAACGTAAAATGTGTGTGCAGATAGCTGCAGATGACAAAGTTATTGAGCTTTTAGGCGATTAAATCACAAAACGAAAAATAACCAACTTTGATTTCAAACGTAATAAACTTTAGTTTTCTTGACTTTAGGTGCACCTTGTACCTCAGGTATAAAAGTAGTTACCCGCAAATACCTCTACGATCAAATGCAAGAACAAAATTTGCCTAATTTGCAGGAAAAACTAAAATACCTAGAAAAACGGTTGTTATCCTCTTGTGGCGATTCGCCGGAACGTTGAAGTTGTTTTAAACAAAGATTTGCACTTTTTAAATCGGCCATGAAACAAAAATGGTCTAAAGCCCAAAGAATGGAAGCAGTTTTTCGAAAGAACAATGAGGTCTGGTTAGGATAAACCTTTGTAATATCAGAAAAAAAGCCAAACTTGCCGGGTTGGCCTTCTAAGACTTTTGAAGATTCGAGTGAGAGGACCAAAAGAAGAAAAGTAGAAGAAGTACGTTCGGTACTTTCTGATGATATTATCGTTCATACATACATAAAAACATATGTTTAAATTTTTACTATAACTTTTTTATTTATAACTTTAGGGTAAAAAGTATTTTAACATAAACTGAAATTGAAGAGAATTGAATTTGCTACAAATTTGTACCAAAGTTTTTTTTCTAAGACTAATAAAATTAAGTTGCCATGGACAAAATTTTAGAATTCATTTTTCAATGTGGTGGCCAAATGGTGGGGCTTTCAACACCTAAAATCTTGCAGTGAACCCCCTTACACTTTAAAAAAGAAAATCTTTGTCCAACCTAAATTTGGAGGTTATTGCTACATTTTGATAGACATTTTGCGAAAATGTTAAAAGCTGTTTTATTAGATGATTGACAAATTTTCTTGGTCATTTCGGTAATACACAAGTATGTGTTATACCATTTTGGAAAGTGCATTAAATAGACAACTTTTTTAAGCAATTGGCCATTCATGTTCCCATACAATTTTAATTTATTAGAGGTAATCAAACTTTTGTGAAAATAAATGTTTGTACTGAAAAAAATATTTAAAAAATTATAATAAAAAAAAATGCAATGACTACTATTAAATTTAACCACCCATCTATTGCAACAGTTATTCTAGAATATTACAAAAATAGTATAAATTGTTCATCCATGGTCGTAGCGTTCACGTATTTGAGGAAAGTAGTACTTGTTAACAACTTTTGGAAAAAAGATCATAACATAGTAACCACTGGGAAAATATTTTTTTTATATTTTTTTCTGGAAAGGTCATAAGGCCTGCTACAACCAGTTGCAAGGTTATCCATTATTTACAGGACACCCTGTATATATGAAACATACATTTTTTTTTTTTTTCACCTGTTCCTTAAAATCATTATGAAATATAATTTATTATCTTTTTCAACTGTTGAAAATAATTTTGTAGTTTCTGAAAATAAATATCATTATTTTTGAAATATGTTTCTTTTTGTCAATTTTCGGTGTTAAATATATGTATATTTTACAAAGTCCATTAATTTCAGTTATAATATATAATCTAAAGCTAAAATACACAAAAAAATAGTTTTGGCTGCCTAAATCTTTAAAATCGACCTCTGTGCGTCGGTGAATACCGCCCTAAATGATTGTTTCATTCCATGTGTGTCCTGGTGCAAGGCTTTTTCGTTTGCCTTCTTTCGACTACCACTCATGAGCAGCGTTCGAACCTACTCCAATCGGAGTAGATTTAATTCAATTTTACGAAAGAAAATAGATCTACTTCGTTAATCCGTTTTTTTAAGATTTAGGTAGGTACTAATTTTTTTCCACACTGAAAAATTCAAAATTTCTTTAGCCAAACCACATGATAGGGAATGGCCACTGTGTTAATAAATTTTGCAACCAACTCTTTCTGAATTACTAAATCTAAATCTACTCCAGAAATTTTCAATTTGTTTATTTTCTTATAAGTCTGCTCCAAAATTTTACTGCTGCGGTTCGAACCCTGCTCGTAAGGCGAGAAGTTGAGACAAAAACATTTCGTTTGTTTTCGACGTGAGTTGGCTCATAAGGCTAGTCGCGCACATACAACTTTCAGTTTCGGAACTGTTTGGTTGCAAAAATGAGTCCTATGGACTCATATGAAACAGCGCGTACATGCAGAAACTATTCAGTCGTCGATTCCAGCAACTTTTCAGTTTGTGTTTTGACACAAACTGGACGATTGCCTGAAATCGGTTTTTCAATTTGTGTCATGTAGAATAATATGTAACTATGTAAAAATGAAATTATAACAAGCTGCTTCACTTTGATGTTTTTTAAAACAGCAATCAAAATTAAAGGCCCAGAAAAAAATTGCTAGGGGCGGCAAAATTGGCTCTGCCCCGGGCGGCAAAAACCCACGCTACGCCACTGGTTCGAAGACAGTTTCAAAATAATCAATAAAAAATAAGACAAAATCATTTTTTTCTTAATCGATCAAAAATTGTGGTATAGTTGGAACTAGTTTTGCTCTAATTTTAGAAAAACGTTTATAACTTCCACAATTTGTTTTTTTTTTTATTGAAGCCCGAAACGTAAACAGTATTGAAAACATGTCAAAAAAAATTAATGCAGACCAAAGATCGATCGTTCAAAATGTGTTAAATATGTGTTAATTTAAGATTACCTTCTCCATAGATTTTAAGTGTGTACAAAATAAATATTTTTAAAAAGTGGACACATTCTTCCGTAAAATTTTCAAAGTTGGTCAAAAAATAAATGAATAATTGAAACTCATTGAGAATTAATAATTTAATAAATCAATATGACTGATGTTTTTATTTCTTAAAATATTTGTTTTCTTGGAAAACTCATACAATAATTTTTTCTGATTAGTTATGAAAAAACAAATTTATCTCATGATAATTTTAACATAAAAAATAGTTTGAAATATAATATAATTTATATATTTTTTTTTTTTAATAAAATTGATGCTTTGATTGCTAATTTTAGAAATCTACAAAAAAAAGATTAATTCAATTTTTTGGACCCTTAAACATTAATTCAAAGACCTTTGGGTAATTCAGATTCAGTCTAAAAATGTTTTTTTTGGTGAATGGAATACGATTTAAACTTGAATTTTGTTTTGTGGCTGCGTTCGTATAGTTTCGACCTCGTAATTTTTTTTTTGATCCATCCCTTCATATTTTGAACAAAATTTTCACGACCGAAATAAGTTAAACCGATCAAAACAAATATGTTTTCCAATGGAATGCAGAAATGGTTGAAACCGTCTTTTCAATAGATCTTAATCAAAAATCAATGTATTCATGACCCCGAGATCCCCCCCCCCCCCCCCTGTATACGCCGTTGGATCCACTGTGCGGTGGCCGGCCGGTGGCGTGGCAGCATTATTTTACTCGAACAAAATTTTAAACAATAATGGAAAAGTGTCTTTAAATAAGTTAATACAGTTCATATAATATAGCTGACATCGATTCTGAAGTCAAATCCCGTTTTCATTTATCAATTTAAATAAACATTTTTACACTGCCAGAGTGAAGCATTAATCATGCCACTGTTAAAAAGTTTTCAAAGTTTTTGCGGCAACGCAAAACAAAAACTTTTGGATTGGATGAATCCAATGCGGCATGTTCTGCAGAAATATCATATGTACAAACATAACTTTAAAATAATTTACTTATCTATGTCGGTTTCCAATGTAAAGAAAAACTTTAAAGATAAATCAACCATCACCATAATTATTGCTTTATTGATTTTTGTTTCAAAGATGAGACTTGAGATTGTACAGGACACAGGAGTTTATTTTTAGATGTTAAACGAAATAATATAATTAATAACAGAACATATTTTATACTTTATTCAGATACATACGTAACGTATGACAGGCGCGGATCCAGGATTTCGTTCAGGAGGTGGGGCAATTTGCTTGAGCTTCCGAAATCTTGATCAGGTCAACAGAAAATTGGAGTACACCTCTTACCGTTGTACAATGTACATACCTGGTCTGTGTGACCAATGTGTGTGGATAAGTTTGAAATTTGAAGAAAGCAATTACCTCTTTCATAATTGCCACAGTGTGTTGCATGGGGTCTGTATAGCGTTGTTAAATGTCCCTCTTGATAATTGTAACACCACCTCGAATTTCGGAAAGCATATTCGCACATCGGTAAGTTCCTATTCCCAAATCCCAAACATGACGTTCGAGTTCGGGTGAAAGATTCAACTTGTTCTTTAGCTGGGTAAAGACAACTTGTCCAATAGCCTTGCCAGTTAATGGGCGTTTTCGAAAATCATCTGCGTCAAAAATACACTTGCAGAATATATATTCTCAATCGCAAACTGTAAAAGTCTTCTGTTCGAAAAGGCAAATACAAGTAAACAAGTATTTTGTTCGATAATGCAGTTTGTTAAAGTCACATGTTCGAAAACTTCATCTGCAGTGCAATTCTGCAGTAAAAAAAACACCGAGATGATGACAAAAATATTGAGAAGCCAGAGAACGCGAAGGGTAAATTTGTAAAAGTTGTATTCACTTGGCTATCAGTAAGGCCAAGACTACATATGTAAGTTTTACTTACCACTTATGTAAGTCTTACAGAAGCAACTTACAAGAGGCCTTACATTACACATGGACTTACAGCAAGAAATACTTTCGTAAGTTTGAAAACTTATCACTGCCGTTTGAGTAAGCTGTGCGCATTCCGTAAGTAGGAAAAAACGTATTTCTACTTGTAAGTTTTTCTTTCAGCTTACAGCTTACCTACGTAAGTTGATAAATTTACTGTAGGTAAGTTACTTACAGAGCTGGTTACACTTATAATTTTATCAAAAGTTGCTTTCGTGAGCAACTTACGAAAGTAAAACTTGCATGTGGAATTTTTGCCTAAAACTATGTATGTACATTGTACATAACTAAAAAAAATTCTTTCATTTCCCAAGCAAGATGCTAATCAATCAATTTTATACGATATACAGCTTTAAATCAGAAGAGTACTTCTATTTACCTAGAATTTTAAATCTTCAATTGAAAAAACTTAACTGCGTTTGAGGTCAGGTTTCTGGTGAAAAAGTCACAGGTTTTATGAGAAAATTTCCTTTCTTACTTGCTCTAAGGGACAAGTATTGGATTTGTTCCAAACACAACTTGAGCTTTTATTCAAATCTAAAATTACGATGAAGGAGAAGTTAAACAAAGTCGGTTTCGTCATGACGTCCTTCGTTCAATAAATTTCACGGGTGACACCCAGTTAAGCTGGGGGAATATAGGTACATAGAATGTATGCTGCCTAATAAGGAGGGGCTCGAAGCAACACATTTAAATTAGCAGTTAAGCACTGCGTTCACTGCAAAAATATTACAAATTATGTATTAAAAAAAAAAAAATCGAAACAAATTATCTTTAAGTACATTTTCCACACTTTTCTCTAACATTATAAATCTATTAAAAATCTAATACATTTTCAATGCTTAGTCACACAAGGACAAAGGCAACTTCGTGTGATTCAGTGATGCATTTGTTTCTTTTGTCATTTTTATTGTTATCTAAACAAACATAGTTTGATGCTAAGCTCAAAACTTTATGTGTTCCAAAGAATGAGAAAAGTGGGTCTCATGTTTATGTATGTATATAGGATGGTATACAATTACACAGAAAGATCCGGGGGAGTGCCTGGTAATTTCAGTTGCTTTGCACGTCATATTGTTCATTGAAGCCTAGACCTGAGAAGGTTTTTCTATTTGCATTTTCAAAAGCGTTGATTTAATTCTTTTCTATTACTTTAAAAGTTTGTTTGCGATTTATTGGTTTTGTTTCTGAGTTCTGACAATAATTGAAGACGAACGAGACAAGAAACTCTTAATAGATTCGTGGTGCGTACCTATTATAATGTGTGTTAGAAATTATTTGAATAAATAATTCGCAAAGATATTCAGAGCTTTAGAACTTTTAATGGAAGATACTTCGGAAATTAAAGGTTAAATTACTAAGAAGACTTTTTGTTTGTTTATTTTTACCAAGTACACAAAAGGTAAGTCAAATCTGTTTTTGTTTGACGTGAATGTTTTAAAATTTAAGGCTCATAATATTTTACAAATATAAAAGTTGGCTCTTGGTGGCGGCTTTGTTTCTAAATATATGAATGAAGATACAAAGTGTAAAGGTAATGTAGATACATATTTAACAAAATTTCAGTTTTTATTTTTAACATTCAACAAAATTGTTTTTTTTTCCTGTTCAATGCCTTACCGATACCTACTTTGTATTTGTGTGTTAAGTAGGTACTTATATCTATTTTGGTTGGTATACACTGTCCTTGTTGGAACATTCTTTAACGGTGTTGGGAAATTAGTACACGAACTGTTTGAAGAAAAAAGTAACTATGCAATCAAAATTGATTTAATTAAGATAAAGTCTTAGTTAAATTACAGTTGACTATAGCAAAGTATAAACATACCTACACGTATATTATGTACATAAATATATTTGTACATATACATAAATAAAAGGAGAATCTTAGGAAAGAAGTAATGGAAAAACTTATATACGCATACATCATAGGATCATCATCATCAAGTCCTGTAACCCCGCATAGGGCGCCAACAAATCGTTTCCATCCTTCTCGGTCTGCAGATAGATATTTTAACTGTGGCCACGTCTTTCTCTGGGAGTCTGCTTCTGCTAGAACTGTTGATTTCCATGTTGTTCTTGGTCTTCCAACCCGCCGTGCACCCTGAGGATTCCATTCAAATGACTGCTTTGCAATTTCATCGTTTGGTTTCCTCAGTGTGTGACCAATCCATTGCAATTTACGCTTTCTTATGTCAACGTCCAGCCGCTCCTGGCTTGTCCTGCGCCACAATTCCTCGTTTGATATAATTTGTGGCCAGCGAATTTTTAGAATATGGCGTAGACAACGGTTCACAAAAGCCTGCAATTTCTTTGAGATGGTAGTCGTGACTTTCCAGGTTTCGCAAGCATATAACAGCACGGATTTGACGTTGGATTCGAAGAATCTCAACTTTGTGCGCAAAGAGATTTGACATGATTTCCAAATTTGGGAGAGAGAACCGAAGGCTGCGCGAGCTTTATTTATTCTACTTTGAACGTCCAGATCAGTACCACCATTTGCTGAAACAATACTTCCAAGGTAGTTAAATTGTTCCACCTCTTCAACTGGCGTCTCCTGTATTAAAATACGCTGATGTGTGGAGCGGCCTGTGAGCATTATTTTTGTCTTTTTGCTATTTATTTTCAGACCACTCACCTCTCCTTTTACCTTCAGAGCTTGACACATCCCGTTCAGCCCGCTGATGTTATTTGCCAAGAGACATATATCATCGGCATAGTCTAAGTGGCTAAGCCTTTCAAACGGTCTCCATTGAATGCCCTGCCTCTCTGATGTTCCAACGCTGGCCGTCAAGACATCGTCAATCGCCAGTAGAAAGAGAATTGGCGATAGAACATCTCCCTGTCTCACACCCTGCCGCACTTCGAAAGAGTCGGATAGCTGCCCATTGTGTAAAACAAAGCATCTTGCGTTGTTATAGGACTCTCTTATAATGGCAACAATTTTTGGGGGAATTCCTCTACCAAGAAGTGATCTCCATATACATTCACGGTTGACTCGGTCAAAGGCCTTCTCAAAATCCACAAACATGAGGTAAAGCGGTGATTGAAACTCCGCAGACTGCTCAAGAACGATACGCAGAGTGTTGATATGGTCGACACAAGACCGCCCACTGCGGAAACCAGCTTGATGCCTCTTGAGTGTAGACTCGATTCTAACCTTTATCCGCTCCAGAATGATGGTTGCCATTAATTTTGGAAAAACGGACAAAACTGTAATACCTCGCCAATTGTTGCAATTCTTAAGATCACCTTTCCTTGGCAACTTAACAATTACACCATCCTTCCAGTCGCTGGGATAGATTTCATTTTCCCACACAGCTTGTATCAACGGGTGTAAAATACCAGCCGTTCTGACAGGGTCAGCTTTCAGGAACTCGGCTGGTATACCATCAAGTCCAGCTGCTTTGTTGTTTTTGAGAAGATTTATCGAAGATTGAATTTCCAGTACTGTAGGGGGCTCGATGTCAATACCAGGCGCGGATACAGGGGGGGGGGCAATGGGTGCAATTGCCCCCCCCTGGGCAAGAACGAGCGAAGCATAAAATATGAATTTAATAAAATGTTATCGAAAAAGGTTATTTCATTATACATTTCTAAATTTTTTTCTTGGCAGCACAGCATTGCAATAATGAGTGGTTGTGAGTTAACCGCTGGCTGACCAGGTTCAGTGAAGAAAAGTTCCGCTATGTACAAATAGCCTTCAAATTGACTGAGTGGAAAGCTTATAACTTCGGTTTTAGATGCCTGATTTTCAAAATTAAGGTCTTTAATTAAAATATCAATGTCAGGCTACATTACTGTATAACATTTTATCAAAATAGTCAATTTATTTCATACTAGGGAGCAGATTGAATCCCAAATCGATTTGATTTTCACTTTTCAAAATACTGTGAATATAAAATTTCACAATTAGAAAATTATTGTTTTAAAAAGTTATTGCTCCACCTCCAACCTTCTTCACAAATTTGTAGTGGTTTTTTATTGTTAAATTTAACGGGAGAGTCACTTATCTAAATTTTCAATCTTAAAGTTGAATTTATTTTCCAAAAAAATTTGATCTTTAAAATTCGTTGATTTAATAAGTTTCAAAAATTTCTAACTTTGCTTCAAGCTATACATATTTGTGTATAAAAACTATTGAGAAATACCAAAAAATTTCAAAGTAAAAGGCTGATTGAGTTCTTTTTATGATAAATATTTAAATGTACGTTGAGGGAGTACTTTCACTAGAAAACTCTAGAGAGCCATCTCGGATATCTGTCTACCCCTTTGGTGAGCTTATTTCATGTCTGTGACTGTGTCCACTTTCGAGTTTTACTCTCGAGAACTTTTTCAAAGCTGCTCGCCATCTTTTAACTCTGAAATTGATAAGAAGCTTAAAGCTTTGGTCAAACAGAGCGCGGTCCGACGGGACGGTCAATACTTTACTGGTTAAGTAAGAACGCGACGGTCAAATTTTCTTTGTAAATTTTTATAAAGATCATCGGACCGCGCTCTGTTTGACCAGGCCTTAAGAGTATGCACATGTGTTTCAAGTTTGGCGCTGAACGCAGCGATGCATGCAGACGTGCTACACATCTGCTTTAGCCATAAGATACGTTTTCGATGTGCGGATTTTGTCACTTTCATGGATGCGTTTTAGGAACTTCCGTGTTCCATATATTATTAAACTGGCGAAGAGAACGAGTCCAATGAAGAAGAGAGAAACCAGGAAACGACTACAGCAGTCACTGCTGAAGAGAGTTTGGATGGAATTTTTACACCTAAGGATAGTTGTTTTTGGCCGTGTTTTTCTAAACGTCAAGTCAACGTCAATTCGATTGTCAAATGATCGTCATTTTTCGAAGCAAATATTGCTATTGTATCGCATTGCATGAGTCTGGCAACTTTGCAGTCGATGTTTTGAGCTTACATGAAACATTAATATTAAAATTTAACAAAGGCTAAGTAGATTAGATTTAGATTAGATTAGATTTTGATTTTATTTAAACATTAATAAAACTTTTTTTTACAATTTTAACTAAATCAATTTAAGCATGGCTTTGCCGTCTGCGATTGACAATACAAATACATTATATACATAGGTACCTTTGTTTTAACATACAATTAAATTCGTTTTCTCTCATTTATTAAAAGTTTTCATTTATGATCCTAAAGGCTAAGTATATTGTAAATGAAATTTATAACGAAAGTTTGTCACAATGGAAGGCTGCACCGAGAAGGTCGGATGGAAAGGTTTAATAAAGTGGTTTCTTCTTTGTATTTTCCAATATAATTCTGATATAGTTCTGATCTATAATTTTAGTTTAGCTAAGGTACAACAGTAGACATGTGTAACGCAGCGCTGCGTTAGCGCAGTGCGTTGAAGCAGCAGCTGCGTTATGTGCGCTGATACACCAATTGGTAACGCAGTAGCGCAAAAGCGCAGTTCATCAACTCATTTACTCAATAATCGAATTGAGCTTTTGAAAAGTGCTAGCGCAGCGCCAGGAACGCGCCGCACAAACAAAAACCATTGAAGCAAATGGAGAAAGCGCTGATTTCTTTGTAGCGCTCACAAAATGTGTTCGAAAAAAAATTTTATATTCACTTCACAGTGCTTGGATAAATGCTATCTTCCACATTTTTAGACAAATTTCAATAAAACTCAGTGTGGTTAATGTTTGGGACAAATAATTGAAGAAACAAATATTTTCAATCAGGGTGGTTCATAAAAAAGTGTTTTCGCACTTTAGGGAAACATTTTTCTTTTACTGTTCAAAAATTTTTTATGAAGCGTGTTTCGGGAAAAAAAATACTAAATCTAGTATTTTTACATTAGGGTGTACCTTACAAACGCCATCTTCCACATTTTTAAACAGAATTCAATAAAATTAGGTGTGATTGATGTATGGAATAAATAATTGAAGAAAAAAATACTTTCAATGAGGGTGCTTCATAAAAAAAGTGTTTTCGCACTTTAAGGAAATTTTTTATTTTTATTGTACAAAAGGTTTATGAAAAAACTGAAAATATTTTTTTGAAAGTTTAGGAAAAAACTTTTTTACCAAATTTTTTTATTTCTTTTAAACTGACACTTCCTAGATCACGAATATGCATTTTATAAGCCGCTAGGAAGCTTAGTTTAGCCGCAAATCAAGTTTAAAGGTGTAAACTTTGATACCCCTAGGACGCTTAGTTTAGCCACAAATCGCGTTTAAAGATAAAAGTCGATTTTTCGTTTAATGCGATGCATCAATTGAGCGCCAATGTCAAGTCTTCTTGAGAAACAGTACCTTGGGTGGCAAATAAATAGTGAGGTATTATGAGGGGGGGGGGGGCATGCTGCCCCTCCTACAACCCGCCTGTTTGGGCTCACTATAGGATTTGTGGTGGGTGCGGGGTTGGCTGTAAGCAAAGTTATTTGCATTTAAAGAATCTGGATTTAAGGAAACAGAATCTTAACCCTCCTTTTTGGGTCCACTAAAATTTAAAAAAAAAGTTGAGAAAAGTTTTATTTTTGATTGAAATTTTCAGAAAAACAAAAATTCATTGATTTTTCGAAGAAAAATTAAAAGAACGGACAAAGAAGTTTAGAAATTTTTCAACTTTTTTGTTTGTTCTTTTAATTCCCCCCACCATTATACCTCACTGTTTACTTGACATTGGCTCTCAATTGATGCATATATACGAAAAATCGACTTTTATCTTTAAACGCGATTTGTGGCTAAACTAAGCGTCCTAGGGGTATCAAAGTTTACGCCTTTAAACTTGATTTGCGGCTAAACTAAGCGTCCTAGCGACTTATAAAATGCACATTCGCGATAAAGGAAGTGTCAGTTTAAAGAAATAAAAAAAATTGGTAAAAAAAGTTTTTTCCTAAACTTTCAAAAAATATTTTCAGTTTTGCTGCTAAACTTTCTCAACTTTTTTTTTCTCCGAAATATGAATGATATTTTTTTCTTAAAGTGCTTTGCATGCACCCAACCTCTCACCCACCCCAAATCCCTATAGTGAGCCCAAGCAGGGGGGTTTGCAGGGAGCAGCATGACCCCCCCATAATACCTCAATGTTTATCCCCCACCCTAGGTACTGTTTCTCTAAAAGACTTGACATTGGCGCTCAATTGATGCATCGCATTAAACGAAAAATCGACTTTTATCTTTAAACGCGATTTGTGGCTAAACTAACCGTCCTAGGGGTATCAAAGTTTACACCTTTAAACTTGATTTGCGGCTAAACTAAGCGTCCTAGCGGCTTATAAAATGCATATTCGTGATCTAGGAAGTGTCAGTTTAAAAGAAATGAAAAAATTTGGTAAAAAAAAGTTTTTTCCTAAACTTTCAAAAAATATTTCCAGTTTTGCTGCTAAACTTTCTCAACTTTTTTTTTCTCCGAAATATGAATGATATTTTTTTCTTAAAGTGCTTTGCATGCTCCCAACCTCTCACCCACCCCAAATCCCTATAGTGAGCCCAAGCAGGGGGGTTGCAGGGGGCAGCATGAACCCCCCCCCATAATACCTCAATGTTTATCCGCCACCCTAGGTACTGTTTCTCAAGAAGACTTGACATTGGCGCTCAATTGATGCATCGCATTAAACGAAAAATCGACTTTTATCTTTAAACGCGATTTGTGGCTAAACTAAGCGTCCTAGGGGTATCAAAGTTTACACCTTTAAACTTGATTTGCGGCTAAACTAAGCTTCCTAGCGGCTTATAAAATGCATATTCGTGATCTAGGAAGTGTCAGTTTAAAAGAAATAAAAAAATTTGGTAAAAAAGTTTTTTCCTAAACTTTCAAAAAAATATTTTCAGTTTTTTCATAAACCTTTTGTACAATAAAAATAAAAAATTTCCTTAAAGTGCGAAAACACTTTTTTTATGAAGCACCCTCATTGAAAGTATTTTTTTCTTCAATTATTTATTCCATACATCAATCACACCTAATTTTATTGAATTCTGTTTGAAAATGTGGAAGATGGCGTTTGTAAGGTACACCCTAATGTAAAAATACTAGATTTAGTATTTTTTTTCCCCGAAACACGCTTCATAAAAAATTTTTGAACAGTAAAAAAAAAATTTTCCCTAAAGTGCAAAAACACTTTTTTATGAACCACCCTGATTGAAAATATGTATTTGGAAAAGTTTTTTCTTTTTAAAAAAAAAAAAATTCCCACCTCTTTCCAGATCCCGACCCACCTCTGTCCAGATGCAGGCTCACCTCTGTCCAGATCCAGATCCACCTCTGTCCAGATCCAGACCCACCTCTTTCCAGATCCAAACCCATCTCTGTCCAAATCCAATCCACCTCTGTCAATATCCATAGACCCACCCAAACCCTACAAATTGAAAACCAAATTTAGAACAATATTTTCGTCATGAACTAAATTTTATTTATTTTATTAGTTTTTTTTTATTTATTTTTTTTGTATGCTCAATAGAGCGATGATTAGCCACTTGGTGGAAGTTTATTGTTCTGAACATTTTAACAAAAAATGATAAATAAAACACTTGTTATTTCCACAATTTAAATATATGTATTTATTTGAACTCTAATCGCAAGCCAACGCGTTTCGTCTTCTTAGGACATCTTCAGGGCACTTATGTTTTTGCTTCAACACAGTCCAGTTTGTACGAAATTTTTATTTGAGTCAACAAAGCAAACAAAAGAGTGACGCGCTGCGCCGCGCCGTTGCGCAAATTGAGTCAGTGAGTTATTTTGTTTCAAATGAGTTAAAAAAAAAATTGCGTTATGGCGCAAATTGCGTTAACGCATTTCGCTGATACACTGAAGTGCGCTTGAGTCAGTGTATCAGCGCACGAATTTTCACTGCGTTACCCATGTCTATACAACAGCCATTGTCAAATTAATGCAATGGTTTTGTTTGCACAAAATCTTTTTTATCAACGTCCTTCAATTTTATTGCAAACGCATTTGACGTTTTTGAATACGTTCTCCATTTTCTCAATATTTTTGTTGCCAATTCGATTTTTTTACTGCAGAATTGCACCAAACATGATGTTTTCGAACATTTGACTTTAGCAAACTGCATTATCGAACACAATGCTTATGCAGTAAAACTTGTATTTGCCTTGAACAGAAGACTTTTGCAGTTTGCATGCAAAATGCATTTTTGACGCTGATGACTTTCTCGAAACCGGCCTTCTACTGGCAAGGTTAGGTAACGTTGACCCAGCTATAGAAGAGGCTGGAAATTTCACTCGAACTTGAACGTCACGTGTCTGAAAAGGAACATACCACTGTGCCATTATGTGTTCCGAGCATAATAATTGTGGAGTTACGCAGATCCGAAGGGATCTCAAAAATGCTGTGAAGACAACATGCTTTAGCTTAAAACTGCAAAACTTCATTTCATAAAGTTCAGAGCACCCGCTGTTCGAGACACTGCGGCAGTTATGAAAGAGTTAATTGCTTTCTTCAAATTTCAAACTCCTCAACTCAGATTGCTTTGTGTGACCAGGCGTGTAGAGCGGTATGAAGTGTACTCAAATTTTCTGTAGACCTCATCAAGATTTTGGAAACTCCCGAAAATTGCCCCCCCCCTGAACGAAATCCTGGATCCGCGCCTGGTCAATACCCCTATATGATCTACGCATCTCGTTAAGCTGGGGCACTTCAGCACTCTGCTCGACAGAATCCTCATTAAGCAAGGCACAAAAGTGCTCCTTCCACCTGCGCAGCTGATCCTCGATTGATACCAAAAGTGTACCATCCACATCCATTACAGGATGATTGGTGTTGCTTTTCTTCCCGACAACTTCCTTGGATATTTGGTACAATTCCCTCATGTCTCCTCTTCTTGCAGCGTTTTCCGCATTTTCTGCGAGACCGTCTAACCTCACCCTCTTGTCTCGTCTCACACAGCGATAGACCATCTTATGTGCTAAGCGATACTCTCTTCGCAATTCAGCCTTTCGTTGAGCATCTGCTTCGGCATTTATTTGCATCTTCAACGATTTGCGAAGCTCGATTTTATCCCAGGTGTCTTGGGATATCCAAGAGTCTCTAACTCTCGACTGCTTGGGTACAGTTTCGGATCCAGCATCCATAAAAACACTTTTTATATCACCCCACATCTCATCAATTGTTGAATGTTGTATTCCGTTTAATGACGAAGCTCTGTCGTTAAGGTTGGAGACATAGTTACGACATATGTTGGGATCACTTAAAGCATTTGTATTGAACTTCGAATTCCTTGCTGCACCCTGTGATTGACGTTGTACAGCTGCCGTTCGTAGCTTGAGACTCATGAGAACCAAATGATGGTCGCTTCCAATGTCGGCATTTCTTATGCTCCGAACATCGCACATTGACTTCCTCCATCGCTGCTGAATCATGATGTGGTCAATTTGGTTTTCAGTTTGACCATCCGGATGTACCCAGGTGATTTTGTTGCAAGTCTTATGTTTAAACACAGTTCCACCCAGTACAAGACGATTAGTGTTACAAAAATCGACCAGCAAATCGCCATTTTCATTTCGTGACCCCAGGCCATTTTTCCCCATGACGCGTTCCAGACCGTAGTTGTCTGATCCGACTTGGGCATTGAGATCTCCCATGACAATTATGATGTCGGCTCTTGGAACACCACTGTAAACTGAGTTAAGATGAGTGTAGAAAGCGGTTTTGTCTTCCTCGGTCGCTTCATTTGTGGGGGCGTAGCACTGAATAATTGTGACGTTGCGAATTTTTGAACGGAACCTTGCTGTCATTATTCTTGCAGAAATGGGCGCCCAGGATATAAGACTACGCCTTGCTTCTTCGTTCAACATAATTCCGACACCATGCAGCCTTTGGCCACCCTCTCTTTCATCCTCCCCGGAATACAGCATTCTCGTTTGCCCAGAGTCAGCTCTGTATTCGGCTCTTCCTCTCCACCTAGTTTCACTGATGCCCAGAATACTGATCTTAAGGTGAAGCATTTCACGCTCAACCTGCTCGTATCTACCTTCGCCGTACAAGGATCGAACGTTCCATGCTCCGATTTTCGTACGTATACGGTAGCCAAAAGTATCATTTGCTCTTCTTAAAAGACTTCTTCTATTTGTTAACGATTCATTTATTGTTATGGCGTCTTGATTGACGCTGGTACACGAAAGATGCCGCACCCCCAAATCCGATGTGCGGTTTACAGCAGCTGAAGCTGCAGAAGGATTCTCCATAAAATGGTTACCTCTTGGGGACTCATTTCCAATTGTTGTCATATTTCATGTAATAGCATATATCCTTCCACCATGGTGTTTTCCGAGATACGATTAATAACATACATAAGCTCAGATTTGACAGGCACACCCGCCTTTTGTATGGTCAAACACATAACTGCTCGAGGCCGCCCACTATGGGAAAACAGACGCCTTTTGTAGCCGCCCAATATGGGTTACAGACGCTACCTGCTGCTGCCGTTGGCCTTTTAACAAAAAAAAAACGCTCCTCCGCCACCAGACTATCATGCCGTTGACCGCCACCTGCAGTTCATCCGTCTTAAGGGGGCTTTTAACCATCCCAAGGACAAGTTTGTGCCCTGACCAGCAAAGCGGTGTTGTCTGCTTATCCCGGCATCCATTCGGTCCCCCTGCACGTTAGCGTTACCCACCCTCCACCACGCGGAGGTGTGCATAGGGATTTTCCTATCATTGAGCCTAGTGCCATATGGCGTCCTAGCACTCTCAAGTACTTTTGGAGGATAAATGTAATTTATTGTTTATTAAAAGGTAGAGTAGGGTAACTGAATAAAAATATGTTAAAGATAAATGAATCTACCTACCTTTTAGGGATACTAAATAATATTGTCTGGTAAAACGAGAATTTAAGGCAGGAAGACAAATTAAATGTTCATACAACCAGGTTTGGATCCACGGCCCCCTCCTCCACAAACCTATTCACTAAAAAAAGAAGTCCAAAAATAGTTCCACAAGCGAAAATAGAGCGACCCGATGAAATTAATGAAAAATTTTTAAACTTGGGCAGATACCATTCTAATTTTAATATGTGCATATAATGGTGGTCGTTAAAAAAATGTCATCCCGGATGGGCCCAAATCGGCTCTAAATAAAGAAAAAATAATTTCCTAATTTTGTCAGATTTTATTTTCATCCCCTATAGTCGCTGTAGGGGTAGATTAAATTTCCCCTTTTTTTTGCATACCTACTAGAAAATTCACGTTAGATCTGCCAAAAAAATTCAGAGCAACTAGGTGGAAACAAGACAAGAAAAAAATTCTATCCCCCGCTTGGACGGGAGGGGCAATTTAATAAAATATTTGCATAAAAAGAAAAAAATTATTAAAAACAACGGCAATACTTACAGTAATGTTTTGTAGCTTTTTGGAAAGCCAGAAGTCCATTCTTACGGCGTGTTTTTAAACTATTTTTTTTTAATGAACGGCTTTGGCGAAAAAATGTTTCAGACTCAATATTTTGAAGAAAAATTATAATTTTTTTTTTTAACTATAGGTTTGAAAACAGATTTTGCTGAAATTGTTTATTCAAAAAACTTTATTTAATAATCAACTATTAGGCGCCAGTTATAGCTATCATTGAAACTCATCATTGAAAATTCTAATGATTGGTTTTGAGATGTTTATGAAGCAAAATCTTTTATTATTTTGATGAAAAAATAAAGCTAAAGACTTAATTAATATTTCTAGCCAAAAAAATTGTTCAAATAGGCCCAACTTTCCACATAAAAAGACTTTCCTTATTTCAATGATTGAACTACCTTACCAATGATCATTGAAAAATCAAAAGTCAATTTTTGTTGAAAGTTGGGCCTATTTGAAATTTTTTTTTGACTGGAAATATTAATTAAGTCTTGACCTTTAATCGTCCATCAAAATAATAGATGATTTTGCTTTCTAAGCGCCTCAAAATCAATCATTAAAGTTTTCAATGATAAGTTTCAATGATAGCTACAACTGGCACCTTAAAATGGAATTCTGGGCTTCCAAAAAGCTACAGAACATTACTGCAAGTGTTGCCGTTGTTTTTTAACTATTTTTTTTCTATTTTATGCAATAATTTTATTAAATTGACCCTCCTGCCCAATGGTGGGAGATATTACCCCCATTATAACGACCATCCTAGTGTATATATGTATGTATAAATAAATATGTGAATCATTGAATGAAGTACCTATGTACATATATTACTCTGGAAGTATTAGGCTATTGAATAGACTGGAAAATGTGAGGGGTAAAGGAACAATTACGTGCAAGGGTTTTTTAGTCAGGTCAAATGGTAGTTTGAAGTGGAATGTGGAAAGTTCTGGTGTAATTATTTTAAGTGACTCCCTTTATGTTTTTGGGGTCGCTGAACACGAATCTGAAGTTGTCCAACAAAATTTTTCACGGCAAATAGGTATGAGAATTCGTCAAAAAACGTCAAAAATTTCGATATTTTTTGTCTTTTTTCCTTATTTCTCAAAAATTATTTGTCTTTTGCAAAAAGCGCTTATGCAAAAATAAAGACAATGAGATTACCTACAATCTATGGTTATATCATTTTTTTGTACGACTTATGGTTTCTGCGGAAACAGTCGTTGAAAAACAGCCAAAAATCTGTCATTTTTAAAAAATTGCATAAACGACTTTTCTTGTATTGTTTTCTTCATTACATGAAATGTTATGTTATTTGCATTTTCTAATTGTAAAGAAAATCTAAAAGCATTATATTGCAGTGGTTAAGTGTCTAAGTTTCAGTATTCATGTCCATTCAAAAGTGTTTTATTTGTGACAAAGATTGGAGTATGGTGGAGTGAAAGTGGTGAATGAAAAAGCAATTGAAACGCTCCTTCAAGACAGCAAGAAGAGAAAAGACGAAAGGGAGCTTCTTTGGCAGGTAACAAATCAGTGAAAGTGCATACAACCTGCCAAAAAAGCTATATAAATGGTAGGTAGAAATGGTGGCAAGAGCGTAACACTCGCTCTTTGCCCAATTAGCACGGGATTGCGCCGTTTTGATACCATAACTCGTTTGACCTGTGTATTAAAGCGGACTCAAGTGAGGATTTGGGGTTTATTCTCTGAGGGGCTTATTTCTCAGGTGTCCCGTTCCCTGGGTTGGATGTGAGATTTCTTCCAGTGCGGGTTGGAGATCATCTTTCCCAAGAAACCAGAAAAGCGTTCCTTGCTTTGAAATAGGACGGCTGCGAAGTATGGTTGAGGTACCTTGTGAGTCAGTAAAAAAACAAGAGTTGGGTCATAAGACACTCACTCGATTGGATCACATCTCGATTGGATCTCATCTTGCCCGAGCTTGCTACATTATGCCGAGCTCGGCAGGTTATAGAATAGCAACGAAGCGCGATCGATCCGACCGTGTGATCCATCATTGCCATTGAGCATCATGAAGCCCCGCAGAAACCCGGGCTCCTATTACTCACAGTCTTTTGATCTGGGGGGGAACATGATGCAGAACGCAACCGATTTTCGTCTTAGATCCATTTCGTGGAGTTTAAAAACGAGATCAAGTCTTTGATCTTCATTTCGGAAAGTTCGTTTAGGTCCTCAAAAAAGCCATTCCAAACGATTGTGCTCAAATTCTGGCTAGAGCTGTACATTTACAGTGAAAATGTAAGACTGTTTCCTTTTCTTGCTGGTCTCCACAGCTGTGACAGTGAGTATTGTAAGGAATACCTAGCCTCGCCGCATGTTCTCCAACTGACCAGTGTCCAATGCAGGTTGCTACGACCCTGGCTATGTCCCGCTTGGGTTTAGACATGAGATCAATTGTTCGGGACTTATTAAAGGCGGGCCAGATCGTTCTGGATATTTTGCGGTTGGTTAAACTGCTCCACCTACGATTGGATTCCCTAAGGTAAATTGAGAATATATTGCCCTTCACAACTCCAAGGGGAATGTTGACTCTTTCCGCAAGCGAGATGTGAAGGGCTGATCCTTGCCTGGCTAGTTCATCTGCCCGTTCACTTCCCTCAATGCCACTGTGACCAAGAACCCAGATAAGAGTGACCATGAGGTTAATATTTAGACGTTCGAGCTCATCTCGGCATTTTTGGACCAATTTAGAGGATGATGTAGCCGAATCAATGGCTTTCACAGCCTCCTGACTGTCTGTAAGGATGGCTGTATTACGATTTTGGTTTGGTATCTTGCATGCCTCTCTAATTGACAGTATTTCAGCATGAAATACACTAGCAAAATTCGGTAGAAGAAATGACTTGGGGATGTTGAGAGACTCAGAGAAAACTCCTGAGCCAACACCACCTCCATCTTTGAGCCATCAGTATAGATAGTTGTGTCGCAGTCTCTCGTCACGGGGCGGCGCGGCGTCATCATCTCAGTCTCCTCTGGATGGGAATAAGACTTTAAAATCTTTACTGAGGCTCATTGTAGGAGCACGGCAGTCAGTGGGAGTCGAAAATATATCAGTGGGAATCAAATTTGTGATATTGCTGAGACCATAAGGTTTAGCAACCCAAGAATTTGATTCTTTAAGTCTTAAGGCACTTCAAGATACTAGATATTTTATGTGTAGATCAAGTGGTAGAAGGTGCAGAAAAACGCTTGAGGCATCCGTTGGGCAAGATCGAATACCCCCTGTGGTAACAAAACTAGCTGTTCTTTGAACCTTTTTGAGTTTGTCGATGTTATATGCCTTGTTAAGTGCGGGCCACCAGACAATCGAACCATATGTTGGAATCGGCCGTGCCACTGCAGTATACGTCCATAAGATCATCTTCACTGCACCATACTCCACTCTTTATCACAAATAAAACACTTTTGAATGGACATTTTGACTGTTTGGAATACTGAAACTTAGACACTTAACCACTGCAATATAATACTTTTAGACAACTACAATTAGAAAATGCAAATAACATAATAACTCATGGCCTACTTTTCATGTAATGAAGAAAACAAAAAAATCGTTTTTGCAATTTTTTTAAAAATGACGGATTTTTGGCTGTTTTTCAACGACTGTTTCCGTAGAAACCATAAGTCGTACAAAAAAATGATATAAGCATAGATTATAGGTAATCTCATTGTCTTTATTTAAGCATAAGCGCTTTTTGCAAAAGAAAAATAATTTTTGAGAAATAAGGAAAAAAGACAAAAAAGTTCGAAATTTTTGACGTTTTTTGACGATTTCTCATATTTGCCGTGAAAAATTTTGTTGGACAACTTCAGATTCGTGTTCAGCGACCCCAAAAACATAAAGGGAGCCACTAAAAATAATTACACCAGAACTTTCCACATCAAGTCCCTTTTGAACACTATTTGACTAGACTATTTATTATTGACTATGTTTGTTCGACCCATAACAATGCTTAAAACAAAAAATGCTACTAAATTCAACTATGCGTTTCTGAAAGAATTGTCACACTGGCCACTTTTCAATATATTAGATATAACTCAGAAACTAAGCCGAATTTGCCAATTTTACACTTAAAACTTTTTTGTTAAAAATTAAATTTCCAGTCAAATTGGGTGGTTTAAAATACTTTGCAAAAAACTTTTAGCAGGAAAAATTATCAAAAACAGATGCGAAAATTGAAAAATTAAAGATTTCTAAAATTTTTAATAATAAGAGCATTACTATTTTTGTAGCACGTTTGGGCTCAAAACATTGTTAAACAAAACAAAGCAAGAGCTCAAGAACTTAATATGGCATGTTAAACACGTCAGTTCTCTTCAAAATTGATGGATACATATATGCCCATTCAAACTTTACTATTTTCTATAATTTTTCGAAGTTTTGGCCCGAAAGCCTGTTTTTCGGTACAATTTGTACATTTTTACATTCGTAAATATATCGGAACTCAAAATTTTAACGAAATATGACATTAAGATTATTGAGAATATTAAAAATTATTTTAGCCCACAATTTCATTTTTTCGGCATGCAAACTCAACGGCTGGACCGATTAATATATGACTTGGTACGGTAGATTATTGTTTTATTTGTCATGTGGTACCAAAAATAGGGTTTCGGGCAAAACTGCAAGAAATGAAAGATTTTGAATGACTATCTCTCTGTCAATTTAAAGTAAAAAACTTCTTTTTTAATACGTCATTTTAAAGATTTCAGCCTCTTACTATCTTTGTGAAAGTTTGCCTATCTTTGCTCCCAAAATAGGTAAACGCAATTCAGAAAAAAAATTTTACAATCTTTGATTTTTCGATTTTTTTATTTTTGTCACAGGTCCTATAGTGATTTTTGATTTACGACTCTCAACTATTCTAGTAAAAGTCGACAAGAATGGAGAGGACTTACAATTTTCGATTCGATTCCGAATGTCTAAATGAGAAGCAGTTTTCATGACAGCAGATAGTCGTGAAGGATTTTTCAGTTTCTCGAAGTAGGTATACGTACACACAAACGATAAAACAAATATTTTTTGTTTTTAGGTCGCAGCGCCAGCGGCTGGGAATCGATCCCAGACCAACTTTCCAATTCCAATACCAGGCCACACAACTAAATCTAAATGGTCTTTTTTAGAATTGTTTCAAGGTTAAATGAAATAAAAATTACTTTATTTTTCGTTGGTTCAAATTGAGGAAATAACTCTAATAGTCTATTGAATAGACCTTTTAAAAAGGAACAATTACGTCTTACGTGCAAGGGTTTTTATTAGTGAATATGTTTGTTTGACCCATAAGCATGCTTAAAACCAAAAATGCTACTAAATTCACCTATGCGTTTCTGAGAGAATGGTCACACTGGTCACTTTTCACTGTTTTTGGTATAACTCGGAAACTAAGCCGAGTTTGACAATTTTACATTAAAAACTTTTTGTTCAAAATTAAATTTTCTATCGAAACGGATAGGTAAGAAAATTTCATAAAAAAATTTAAGCAGGAAAAGATACAAAAAACAAACATAATAAAAACGAAAAATCAATGTTTTTTAATTTTTTTATAAATAAGGCATAACCTTTTTAGGAGTGAAGACGCGTTCAAGACATACTTGAACAAAGTAAAGAAGGGTCTTACGACCTTAACATGACATGTTAAAAAACCATATTATTTAAAAACTGACAGAGATATAGCCTTTCAAACTTTACCATTTCTTATCCTTTTTCGCAGTTTTTTGTCCGAAAACCTATTTTTTTGTACTTTATTACAAATTTAACATTCCTATTACCTAATACCAAATCTTATATTAATCGGACCAGGCAGCTGTTCGGTCTGTAGGTCTAAAAGCATTTAAAAACTGCCGTAAAACAAAATTGTTAACAAACATACTTTTTAAATATTCTCTATAGTAATGTCATATTATATCAAAATATTGTTTTCGAACATTTTTACGAATGTGAAATTTGCCATATTGTACCGAAAAACGGGTTTTCAGGCCAAAACTGCGAAAAATTATACAAAATGGTTAAGTTTGAATGGGATTATCTCTGTCAAATTTGAATAAATACTACTTTTGAACACGCTTTATTAAAGCCTTTATTCTCTACTTTATTTTGTATGCGAATGTCTTGACCCTATCTTTGCTTAAAAAAAAGTTATGCACAATTTATTAAAAAAATTAGAAATCCTTGATGTTTTGATTTTTTTAGGTTGGTTTTTGTCTACTTTTCCTGCTCAAATTTTTTTATAAAATTTTTTGAACTATCAATTTCAATAGAAAATTTAATTTTGAACAAAAAGTTTTAAATGTAAATTTGTCAGATTCGGCTTAGTTTTCGAGTTATACCAAAAATATTGAAATGTGGCCAGTGTGACCATTCTCTCAGAAACGCATGGGTGAATTTAGTAGCATTTTTGGTTTTAAGCAAGCTTATGGACCAAACAAACATATCCCATAGTAAAAACCCTTGCACGTAATTGTTCCTTTATATCCCTCATTTTCCGGTCTATTCAATAGGCTATAAACTGAATACAGGTAATCAAAAACTCGCGAGGAAAATATTATGTTGATATGAACAAACATATTGTATTATATTTTCGTAATGATTTTTCACTTGTGTTTTTAATTAGTTCAAATCTTAATTTCACGAAAGGTGAGTAGATATATGTACTAGGCTTATATTTAAAAACAAAAAAAAATCGATAAAGCTATAAAGGGACTAGCTTAACAGACGCTTATTACTTATTTATAGTTGAAAATGAGTTCACGAGCAACAAACTCTGTAAGGCAATCAATCACTTAAGTTTTCTCCTATGTTTGAAAAATTTCCCCAAGATATTTATGTTTAATCGACCATGGCCACTAGCCAGCCCTTCAACTTTCAGAGTCCATAACTTTTTTGTCATTACAAATTGAGACTAGTTGCTATAAAAACAATTAATCTATATAAAAATAGCTTTGTATGGATTGGCTGGGTGCCAGCTCCCATATATGCATTTTTTGTCATTCTCCTTTAATCGATTAAATCCCTGCTGGTGGAGAATAAATTCAAAAGTTTGTCTATAATATGTACGTACTGTGTTCGTTGTTGCTTCCGCAACGTACATAGGTACATATGTGTTGTATATGCTCCGCTTTCCATAAGAACACGTGTAAAGTAATTTGTATTGTGTATTTAATCGAACTGTCAGTTGCATACGTTAATGCAATGAATGCGTGGAATTGTATGGGTTGACTCCTTGCGAATTAAATGTCCTTAAAATCGGCTTAATACCAAATCAATAATTAATATAAAAATTAATAATACTCATATTTGCCTATTTCTAAAAACTTTTTACCTACTACAATAGGAGTTTCGTTGGTATTGCAATATAAAAAATTGATTTATTATATCATTGAAAAGCGGATCAAAGGTAATAATTTGAATTTCTAGATCACAACATTTAAAAATAATCCTTTTTGCGCATCATTAACTAAAATATGTACAAATTGTATAAATAGAAAAAAAAAAGGAAATAAATAAGGTAACACAAATGCAAACACCAACAACCTCTTTCAATTGTTAGTACGGATGATTTGAAATAAAAATTACAAAGGAATCAATCCAAAAAAAACATCATTGAAATAGGTAAGTACCTAATTCATTTATAGAGATTTTTGTTCATAGAAATATTTGTTTTCCTCACCAAACATCTTAATTGGGGTGATTTCAGCATTATTTTGAGGTTTGTTTGTACAAATCAAATAAAAAATAAATAATATTCGAAACGAATCCAATCAAAGGGTGTCAAACTCAGGCACCTCATTAACGTTATTGCTTATTTTTATAGACGTAATTAATTCGTTATTAATTTGAGAATTTTGGAGACTGAAATGAGGTTATATAATAAATTAAAAGTAAAAGAGTGCGCAAAGCATCAACACAATTTAATGGGTCAAGTACCTACAAATAATAATAAAAATATTTACCACGATAGGAATTCTTATTGCACGACAAGATTTGTGTATTAAATGAGGCTCATTCTTCTCGACGTCTAAGTAATTTAATATTAATTAATAGTCCTTGCATTCTTCAAGGGAATAAGTTATTTTTGTAATTTCGTATTTCGTAATATCTTCCTTGTTTTATAGGTGCGGCACGGGCACGTAATGTTGTTTTATATTTGATAACCTGCATTAATTTATTATTCAATCTTAATGTATTATTCATTCTCCAAATGCCTGCCTTTGAGCACAATCAAGTACCTACTCTACCCCTTCAAGTAGGAAGTAGGTAAATCATAAAACCGAAAATGCCAATTGCAGAAATTCATTAAAAAATTATTGTGGTGTAAATTTAATTAGGTTTTTCGGTAATAAAGAAAGCCTTAGGAGGCAAGCTTAAATTATTTTAAGGTTATATTCGCTTGGAGAAATTAAGGTATTTTCTTTGAGTCAATTAGAACGTGATCAAATTAAATTCATAACTGAAAACCTACGTAGGTACAAAGGTGCTTGCTCTTATGCAGAAAATAAAATAAAAAACCTTTTTTTTTGTTGCAATAAATTTAAAATTTTTGATTCACAGACTTATTGATTGATGAAAATAGATTTGTAAAGATACATTTTCTTTTTGAAATTCAACGACCATTTAATCTGTGGCATCCGTCGGGTAAACTTACCACTCGATGAAATAAATACACCCGTTATGTACCTATGCCGTCTACATTATTTGCGATAAATTCACAGCAGTTAGAAGAAAAATAAGAAGGGGACAATGGAAATAAAACAGAAAGTACTTACATGAGATTTATGGTTTTCCATCTATCACATGCTTTCCGATATTCTGCTTGCTTTAAGGCAAGGAGACCTTCGAACGTTTCATTTTGCAAAACCTTTTAGATTGCATTTTTGTTTTTGTTATTTCATTTTGTATTCATCAATAGATAGGAATGTGAAATCCAAAAACAATGTAGCCTGTGTTCTTCCCCCAAACATTGCTAAAGATATGATTTCGTTGATTTTAGAGCTTGTATACCTATGTATTGTATATGTGTATGTATATGCAACCCGAAATTACAATCAAAGTTTGTTTTCTTTATAAGAAGTATCAGATAGTTATCAATTTATCAGAAGTGGAAATAGCTTGCTCTGAATGCAATGCATGGCAAGGCTTGCAAGGAACACCAATTAAATTCAAATTAAACTGATTCAGACAACTTTCGCATCGATTATTATAAATAACAATATAGTAAAAGAAGAATTTAACACATCAAAGGATACAGATTCATTAAATATTAAATGCAAACCAGTCAACTTTGCTGAAAAGTATGACCACGAATTGGGCTCTAGGACAGCGGTTCCCAAAGTGTGTTCCGCGGAACCCTGGGGTTCCGCCGGAGAGTTTTCAGGGTTCCACAAATTTCTTGAAGTAAACAGTAAAATACAAACAATAAAAGAAAAAAAATAAAAATTTCCACAAACAAAATTTGAAATTTTTTTTTAAAGTTTATAATTTTCAAATGTCTCATGAGTAAACATATAATTGATTGGGGAAAATGAAAAATGGTGGGAAAGGTTAAAGGGGTTGTTTCAAATATTAAAAACTTTCCTCCTAGAAGTAGGTACCAGCAGTCCTTGTATTTTCCATCGTTATGCACTTGTTACATGCTGGCTCCACCTGCCATGAACGATGCCAAGACTATGAACATGTCTAATAAAAATCCAATGGAGCCAGAAAAATCCATGTCTTGTCATGTCGGAGAAAACCAACTTTTGAACACGACATGAATCTGTTCAAAGCCTGGCCATGAGATTTAAAGTTTCACGTGCGTGTGAGTTTTTTTCTGTTTTTCGTTGTATCTCGAGGTAGCTGGATATTAAAAAAGTTTCTTTACTGTTATCTGGAGTCTAAAGGCTGTGTATTACTGCAAAAGATAGAAGTAGTGGTGAGAGAAAAATGAAACGACATGACATGATTTGCACAGCGAGAAAAAATCTGCTGATTGTTGATTGGATTGCGGTTGCGATGTTGGACATCTGTATGCCCTGTGGAGTCGGGGTGCTATGAAAAGAATGCCAACTGATTTAAAATAGTTCTCGCTGAAGCTGTGAAAATAGTAAATTTTGTAAAGAGTCGTCCTCTCCAATCGAGATTGTTTAAATTAGTGTGTAAAGATATGGGCGGTCAGTACGAATCGGAAATTCGATGGCTTTCCAGAGGAAAAGCCTTATCCAGGGATTTTGACTTCGTGATGAGTTGAATGTGTTCAAACTGGAAAAAATATGTCTTCAACTGCAAGCCTCTCCGATGTATTGCATGATGAGCAATGGATTACGAAATTAGCTTATCTTGCAGACATTTTCGAGAAGATCAACGAAACTGCTACAGCTCTGCAGGAAAAATAAATAACAGTATTTTTTGCGAGAGACAAACTGGCATCTTTGAAAAGAAGAAAAATTAATTTCTGGCTCTATTTTACTGTTTTCGAAAATCCACTCGAAAGCGCTAAGAGATAACTTTGTGTGACAAAATTTGAACTTTTGTCTGTAACATGAATCAAGATATACTTTTCTTATGGTCTTTGATGCGCTGAGTTCGAATCTGGCCTTGGAATTGCTCTAGCACGTTACGTTTTTGAGATATTCGAATCTAAAGATTTTAAAGAAATGCATTTTTTATGCAAATTTGAAGTTATATTTTTTTCTCGAGGTAATTTTTTTCGATAAAATGTTTAAGGTCATTCTGAAGTGTGAACATTTTACTTCGAAATTCTTTTAGAATCTTTCAATTGCCTCCACTTGTCTTTGAGAAATCGTTGGTTTTTGTTTTACTACCTAATTCGAAAAATCCAGTCAATTTGTGCTCAAAACGGCAAATTGTGAATTATAAATCAAACAATGAAACAGATTCATTCTTCACACTAAATAAAAAATTGATTTTGAAATGTGTTGTTTTTTTATTTTGCGCTATTGTCAGGGTGGGGTTCCGAAATATATTTGGGGGGCGTTGTTTAGGGTTCCATAGCTTAAAAGGTTTGGGAACCGCTGCTCTAGGATATTGGCAACACATGTATATGTATTTGTATATGTATATGGAATATTGGCAAAAAATATTCCTTCTTATTGGTAGTTAAGTATGGTCACTAGTCTTACAAATTGATCAGCCTTAGAAAACTTGTAATCAAGTTTTAAATTTTCTCAATGTCACCCGAGATTTTGGGCACCTCGTTTGTGGGATAGATATTTAAAAAAAAATTTAGACCATCCAAAAGAATCACTAGGTCCTGATAAGAGGTCAAATATTTTCAGTAATTTAACAGCCATTTATGTTTCTTAATATGTAATTAAAAGTTTGTTTTAGGTAGGGCTGCCAACCGTACTCTAAGATAGAGTATATTGTGCTATATTTTGTTAAAGCGTATGATTTGTGACTCTATTAGTGTACTATACTTCTGGAAATGGTGATTTGATGAAAAAGATTGTGAAGCGTTTACTCGCCCGATGAAAACGATTAAGGTGTCTATGGACAGATAAACTTGTTTTCTAGGACAAAACTGGAAAAAAAATGAAATGTTGTGCTCGAGTTTTTGGTAAAAGCCTCTAAGAGAACGAGAAAATGGCGAAAATGGCTGTTTTTCAAAGCAAATGTAGCTTACACTATAGCACTTTTTGCAAAAAAATCATTAATAACATAAAATTTCATATTAGGACCCTATTGAAGAAAATTTTTAATTTTATACCGAGTAAAAATTTTAATAATCCTACTAATATTATAAATGTGAAAGTGAGTTTGTTTGTTTGTTTGTGACGCTTTCACGCCTAAACCGCTGAATCAATTACGGTGAATTTTGATATAGCGATAGATGGGACTCTGGAACAGAGATGAGTATTTACTTCATATGTAGTAGATCTGCTTCATTTATTTATTTGTACGCATCTGCTACGTAGCAACTTATTTCTACTTCTTTTAACTGATATCGTTTAACTCAAAAAATATTAACCACAATTCACAACTTTCATATTATTTACGTATAAAATTATATAAATTTGTATAATTTTTTCATTTAGAGGAGATTCAAGTTGAATTTGTGAAACTTACTCTTCAAAAAGCAGTAATTCTTAAACAATTAACAAGTCAATGTTAAGTTTTCGTTTTGAATATTAAGTAAAATGAAAATAAATTAGTTTTTGTTCCAAAATATATTTTTTTCATTATCTGCTACACATTTTACAAATCTACTTCGTTTTTTGAGCAAATTTGTTTCACTTTCTGGGCTCAGCATTATCATCCCTGCTCTGGAAGCGTCAATAGGATACTTTTTTACCATATGAGACAAAAAAAAAAAGAAAAAAATATTTGATACCAAAACAACTTAATATTATATAGGAACAAAAATAAATCAATAACGTTTGAAAAAAAATCAATCAATTTTGATATTTCGTTTAAGAGATAGTTTTTTTTTTTAATTATTTTGAGGTTTTCTTAGTTTAGTTAAATTAAACGCTAGAGCTCATAGCAAGCCCGGGCAGTAAAATTTGCTCAATTCAAAAGAAACCCATTCATGCCGAATTAAGGAGGCTGTCTTGATACCTGATGAGACACTTTCTCAAAGAAAGCCTGGGAAAAGTCCCATGGCGAGCTATACATTATCAGCCTTATTCATTAGATTCCACTAAACAGATGAATAGTTATACACTGTATAAGGCCACTATTCAATGTTACACAAATTCTTATTCATAAAACATTTTCCAACCCATTATAGTTATACAACGCTTGTGTCAAATAAAGTACCAAAAAGGGAAAATCTATTACATTTTACTTGCACATCTCTAAGAAAACATCAGCTGTTCGTGAAAAATCAATAAAAGAATAATGCTGTCGGTTCGGGTCTTTTCAATTTCTGTGTTAATAATTATAATTTTGAAGTTTCCTTGTGTCATTTTTAGTAATATTTAATAAATATTTCAATAAAACTAAGCTATTTAATATTCCGTTTACTCAGTGCATTTTTATTAAAAGAAAAAGAACAAATCAACCCCCATTTTTCCTGCTGCGCCGCCGGCGGCCGCCACAGCTCCGTTCCGTTTGGATTATTTTTAGTTTTTTTTTTATAATACAGTTCTCGTTGTTATTGTTAATAGTAGGTACGCATTATGTGAATAAATTTAATAAAAATGTTTGAGATAAAAACGGTTTTGTTGTTTTATTTCATTATGCCTTTTGCTCTGTTTTTATTGGGAAGAATAGGTTATGTATGTGTGTGTAGGCATACATATCTGAATATTTCATTTCTGTGAGTATATTAGTGACATTCCGATACATTGCCACTATTCAACCTCCAAACGCGTTTAGCTTATAATGAGCCTATTCTACGTTGTATAAGTTTTATGAATAAGGTTTTTGCGTTCGGTGGCATTATAGCGAGTGGATAGCGCTATATACTGGCTATGATGCGTTTATGAATAAGGCTGTATGTATGTAAGTATATGTAGCATACTCGCGAAATAAATATTTAATTCCAACTTGAGGCTTAAAAAAAAACACCACCACAATCTTTTTTATTTATTATTATCTTTATTCTTCTGATGTTCTTTTCCTACTGACACCTTGGTGTCTTACATTTTATTTATTCTTAATACTATAATGCCAATATTGCATTTTACTTAATTCTAAGAAAAGACAATATTGCAATTTGCTTAATTCTAGGAAAACTGCCAATCGCAGTTGGCTTACTTAAATACAATTTATTATTGCAGACACTAGGTCAGCAATTTATGCAATACTTTCTATGTTTTTGTTAATCATTTCCCGGATGAGTTCGTCGTACTTATCCGGCTCAATTTGATATGTAACTTCTCCCTCCTTTAAGTTAAAATTCTCCTGAATTTTTGGTTTCTCTATTTTAAAAATTATTTTTTTTCTTTGAAAGTATACATATGATAATATTGCGGACATAGATAAAATTATTATTAAACATATTATATTTACAATATATGACATGTTTTTCTTAGATTCTATTTCTTGTATTTCTTTTATATTGTTTACAGAATTCAATATAATTTTTTCAAATTTTAATGGCTCACTCATGTTGTATGTTTCTTTATTGTTTGGATAGTAAAATCTTTGTTTTTGAATTTGTTTTATATTAGAAAATTTTTGTTCTAAAAAGCATAAAGTACAATTTATGAAATTAATAAGATAATTTCCTTCAATGATAAATTTTCTATCATCGCAAGTTTGATTTAAATTAGTTTTGATATTTTTAATAAATATAGTTTCATCATCTAAAGGTATAATTTCAGTATTAGCATTTTCTATTAGTTTACAATTTTTTCTTATAGTACAATGTTTACTTTCTTCTAATTCAGAAATAGTTTTATCTTGTTCGTATTTAAATATTTTATTATTGATTTCGATCACAAATTGTTTTTCAGCATCAATTTCCATGAAATTTTTATTGGGTACTGGCGTTAACAATTTGAGTGGAAGGGTAACAAAATTTTTCGGAATTTTTATCGCAAATATGATCGTATTCTCATTGTATCTTGTGACACCTAGTTTTATATGTTTTAATTTAAAGAAGTCAATTTCGTAACTTTCTATTTCTTCATTAGTTAGAATACTAGGATGCAAAATATTGTTTTTCGCTGAAACTATGTTTTCCTGAATATGCTCTACTCTACTGTTTATATATTTAAGTTTAAAAAGTTGATCGAAATAATTTTGTTTCATTCTTAGTTGTTTTTCTACTCTTTGCATAGTTTTAGATTGCCTCAATATAGTTTCCCTATCATTTATGATTGTTTCTTTTAATATCTGAAAAGTATTGTTAAAATACTCATTTATTTTAACTTGCTTATTTATAACACTTACAGCTTTATGGTTATTTTCGCGAACTTGATCTAAGTATTTAGTAATAATTTCTCTATCCTCGTCGTCCATTGTTCCAAATAACCATTTTTGTGCGCTACCTACTATATTGATAAGACCTCTTTTCTCTCTTTTATCTAATGGCATTAATGTTCTAATTTTATGTAAAATGTTTTCACTTTCCTGATTCAACATGAGCCTATGTTGCGGTTCCAAAAGTCCCGAATTAAAAGATATATTTTTGACTGATTCTATTATTTCGATAGGATTTATTAAGTGTAAGATTAAATCTGTCTCGTTTGTTATTGTAACATCACCTAGCTTTAATTTAACAAATCCATCCTGTTCATTGATGACTTGTGTATTTAGAAAGTGTTGACAATTAATCTGCGTTACTGTCGTTACTGTCATCAGAATCATCATCCAAATCATCAGCTGAAAATTTTAGTGGTCTTTTAATATTTGTTTTGTGAATTTTATCTAGTTTTGCTTTCTTATATTTCGGTTGATGCTTATGCCTAACTGCTTTATAGTTTTTTATAAAACCTGTTGTTCGTCGTTCTTCATAATCTTCTCTTCTTAAGTTTATTGAGTCTCTTTTTCTTTGCTGAATTCATATTTTCATAAACCTTTTCTAAACTGATTCTTCTATTTTGTACCTGTTGCGGAGTAGTTTTTATTGTTGAATGGAACCTTTCATTATAGTTTCTTACAGCCTGTTGCATTGCTTGCTTTATTGTAATATTACTATCGTTATACAATAATATTCTTAGTTTTTCTGCCAATGTATTATGAAACCTCTCTACGTCTGAGTTGCCTGTATGCGAATTTGGCTTGGTTAAATGTAAAGTTATTTCTTCTTTTTCTAAAAGTTCCTTTATTTGGATTGCCTTAAATTCATTATCCGCTATTATCTTACTTGGCTTACCTATTTTAGCAAAATGTTCTTCTAACTGTTCAATGATTGTTATATGGTTCCTATCGGTTAAGTAATAAGCGGCACCAAATTTAGAAAATTTGTCTATTGCTGTCAAAAAATTACACCTCTTAAAAACATAAGTATCTATGTGAATAATTTGGTTTGTGTCCGTTGGTGTTTCTGAAAATTCAAATTTTGCTTTAATTGGATTGCGGTCATATTTAACTGCTTTACAGACGTCACATTGATTTATAACTATTTGAATCAATTCTAATAATTTGGGGTAGTAAATTTTAAATTTAATCTGATTAAAAGTTTCTTGGATGCCGGAATGCAAGCTTTCCCTGACATGGTACAAAGATATTTGTTTAACTGCTTCTACTTCTGTTTTTATATCTAGAGCTCTATATGAACATTTAATGAATTTTATTTGTGGATCGTTAGAAAATAATTCTATTAGCTTTTCTTGAACAATATTATATTGATGTTCAGAAAGTTCGGAATATATCCCAGTTATACCTTTTTTTATGAATCTCCTAAATATGTCTGTTAAATTATTCAAGTCGTACTCTGCTACGTAAATTATTCTTTTTCCATTTATAACTATTATCTCTTCAGTTTTATCATTTGTTAATATAATTTGTGTTTTGTATTTGTTTACAATTTCTTCTTTGATATGATCAAGTAATTCTTCTTCACCTGAGTGCATGGTTGCCATTGTAATGCTGCCCTCTATATTAAATACTATGTCTGACTCTGTATCACTTTTGCTAGAAATTGGCGAAAAATGTTCTATGTTAGGGGGTTCCGATTTCTCTCCCTCCTCAGATTTAACGTCCTCGTTAATTCGGCTAAGAAAATCAGCCACTTTGTTATCTTTACCTTTGAGGTATTCGATATCAAATTGGTACTCTCCCAATTTAAGTAACCAGCGTTGATGTCTTGGTGACATGTCTTTCCCTCGGTATTTGGCATGAAGATATTTTATAGGCTGATGGTCAGTCATAATCTTGAACTTGTTTCCATATAGATATGGTCTGAATCTGAAATAGTTTACTGACCACATAATGGCTAAAAATTCTTTGTCTGTTGCCGAATAATTACGTTCATGTTTATTCAACGTTCTGGATGCAAAGCAAACAGGGTGACCTTCTTGGGAAAGAACGGCGCCTATTGCATAATTAGATGCATCTGTCGTGAGAGTGAATATTTTCTCAAAATTAGGAAAACGTAATATTGGGTGACTGGTTATATATTTTTTTAATTTTTCAAACGCTTCGACATAATTCGGATCATTACAATTTACCTAACAATTTTTCTGTAAGTATTTTGTCATGGGTTGGGCTATTTTAGCGTAATCTTTGACAAATTTGCGGTAGTAACCACTTAGGCCTAAAAAGCTTTTTATTTCTGTCTGTGTTTTTGGAATGCTTACTTTTTGAATTGCTTCAATTTTATTGGGGTTGGGCTTTAAACCTTTTTCAGTTACCAAATGCCCTAAGAATTCTGTCTCTTTTTTCATGAAACTACATTTGTCAATTTGGATCTTTAAATTTTTAGATTCTAAAACTTGAAAGATGTCGGTTATAGCTTTAACATGTTCCTTTAGTGACGTACTAAAAATTAATATGTCATCTAAGTACACTACGCATGTTTTGTTTATAAAGTCTCTCAAGACATCGTTCATAAGCCTTTGGAACGTCGCTGGGGCGTTTTTTTAACCCAAAAGGCATTCTTATGAGCTCATACAAACCATGTGGGGTTACAAATGCTGTTTTCTTTCTATCTTGCTCTTTAACAAGAATTTGATGGTAGCCTTTGGCCAAATCTATTGTACTAAAATATTGGGCTTTCCCCAACTTATCTAAAATAGAATCTATGTTTGGTAATGGGAACTTATCATCAATTGTGATATCGTTTAATTTTCTATAATCGATCACAATTCGAAACTTCTTCTGTCCAGAGTTGTCCATCTTTTTGGGAACAACTATTAAAGGACTTGAGTACTTAGAGTTGCTTTTTCTTATTATCCCCTGAGCCTCCATATCTCTAATTTGTCTCCTTACCTCTTCTTCGTGTTGAGGTGGGTACCTATACAGTCTAGCATTCACCTGTTGATCGGTGGTTGTTACTATTTCATGCTCTATTTCTGGCGTGCTTGTCAGCTTATCACCTTCTTTGAAAAGCAACGAATTAAACTTTTTAATTATTTTTTCAATTTCTCGATATTCCTCTGAATTCAGATGGTCTAGTTTTAAATATTTTATATTATCTTCAACGTATTCTAATGTATGTATTTCTTCAAATGAAATTGGTTTATGTTGAAACTTTATTATCTGCCCATTAAGTTTAATTATTCCTGTTTCTAGATCTATTAACGTGTTTAATTTGTTTAGTAGGTCTGTGCCTATTATAAACTGATATTTTCTTTCTGCTAAGCTTTTTACTTTCCAACGAATAAGAGCTCCTGTTGGTGCTTTTATTTCATCGGGTGCGGGGGTATGAACTTCAAAGTCAATTGATCCCTTGCTGTTAATTGTTGAAAATTGTATTGGCTTAATTTTAATAGTTTTAAATGTTTTAATCTTATCATCTATAAGACTAAGTGAAGACCCTGTATCAATTAAAGCTAAATATTTTTGTTTCAGTATAGTTAATTCAATTATTGGTAGATCATCCGAGGCTAGTTTATAAAAAAATCGGATTTATTAACTTCTACCTGATTTGTTTGGTCAATGCTGTAGACAGACTCTTCCAATCTTTGCTCAGTCATATCCTGTTGAAGGCAATTTTGGCCCGAATATGATCTAAGGTTTCCTGATTGTAGGTTTTGTCTCTCTACTGTATTGACTTGTCCACTTTGCACATTTGAGACATCCATTGCTTCGGGTTGTCTATTATATTGCTGTCGATACTGCCCTGAGTTTCTATTATTATTGAAATTTTGGTTATATCTCCTACTTTGCCCTGATCGATTAGCATATTGATTATAATTTGGGTTAAAATTTTGTGGGCGGTTATTAAATGGATTGTTATAATTATTATTATTGAAATTTCGTTGATCGTTAGTATTTCTATTTTCCTGTCTAAAATTATTTGGCAATGGTTTTCTATCATCCTTAAAAATAAAATTTCTACCCTTTTTGAATTCTGGTCTTATGCATGCATCTTCGTACCTACGTCTTCTCATTATTAAAAGTATATTTTCTAAAATATGTTCCTCATATATTTTATCTAAAAGTGTTCCCTGTGTCATTTCTTTAATTGTATTTATCAAAATTCCATTTACATTACTAAGATCTATAAAATTATCACCTTGATAGTAAACTATTAATTCATCTGCCTTATATTTAATATTTTGAATTTCAGTTGCTAACTCACTTACACTGTTTACTCTTAGGTTGCTGATTCTTCTGTACAGTTGAAACGGCTCGACGTCTGGCTTGTACCTCAGTTTTAAAGTTGCCTTTATCAGCTCCCAGTTGTCTGGTTGTGGCACATTAAGTATTGTACTTTTGGCTTCTCCTTGTATCTTTTCATGATATATCGCCAATGTGAGCGATCGTTTGTCTTCCTCGGTGTTCCTTCCTGCCAAGTAGTATTCCACGGAACGTATAAATGCGTTTATTGTAATCTCTCCGTGTCCAGTAAAAGTCGACATGTGTTTTACTTGGTTCAACATAGTATCCCTTCTTGCGTCCCTATCTCTGTCTTGTAGGTTGTGGTAGGCGTTCCTCAGTGCTTCAAGTTGGTTGTTTCTCCGTTGGAGCTCTTGTTGTAGCTCTTCTATATTTTGGTTATTAATATTATTATCTGCCATTGTTGTTTTTTTTTGTTTAAACACTTTCTTCACAGAATAATAATTGGAGTTTTTTTTTTTTTTTCACTCTTTTTTTTTAACACTGTTGTATAGACACTAATCTTATGCGATTTTATTTGTGTTCTAATACACTAATCTTATGCGATTTTATTTATGTGCTAATACACTAATCTTATGCGATTTTAATTGTGTTCACTGTTCTGTGCACTTTAATCTTGAACGATTTTATTGTAGCACGTAGTAAGAGTTCGTTTATCACTGGATAATTCGGTAAAGTTGAATTATCCTACCGACTGCGCCAAATAAATATTTAATTCCAACTTGAGGCTTAAAAAAAAACACCACCACAATCTTTTTTATTTATTATTATCTTTATTCTTCTGATGTTCTTTTCCTACTGACACCTTGGTGTCTTACATTTTATTTATTCTTAATACTATAATGCCAATATTGCATTTTACTTAATTCTAAGAAAAGACAATATTGCAATTTGCTTAATTCTAGGAAAACTGCCAATCGCAGTTGGCTTACTTAAATACAATTTATTATTGCAGACACTAGGTCAGCAATTTATGCAATACTTTCTATGTTTTTGTTAATCATTTCCCGGATGAGTTCGTCGTACTTATCCGGCTCAATTTGATATGTAACTCGCGTGTTCCCAGTGGCCAGAATTAGTATGTTTACGCCAAATGGAAGGACATATGTACATTATCAGCAGCATCCTCAGAAAATTCTGTGGTTGAACGCATAGCCAAAATATGAGTAGGTACATGGTATATGAGGGTCTGTAGGTTAACGTATCTTGATATCGAATGCAAAAGTCTGGCAGGATTTTTTGACGCCCAGGACGAGGGATTGAAAAAAGCACTTTCCAAATTTTTGTGTCAGGAATACAACTACTTCAATTTATTTTTTTTTAATGAGAAATTGTGCTCAGTCCACAAACTTTAATTTTATGATCTGAGTAATAGATCTCAAGATAGCAAAGAAAGCAAAGCTTATCGGCCTTATTTTTTGTTTGTTTTTTTAATTCCCAAATATTTCTGGATACGGTGCACCTAAAAATGGTTATATCTCAAGTTCTTTTAATCAGATCGTCAAAATTAAAGTCTATGGGTTCAGGAAAAATGACAGGGGATCATTTCCTGAATTTTAAAAATGAATTGATGTGGTAGAACCTATGACTCTGCAGCAAATATTTTTCAGTTTGTAATAATTTTATCTCCATCTGTATCAACCAATAACTTGAAAAAAAATTGAATAATAATTTTTTCCCTAATGATTTCTGTATCGATCGACAACCAGAATCGGTTGACAAAATAAATATGAGCGCGAGCGAAGCCGCGGGTAAAGGCTAGTATAAAATAAAAATGCTTGTAAATTTTGAAAAAAAACGCATTTTTGAGAGTCGATTTTTATACTTTACAGTTTTTTTTTTTGACAATTTTGTTTGTTTAATGGATATAAACTCAATCAAAGGGCACGGTAGTGCCCAGCCAAGTTCGCGGCACTACACCCTTTTTACAGGAACAAACTCAGGCGATTTTCAACCCCCCTCTAACTTCAGTACCAATTAAGTCAGAAAATTCAAATTTGCAGTATTTGCTGAGCTGATCAAACACAGGTGGCTCACCAAATTTCAACTCCGTAGCATTAGCGATTCCGGAGATATAGGACTTCAAAAATCGCAAAAACCGTAACTGACTGACTGATTCACTGACTCACTGACTCACTTACTCACTGACAGATCATCAAAATTATGGAGCACTTCCCGACATCGTAGAAACTTGAAATTTCGCACAACGGTAGGCTTTGTAGTGCATACAAAGGAAAATATCGAAAATCTGCTATTTTCTATTCAGGGGGCGTGCGTGGAATCCACCCACTTTCTTTAAAATTCTTATAAATTATATGGAGCACTTCCGTATGTTGTAGAACGATGAAAATTGGTAGGTCGGTAGGGCTTGAAGTACTAAGAAAGAAAAAAAAAAATTGAAAAATTGGAATTTTCCACTCAGGGGGCGTGGCATATACCCACATTCTTAAAAATTCTTAGCACTTGGGTTTGTTGCAGTACGATGAAAATTGGAAAGTCGGTAGGGCTTGAAGTACTTTGAAAGAAAAAAATCGAAATTTCAGTTCAGGGGGCGTGGCATCCACCCACTTTCTCAAAAATTCTTATAAACTATATGAAGCACTTCTAATTGTTGTAGAACGATGGAAATTGGTAGAGCGGTAGGGTTTGACGTGCATACAAAGATACAAGTAAGAAATGTATGATTTTCAGTTCAAGGGGCGTGGCATCTACCCACTTTTGTAAAATTGTTTTCAATTATATAATATACTTCCGATTGTTGTAGAATGATGAAACTTTGTAGAGCGGTAGGGCTTGATTTTTACCTGGCAAAATAAATCTTTGCAAAAAGGAGTGAAATCACAACAAAAACATAAATGTTAAAAAAGAGCCAAGTTCTTATATGTACAAGAAACCTGTGCGTAAAAAGACTGCCAAAAAAAGTAATTTTGTTGTTCATGAAGTCTAATATCAAATATTTTAAGTAGAGAAATATCGAAACAATTCCAAATCATGACAGAAATTTGGTGTTTAATGATTACTGATTAAAATATCATTTGATATTGAAATTTTTATTTCTTAAAAAGCAAACTATTAAAATTTCTTTTAGTACAATAAAATGCCTACTAGTGACCATTTAGTAAAAATAAAAAGTTTTATAAAACACAAACAAAGTATATGATGAAAGTGAAAAAAACCGGTCTTATATGTATATGAAAAAAAAAGGTTAGCAAATGACTGGTTTTGTTCAGTTCGGAACACTCTTAAACTAACTTTTTACCAAATTTGAATGTATGGTATATTTTTTCACATGTTGTGTACTTAACGAGTCATAACCAAGTATAAGCAAACAAAAATAGAGTTCACACTTTTTAGTCAATTTTTTTTTTCTTTCAGTATTACGTGAAAATTTCTTTCAAAGTTCTTGTAATCACTATATCCTACAGTTTTGTATTTACCATTTTCTGTTTATAAGCAATTGTCTATCAACTGTATTGCCTGAAAGGTATCCGCACATCATCATAATTAAGTGCTTTAAAAGAGTGATTACTTTTTTTTCAATATGGAAACGGGGAAGACATTTTTATTTTTGAGTTCAATGAAGTAGTATAACGAAAACTTAAATCCAAATTTTCGACCATCAATCCATACTAGGGTTGTCGCTATCTTCAATTAAGGAATGAACTAGTTGTTCACAAAATAAATCCGTATTTTTAATTTTATCAAAAAAACATATGCATTCCTGACAAGAACAATAAGTTCTACCAAAGAATATAAAGTTACCAAGAAGTATTATCTGGATCTTAAAATAAAATCCGTTTCCGAAAGCTCTTTTCGAAATAATAATAAAAAGAACGAAACAAAAAATAATTATGAGAAAAGCTCTTTCTCATACAATCTTGGCAAAACCCACGGCATACCATAATATTCAACATTCGTTTTATAAGGATAGTAAAAAGGAGGGTACTTTTGACGGGTTCCAACATTGGAACCCGTCAAAATTTGAATGAGATGCGACTTCTTGGTAGTTGGTCCAAGCTATTGTTTACTTACTGCAGCATCTAAATGGCTTCAAAACACAGCATCACACTTAAAATATTGCAAAGCCTTACCTTCCCAATTTTCTTATTTTGAATCTATAGCAAGCCTTGGTTGTTAGTTGCAAAAACAGCATTTACTCTTTTACTCAAGATGGTGAAAGCTTGCAGAACAAGTATAATCACGTATCTTATATGCAAAATAACATTTATATATTTGAAAACCCAAATTGATACATGCTCGCCCTTTACTCTTAGAAGCTGCTATCTAGAAAAAAAATTTAATGTGACTTCTCTGCGCTCAATATTTTTAGGTGAATCGATTGATAAAACATAAAAATTGATAGTCCACATCATTTCTAATAATATCCTATATTTAAACCCATCCGTGAAAAATATTAAAATCAAATAGTTAAAAGTTCAAGTGAGATCAGCTCTTGAATTATAAATATTCAGTCACTCCAATTAAACAGAAGAATTTTCTTTTCAAATTTTCTTCATATTCTATTATTTTAAAATCAAATAGGTACTTGAAAAAATTGATCTCGAAAAGTGCGATTTTTAAAAAAATTTTGATCCAAAAACTAACACATTAATCAAAAATTCCTCAAACATGGGTAAAATCATTTATTCTTAGCCTTCCAAAAATATAAAATTTTCTTAAAACAAATGTCATTCTGGGTTATTGCAATTTATTTCTTAGCCATCTACTTTCCCATTTTTGACTTTTTAACGTTCATATCCCCATTCCTTAAATTTTCCAAATTTTTCATTACACCTACGACTTTCAGACTTTCTTGTAATTGCATAATCTATCCAATACAGAAAATAAAAAATCAAGTAGCAAAATTTTTTAATTTTTTTAATTTTGAGTTTTCAAACGAATTTTTCAAAAAAATATTAACTTTACTTTCTATATAATAAAAGAATTAATTTTAAGCTTAAAAAAAGGTATAGCACAGTATTGTAAGTGTTTCCGTTGTTTTTAACAGAGCTACAAAGACTGCAGTTTTTTCGGTACTGCAGTTAATTGACTAAAAAGACTAATTTTCTTAAGTCTTTTAACTTACAAAAGTACTTTAACTTTAACAGTGGAGTCAGCAGTCAGTACTAATGTAATGACTGTGCAGTTAAAAAAGCAGTTAATCAACTTTAAGTTAATTAACTGCATTACTTTTAAACTGCTTTCAGTCTTTTAGTCAATTGAAAGTCTTTTGTACTGCAACGAATTTTGGTTTTAGTCAGTAAGTCTTTTAACTGCAGTTAATTAACTGCAAGTCTTTTAACTTTTTTGTTTAGTCTTTTAACTTGTTTTTAGTCTTTTAACTTTTTTTAGTATTTTAACTGAAATACTTCAGACTTGTTCTTATGTGTATAATACTACATTTCCACCTATAGTTACGGTGACCATATTTCTGGGAGCAAAACCCGGGACAAAAAGTGAACAATTTAAAAACGTGAACAAATTATTGGACTTTTCAATAATTTGTTTGTAATATCTAAAAAAATAAAAAAAATATAATAACTGAAAAACAAATGAAAAGGAATGAAACAATAAAATAAATTATAATATCTTCACAACACAACAAGCTAAAAACTTAAAAAAAATATAAACTTAAAATTTTTAATCTCATTATTCAAATATAAGGGCCAGTCTTTCAGTGCAGAGTTAACTCTGAGTAAAATAAGAGTTAACTAGTCCTGAAAATTAGTCAATCCTGAGTTATTTCGGAAACAGTTTTTCACTAAATATTTCAGTTATCAAAAATCTTTTTACGGCTTTTGAAATCAAGATAGCGCAACTACGAAAACTGCACATTACAAATATTTCAATAACTTTCACTATCAAAATCGAGTTAGCTCCACAACGGGATAGTTTGGTCCCTGATCCAACTTATCAAATTAAGCGAGTAAGCTTGGAGTTACCTTACAGCGTTATGTTTAAACGCATATTAGAGACTGTGTAAAGTAAGAACGCCTCTAAACGGCAAAATGTTATTCTTGCAATTTATGTGACGTTGAGTAGTCATTTCAAGCTAGACGCATTAGAAGTAGGATAGTGACTACATAAGGATACTTTTGTATATGACATCTAAACGTAATAGATTTATCTTTTTCATACTCTTTTTAACACAAGAGCATTGTAAATAAAATGGGTCGCAAAATATTTTCTGAATAAGGATTTACGCAGCGTTGAATAGAACCTTAATAGGGCTAATACACTGCGTAACTGTTGACTCGTTGAGAGGTGCTTTAGTGAATTCTAATGAATATTTATTGAAAAACTCAAGTTTAAAACGGAGGTGAGCTCGCACTGAAATATTGGCCTTTACTCTTTTAATAATTTATATTTTTGTATTTATTTATTTATGTGAAATAAAAAGACTTCATGAAATGTGCAAATACGGGACAAATACGTAACAAATATCTGAATACGGGACATTTGTACGTCCCGGGTTTCTTAAAAAAATAAACCGGGACAGGCTATACAAATACGGGACAATCCCGGGAGATCCGGGACGGATGGTCACCGTACCTATAGTCCAATCATATTGTATTTCTACCATGCAAATTATGGGGTAGTTTTGGTTTGTTCGCTCCTTTATGTTTTCGGGGTTGCTGAATCCGAATCTGAGGTTTGCCAACAAAATTTCGTGACGCAACATGGAAAAAAATGCAAAAAATGATGATGCATTTTTTGCGAGTTTTTCACTAACGGCTCGAAAACTTCCCACTATTCGAAAATTACATCAAAGTACCATTGAAAGTATACACAATTTCCAATAAATCCGTATTTAAGGACTCAAGCGCTAGTCGAAAATTGACGTATTTTTACTGTTTTTAAAGACCCACTCGAAAGCTCTAAGAAATTACTTTGTGTGAAAAAATTTAATTTTTGTCGGTAACATGAACCAGGATATACTTTTCTGATGGTCTTTGATGCGCTGAGTTTGAATCTGGCCTTGAAATAGCTCTATCACGTAACGTTTTTGAGATATTCGAATCTAAAAATTAAAAAAAAGCATTTTTTATACAAATCTGGGGTAATTTTTTTCGAAAAAAATGTTTATGTTTATTCTGAAGTATGAGCATTTTACTTCAAAATTCTTTTTGAAACTTTTAAATACCTCAATTCGTCTTCGGGAAATCGTTGGTTTTCGTCTTACTACATAATTCGAAAAATCCCACAATTTGCCCTTTTGAGCACAAATTGACTCGATTTTTCGAATTAGGTAGTAAGATGAAAACCAACGATTTCTCGAAGACGAATGGAGGTATTTGAATTATTCAAAAAGAATTTTGAGAAAAATGTTTATACTTCAGATGAACATAAACATTTTTTCGAAAAAAATGAAAAATTACCTCGGGAAAAAAATATAACTTCAAATTTGCATAAGAAATGCATTTTTTTAAATACTTAGATTCGAATATCTCAAGAACGTAACGTACTAGAGCAATTTCAAGACCAGATTCAAACTCAGCGCATCAAAGACCATCAGAAAAGTGTATCATGGTTCATGTTACAGACAAATGTTCAAATTTTGTAACACAGAGTAATTTCTTAGCGCTTTCGAGTGGATTTTCGAAAACACTAAAAGTACGTCAATTTTCGACTAGCACTTGAGTCCAAATGGGTTGTCGCAGAAAAAAACCTTAAATACGGATTTATTGGAAATTGTGTATACTTTCAACGGTACTTTGATGTAATTTTCGAATAGTTTGTAGTTTTCGAGCCATTAGTGAAAAACTTCCAAGAAATGCATTTTTGCATAATTTTTTGCGTTTTTTGCATGTTGCGTTACTAAATTTTATTGGCATCTGATTCGGATTCATTTGTCTAATTCAAACATACAACTGGAGTTATGAAAAAGAAGATAAAAAAGTTTAATAAATTACAAATGTAAATGGTGTAGTTGTAGGATGAAGCTGTAAAATGTAGTTGATGTAATTGATGTAGTAGCGCAGAAATAGGCCCCTGGTTACTAAAAAATGGTTAAGGTAAAATTGTTAGGTTGGAACGCACAAGCGTGGCTCGTGGGGTGCTTTACTAAAGTTACTTCACCCAGGTAAGTCTTGAAATTTTATCCGAAAATAAAGCATGACAGAAATGTGCGTGCCACTAGGTGGTTTTCACTAAATTCATTTTCTTGACCTCTTTGCTTAAAAAAAAAAGAAAATTTCATCCAAATCGTTAGAGCCGTTTCCAGGATTGTTTACTTGTAATGATAAAAATTCATTTTTTTCTAGCGATACCAAACAATACTACCGAGAGCCTAGACATATTTCGGTCCCAAAAGTACGGTATCGTTCGGTATCGTTTCGGGTGGTATCTAACGTTTGGGCTTCCGATTACCGATACCAAACGATACCGAAACTTTTCTGGTATCGCGGCCAGCCCTAAGTACAAGTCTGAAGTATTCCAGTTAGAATACTAAAAAAAAGTTAAAAGACTAAAAATAAGTTAAAAGACTTGCAGTTAATTAACTGCAGTTAAAAGACTTACTGACTAAAACCAAATCGTTGCAGTACAAAAGACTTTCAATTGATTTAAAGACTGAAAGCAGTTAAAAAGTACTGTAGTTAACTAACTTAAAGTTAATTAACTGCTTTTTAACTGCACAGTCAGTATTTACAACTGACTGCTGACTGTTTATTTTGCAGTTAAGTATCCAGGCACAGTATTCACTTGCATTCAATTGTTAAGTTAATTAACTGCGACTTTAGTGACTGCATTACCAAAGTACTGCAGTCTTTTACAGCTCTGGTTTTTAAATATGTATCAAGACTTTCAAAAAAAAAATGTTTGCTTTCGATTTTCTTGCAAACAGACTGAAAAGTTTCGGTTAAGCAAAAAAAGACGTCTGTGAAAATTTGAGCACTTAAAATTCATGTTTAGACATGCCTCATCGCAGATTTCGGTTTTCCATACGATTTGTATGGGAGAAAACACCTGTTTGTGTTTGGAATTTTATAACTTAATAATAACAAGTATTTTAACTAACGGCATATGTTTTTCTTGTAGAAAATTGAACGTTTTCAAAAAAGGTCTTATAATGTTTTATCATAAACCCAGCCGTTTTAAAGTTACAGTCAGTCAAACTCATTCCATAAAATTCCCATACATTTATTTAACGTAAAATTAGCATTTTTTTAGTAATTGAAGATATTATGGTAACTAATATCACTCTTATCGAAAAATGACTTAAGACCTTTTTTGTAGAGGACCAATTTTCCTTTCCAATTGTGCCTAACAATATTACTTCACTTCAACTAATACAGTTATATTACAATAATTAGTCGCTTTAAAATTAATTTTTAGTGGGAAATTACATAGAAATTCCCTAATTAAACTCGGCAGAAAATATATTGAAACAGAAACTAAAATATACCTTTTCCAAAGGTTTTTTGGGTGCTGAACTCGAATCGGAGTCAGAAATATTCTATTACGTCACATTTGTGAGATATTGCCGTTTGGAAATTGAAAAAAAGTTTTTTTTGTAGCGAAAAACTTCTATTTTTCAATTTTCAAACGGTAATATCTCATAAACGTGACATAATAGATTATTTTTGACTTCTGATTCGAGTTCAGCACCCCAAAAACCTTTGGAAAACTATATTTTAGTTCCTGTTTCAAAAAATTTTCTGCCGAGTTTAATAAGGGAATTTCTGAAAATTTGTCCCCCCTAATAGAAAAGAGGGGGTAATACACCTCCCTTTTATATAATTTATTTCTTAGAATTTGTTCAAAAATTATTTCATAAAGTATAGGCCAATAACTTGGGAAAATTCTGTTCTGTGTACTTCTTACCATTGAAGAAAAAGTGGTTTCTCATATGAAAATAAACACTCTCAAACAAATTAATTAAGGACATATTAAACACAACCACCTTCCTTACACCATAACTTGCTCTCATAACGTCCCTGGAATGACCATGAATCAATTTACTTTTTCCGATATTTCTGAGTAAATTGGTAAAAAAACCATTGATGTTGTAAGACAATAACATTGTTTTTCAATTTTTTGAATTTTCTACTGCTCGTATCTTTCTTAATCTTGCTCCTACCGAAAATATCAATAACACTTTTTATTTTGGAAATTTATTATTCTTTCATTTTGTAATGTATTTTTTTTCACTTAAAACGCTTAGTTTTTCAAAATATTCCCGAAAAGTTACAAAAGGGGACCTTTAGCCCCCCTCCTGCCTAAAGCTCGCTTGCCCTGGGCTGGGGGAACTTTTAGTATGTTATACCTGGAGTTCACCCCCACCACATAAAATGATAACCCAGAATACACCCGAGTGAGCATTGAATGCGTTTGAAACCGATGTGAAGAATACGACTCACATGAAAAAGATTTGAGATAAATCAGGAAACGACTACAGCAGTCAATGCCGAAGAGAAGTTGAATGGAACTTCTACACAAGGATAGTTGTTTTGGCCGTTTATGAAAACTTCAAGTCAACGGCAATTCGATTGTGAAATTATCGTCATTCTTTTACACGAATATCGCTATTGTCAGATACATGAAATGGTTTTGTTTGCAAAACGCATTTGACGTTTACGAGCATGTTCTTTGGCTTCTCAACATTCTTTTCGTCGATTCGGTTTTTGCTGCAGAACTGCACCGCAGATGATGTTCTTGAAAATGTGACTTAGAAACTGCTTCAACGAACATGATGCTTAGAACCTGTTTAGATTTGGAAGATTGAGACTAGTCTCACGGCAGTTTTTGGACAAGAAAAGTGAGGGGTAAAAATCCCCCCACTTCTATTGTCCAGAAACTGCCGTGAGACCGGTCTCAATCTTCCCAATCTAAACACCGTTTTATGCAGTAAAACTTGTATTTGCCTTTTCGAACAGCAATCTTTTGTAGTTTGCGTATGAGATCATTCTGCAAATGCATTTTTGACGCAGATGGCAAGGCCATGGCCAAATTATCTTGTCATTGAATTCGATCGTCATATATATGGAAATGTGAACATGCCGATGTGCTATTATGCTTTCCCAAATTTGAGGTGGTGTTACGCAGATCCAGAGTGAAATTCAAAAACGCTGTAAAGACACTATGCTACAGCCAGAGACTGCATAACTTAATTTCACAAAGTTCCAAAGTACCCGCTGTTCGAGACACTGTGGCAGTTATGAGAGAAGTAATTGCTTTCTTCAATTTCAAACTCAGCCACTCACTGCTTTGTGTGACCAGTGCCTACGTTCTGTAACTCTCGCATCGAGAAATTTCTCGCATGGAACACGTGAATCAAAACAAATATGATGTGAATTGGCATTAAAATTGTTTTCTCACATTCGCCTGGTTCTGTAACTAGATTTTCTCGACTTGGAACTTTTCGGAATAAAATTTCTGTGAGAGCCTGGAAAAATATGAGTAAAACTGTGAGAGCCTGGAAAAATGTGAGTTAAACTGTTTCTGTAAGAAAAAAGTCGAGATAATTTCTCGATTTACCTGCTAAAATTACTCGACAAGTAAAACGCATGTGAGAGTAAATTAAAGCGATTAAAAGTAGAGAAATTGTAAATATTTTGTATTTGTAATTTGTATACAAAAACAAAAGAACACTCTCCCTTTGGATTTAGCAAAGAGGGTAGTTTGGAAATGTAAATGTAAGCGTTAAAAACAAATATAGAAATACCTACTTATCAATCATTTTCTTCTTTGGTTCAACTTAAGTGAGGTGCGCTTGAGAACTCTCCTCACTTCAAAAGCAAAATTGAATGAGAGTAGATACGTAACAGACCCTAAATAGGGGCGATCATAACTATACTTCACTTAAGTGAAATTAGTAATTTTGTCCTTTTGTGCTTCAGTGTTGTCAGTTTCACTTAAGTGAGGTTTACCTAAGATTTTTCATTTTCACTTAAGTTCACTTAAGTGAGGTGCACTCGAGAGCCCTCATAACTTCTGAGCAAGAGTAAATTCAACTAGACTAAAAGTAGCAAAAGTTATTATGGAGCAGATTCACTTAAGTGAAATTAATAATCTTTCTTTTTTTGTGCTCAGTGTCTTCAGTTTCAATTAAGTGTTGTATACTTCAGATTCTTCAGTTTCATTTAAGTGAAGTATGCTTTTGAAAGCTTAAAAAATTGAATCTAGACCAAAAGTATCGAATCAAATTATGGGAACGTCATTATATACATTATATTTGCATAATTGTATGGTTATATATACATATACATGCATAAATATATACATATACCTATATTATCAAGTGTTTAGATTGATATTTTTTCAATAAATGCATTAATAACCCTCAAAAAAAAAAAAAAAAACAATTTATGTATATAGTTATTAATACGTAAACACTTTCTACCTATATCTCCCTTTTAAAACTGACTTAATGGCAATTTATTTCAATATTTTTGTATTTCAAAGGTATAGCCAATCGCTCGGGCAGAAGTTTTTATATTTCTATGTTGCCGTTAAGACATTAATAGAGTCAGGTTGAATTTCGACTACTTGGCGATACTAGCTTATATAATGCGTATTTACTTATTGCATTAAGCCGGCAGACCTACATAAGACATTTGATAAAAATACAAATATTTTTAAATATTTGAATTTTAACTGCCAATAACATAGTTTCCGGTAGATATTCCAATGGAAAGACAAATCAAAAGAGATGTTTCTCACATTGAGATACAGACACAGTTTATTTTTCCAAGTCGAGAAACGTTGGGATTTTGTGTTCCATGTTTTCTCGATGCGAGAAGTTCTCGCCTAAGTTACAGAACGTAGGCACAGGTGTGTAGAGCATTATGAAGTGTGTTCCAATACTGTCTAAAAATCATCAAGATTGATCCCCCCTCCTGAAGGAAATCATAGATCCGCGCGTGCTTACATCTAATTTTTGGAGTTTTGTCCATTTCTCGACGCACTGTTGGGCTAGGTTGAAATAATCGATTAATTCTGATATCGTTTACTGACGTCTCCCTTTATATAATTTTAATAAATTTGTACAGGTTTAATTTTTATTTTTTTTTTTTTTTTAAATGGACTGTTATTGGAAATATTTATTACTTACTTACTTACTTACTTATCCGGCTCCCGATCCATGAAGGGTCTCTGCCTGAGATATTGCGGCCTTCCATCGGTTGCGGTCCCTCGCACGCTCCCTCCAGTCGTCGAGACCAAGCGCTCTTGCGTCTGTGACCGCCTTGTCCCTATAGCGGAGGTTCGGTCTTCCTGGTCGTCTCGAACCTGGGGGCTGGGATTCGAAGATTTTCTTGGCTGGAGCGTTGTTGTCCATTCGCTCGATGTGGCCGAGCCAGTGTAGTCGACGTGTTTTGGCTCTTTGGACTACATCCACATCTTGGTACAGCTCGTACAGTTCATGATTGAATCTTCTCCTCCAATCGCCCTCTTCGCATATAGGACCAAATATCCGCCGTAGAATTTTTCTCTCGAAAGTGCCCAGGATCAATTCCCCTTTTTTACTTATCGTCCAGCACTCGGCGCCGTAGAGTAGAACTGGTAAAATTAGAGTTTTGTATAGCGTGCACTTTGTCTTTCGAGAAAGGAGTTTTGAACCCATTTGTTTGGCCAAACCGAAGTAGCAGCGGTTCGCTAGGGTAATTCTTCGTCGGATTTCCACTAAGGTGTCGTTCGTGGGATTGATGTTTGTTCCGAGGTAGGTGAACTCCTTGACTACCTCGAAATTACTGCTACCAACAGTGACGTTTTTGTCCTAGGCGATGGACAGATGAGGCTTTGTTTGTTGATAGCATATACTTTGTTTTGTCCTCATTCACTTCAAGACCAACGCGTTTCGCCTGTTCATCAATAGCTGTGAATGCTTCAAGTACAGCTCTCTTGGAACGGCCGATGATGTCGATGTCGTCCGCATAACCAAGCAGTTGAGAAGACCTGTTAAAGATAGTGCCACCACTCTTGCGCACTATCTGCTCCAGGACTAGGTTGAAGAAATCACATGATAGCGCATCTCCTTGTCTGAACCCTGTACACGTCTGGAATAACTCGGATGAGCTGTTACCCATTTGCACGTTGCACCGCGTATTTTGTAACGTCATGCGGCATAGCTGGATCAGTTTTTTCGGGATCCCGAGTTCCGACATCGCCAATAGAAGCTCTTGGCGACTTATGCTATCATATGCGGCTTTGAAGTCGATGAATAGGTGGTGGGTCTCGACTTGAAATTCGTTGGTCTTTTCCAGGATTTGCCTCAATGTGAAGATTTGGTCTATCGTTGATCTGCCTGGCCTGAAGCCACACTGGTACGTGCCGATCATAGTGTTGCAGAAAGGTTTTAGACGCTCACATAGTACGTTGGATAGGATCTTGTAGGCAACATTAAGCAGGGATATGCCTCTGTAGTTCTTGCAGGACATAGGATCGCCTTTTTTGTAGATTGGGCATATGGAGCTATTTGACCAGTCGTCGGACTTGGTTGATGAGCTGATGCATGCACCCTACCAGAACATCTCCTCCATACTTGAAGAGTTCCGCTGGTAGGCCATCCGAGCCGGCGGATTTGTTGTTCTTAAGCTTGTGGATGGCTTTCTTAACCTCTTCAGTACTGGGTGCTGGGACTGGATCTTCATTGACTGGTCTAATGCTTCTTTGTTCCTCTATTGCCTCCTCTACATAATGCCCATTAAGCAGCTGCTGGAAATGCTGCTTAAACACGTCTACAATTCCCTGTGCTTCGGTGACTAGGTTCCCTTCGCTGTTTCGAAGAGCTTGCGTGCCAGTCCTATAACCAGATGCCAGTTGCTTGGCTGTTTTGTAGAACCGGCGGGTGTTGGTGGCGGTGCTGGACTCTTCGAGATACTTGAGCTGAGAGGCTGCGGATGCTCTTTTCTTTCTACGCAGGGTTTTTTTCTCTTTTCACGGTACTCCTCTCTTGCTGCTCTTGTTTTCCGTTGCAGCATTTGCATTCGTGCATTTTCCGTCTCCTGCTTCAATACCGCGCATTCATCATCATACCACGGGTTCTTTTTTCTGGGTGGTTGATAGCCTATGGTGGTCTCGGCTGTCTCCTTAATAATGTCGCGATACTGGTTCCACTGGTTGTTGACGCTTGTGGCTGGGTGTACGGCAGAGAGTTTCCCGGTCAATTGCTCACTGTAGTCTCTGGCTTTCTCAGATGTGCTAAGGCATGCGATGTTGAACTTCTTTCTTTGGGCGGTCTTCGTTTTCTTTTCGTTGGACAGTCGGGCTCTGAACTTTGTCACAACAAGAAAGTGGTCAGAGTCCACGTTTGCACCTCGGAAAGTTCGCACGTCCAAGATGTTTGATGCGTACCTTGCGCCAATTAGCACGTGGTCGATTTGGTTGGCCGTTCGACCATCTGGAGATCGCCAGGTTGCTGTGTGTATCCTTCGCCTGGGGAACCTAGTGCTACTTATCACCGTATTACGAGCTGCAGCAAAGTCGATTAATCGGAAGCCGTTGTCTGTTGTCGTTTCGTGGAGGCTGTGCTTTCCAACTAATCCGCCAAAGATGTTTTCCTTTCCGACTTTAGCATTGAAGTCTCCGAGCACGACTTTGACATCGTACTCCGGACAGGCTCCGTCCAGGAGGTCGTAAAACTCCTCCTTGTTAGACTCCTCAGCTTCATCGGTAGGGGCGTGTGCACATATTAGGCTGATGTTTTGGAAGGTAGCTTTGATGCGGATCACAGCCAGGCGATCGCTTATCGGCTTAAAATCGATGACTTTCGATCTGAGTCGATTTCCCACGACGAATCCGCATCCTAGCATGTGCAGTCTTTGGTGACAGCTGTAATAAATGTCGCAATCTTTTCTTTTCGTTATACCTGATCCTATCCATCGTATCTCCTGGATCGCGGTAATGTCTGCCTTGTACCGCGAGAGGACAGATTCAAGTTTTTGAGTAGCACCTGGTGTGTAGAGTGTCCTTACATTCCAGGTGCATACTCGTAGATCATAGTCCATTTTCGTTCCGGGTCTGGTTGCCATTTGAGGGGGGTCGTTATCCGAGGCTTCACGCGTCTCTCTCATAACAATTGGTTTTTTTTACTGTGGTCGGGTCGTTAGCCCAACGCACTAACCTCCAATCTGTAGGGCCATGGGTTTAATGTTGCAATACTTTCCTTGATCAACATTCGCACTTACAAGTTTAGCAAGTCCTGGCATAAAGCCAAGACCAGTATCCGGCGGCTACCAACTTGGAGGTATTGTAAGCACTTGATGTGTAGGAAAAGATACAGCTCGAGGCCCCCAGTTCCTACAACATCCAAATATTTATATTCATATGTAACTATATATGCCTTTGTCTAGGCATCTGTCTATTGTTTGCAAAAAATATGTGGTCCATTTACAAACGCCTCGCTTCCTATTTGTTATTGTTATTCAATACATTTTGATGTTTAATTTAATTAAAGTCATTGCATATGCACATTGTACTGACCAAAAACGGTTAAAAAAAAAACAGAAAAGGAACATAAATACATAACATTTGGGAAGAACACTAATATGTACAGTACATAGCTATAATAATTATATTCATAAATGTTTCTACAAAATTATGTAAATGTTTGAAGAACCATAACACACAAATGGTACTCATTTTTTAACGATATACCTAAGCTCAATTTGGAGACACAGGACCCAGAGTTGATGTCAAAGTAAACACTTCTTTTAGCATATCAACTATAATATTTGAGGCATCATGCATGTTTAGCGCGTGTCGTTATTACTTAAGACTTTAATTAAGGCAATTACTTTTTTAATCCGTAGAATTTAGTGCGTAATGTTTGGAATCATGTTGACATGAACTATGAACTTCTTTCAACAGCAACTGGCCTTAGTAAAGAGCATAGCTAAGTGCGCTTCGTTACGTACCCACATTAATGCTGAAAATACCTGCTTTATGAGGCACCATGGTTGACTGAGTATGGCACAAAGAAAATTTGGTTTCAATTACGAAAAAACAAACTTTTCAAAAGTTAACACCCCAAGCAGGTTACCTACTTTGCTTACTCCTACTCTTTGCAATCCACCACCATCACGCCATTAATTCAGGTCTCTTGAACTAGGAGCTTTGTAATTTATGACTTTTCGTAAGGTGTGGTAAGCAACAACTGTCTGAAGTTTGGAAGTTCCCTTCGTTAGTTATTTTTTGTTCAACTAATGGTTTTAGAAAAGGTCTCTAGGTCTGAGAAAAGTATGATATCAGGTATTATTGAAAGACATTTGCGCTTATTTAAGGGGAACGGAAATTTTAATTAATTTGCAGAGTCATATAGTCACAACGACCCTATATTCTTAAAATATCGTTTGAGATGATAGATTGGAGTTGTTGATAAACTCCTAATGAAATGGTGAAAGCTTACCTTTCTTCAGATTACTAAAAGTAATTTAGCACTTTAATTTGTAGAAAGACACCTTTTTCAAAGATTGGCAAATGAGATTGCTATCCGTTTCCAACTCGTATATCTTCTAAGATGAACTAAGAATATTATACCTAATTAAGCTTTTCCTCACCTTTATTTAACCTTTTCATTCCAAACAATATTATAACAAAATTAATCATCTGTACTTGAATGGATAAAGATTGCAAGGGATATGAAAATTGAAATAAAATATTATAGCCGTAGCTTCTTGTTTAATATTTTAAAAACTTGAAATTCACTTCATTCAACAAAATTTAAAGAATTCAATTTTGGTTTGTTTAGTTAGAATAGTATCCATTATACAAATTGGGGGCTTATAGTACCTACAACAAATTTGAAAAGGAAGTATAAGCACATACGTATGAATTAATTTTTGAAAATTACGATTTTACATTAAACAAAATTGTAAACTACTAAATACATTGTTCAATGTGAACCAATGTTATTAAAAGCTTATGACCAGACAAAATTCACCCACATACATTTTTATAACATTGTTATAAAGTGGTTGACATATGAGAAGAATTTAAAGAAATTTAAATATGTATGCCTTTAAAGCTAAAAAATATTGCATTGTATTTTTTCAAAGAAAGAACATTGAAAATCCAAACACACCTATTGAATTATGAATTCAAAAAACAAATAAGGACACATAGGAATCAACAAGGATTCTTTGTGGCACCCACCACCTCTATAAAATAAAATTTTACTCCAATCTTGAAGAACATACCTACCTACCCACCTAAGCTATAGTTCTATTTAAATCACTTCTTCTCCCGCTCCTTTTATCTTTTTCACAGAAATCCTGTTCCTTATTTTATACCTTTTTCTGATTCACTTGTTTCATCTCCTTCTCCATTCTTTTCATTCATCCTTCAATAAGCCTTCGTCCATTAGATCACTGTCAAGGTTTGAACATTCTCTGGAAAACAGAAAACATGCTTCAGGATAACAAGACTTCTCAGTTTTTTTCTGATCGAGATTATTCATTTTCCCTCAGGAAATTTAATCATATCGTGACTCCTGCACTGTTATTGCTTTGCATTAAAAGAATGTTTTGAACATCTTCAAATTCATGATAAAAAATGAATAAAATATAGTAAATATATGTAAATTGAGAATTTTCAGCGTTCGTACATAATATTTGAAAACAACTCGAGGACAAAGCATTATCGTTTTTACATATTTTCTGGTGTCAAATATGTGTGGGTATGGGGATAAAATTCAAATTGTTCTCACTATAAAAATGAAAACAATAAAATATTATTTTACATTTATTTATTCTTCTATGTATGTATATCTATACCTACATATCTACACCTTATCGTTTTGTTTTGCTGAATAGGATTCGGTTATACCTAATCCAAAACATTTGTATTGGATGTGATGAACACATACAAACATACGTACATGCATACATAGAGCGATGAAAAAAAGGCTAATTGATTTAAGAGCCCACAGCTATTTTTGGATATGAAAAGTTACAACATAAAATGCAGGACTAATGGACTGCACGAACTTTGTCTTATATCAATGCTTTAAAGTTTAAAGTGAAAAAGGAAATTGTTAGGTACACGATGTTTTTTTGAACATAATGTACAATATGTACATATGTACCTATAACAAAGTTAAATCGTAAGTACATATATAATGAAAAAGGTAAAAAGAACGAACAAAATTGATTTTTTCTTGGTTTATCTTATACTTGTAAAGAAAAACAGCATTCCTTTTGCTAAAAAAAATCAAAAAACCAGAACCATGAATGTGCAAAAATGAAAATCTTATCCGCAAATTCACAGTCTTCAAAAACTTACTAGTAGACTTTAGAAATAAAAAATTGTACATTTCATCCTCCTAGCAGGAGGGCACGATATCGTCATTGTTCAATAAAAACTCCCTAAGACCACTGCTTTGCTTTCTATTACATTTCATTTGTGAGGCAATTTTCACCAATAAGAAATGGAAAATGTTTGGATTAAGGGAGTTTTTACTTTTGGAAGCGGAGACAACCCAGAAATAAGTTTGATATTTAAGAACAACCATTTAGACTATTACTATCATTTTAGTTTTAGGCTATGGAATAGGTCTAGGTACCGGCAAATGAGGGGGATAAAGGAAAAAGGATAATCTTGCAACTGGTTATAGCAGGCCTAAAGACCTTCGAGAAAAAATATAAAAACAAATATTTTCCCAGTGGTTACTATGTTATGATGATTTTTCTTAAAGTTGTTAACAAGTACTACTTTCCTCAAATACGTGAACGCTACGACCATGGATGTACAATGTTTGCTATTTTTTAATTGCGATTATAGGAACTATAAGGCAAGTTTTGGATTCGTGCAAAAAAAAAAATTTTGAGATAACAATCAAACATGATACTACGATGATAGAGAACACCAAAAAAGTGGGTGGCAAAATTCTGTCTGTCTGTCTGTCTGTCTGTCTGTTCGTCTACAGCCTAAACGGCTCGATCGATTTTCTTCAAACTTTGTACATAGTGGTTTTTGGTGATTCTGCCGACACGTTTTTTTCATTTTTTTTTTTAGAACCAAAAATAACGGTACCTGCCATACATTTTTTTTGGCAAATTTACATAATCGTATTTTTCTCAAAAAACGGCTCGACAACTTTTCTTAAAAAAAATTCGATAAATATATTTTAGTAAAGGATTTCTTTGGGTGGAAAACCATTTTTTCAAAAATGGTTAATAATGGTACCTCCCAAGAACCATTTTTTTAATTTTTGATTTTCTTCAAAATGGTATGACCGATTTCAATTATTTTTTTTATACAGAAGCTTCCAAGAAATGTTAATAGTTTTGTGTACCAATTTGAAAAAATATTTTTTGGATTTTTAAAAATATTTCAATTTTTTTTTGGAAAATCAAATATTTCGAAAACGACATCCTAGATTTTTTTTAAACTCGATATTTAAGACTTTTTAGTACTCTCTAAAAACATGTTTAGAACAAATTTTACATTTATGAAAAACTAACGGTACCTTCCATACAAAAGTGAAAAAACCACAAAGGAAAATATTTTTTGCTTGAAAACGACTCCTACGATTTTGATTAAACTTTTTTAATATACTAAAATTAGTACGATCTACCATCAAAAATTATAAAATTTTACACATAGCAACTATTAGTAGTACCTGTCATAGAACGTATTTTTGTATTTTGAATTTTCTCGTTATCAGCTTAACGGATTTAAATGATTTTTTTTTATATACAAATTTCAGATAAGATTAAATAATATTGCATATCAAAATTTTCAAAAAAAAAGTTTTTGGATTTTTAAAAAAAGTTTCAAACTTTTTTTTGAAAATTCGATATCTCAAAAACGGGTTGACAATTTGTTTTCAAATTTTGTTTTTATATACACATAAATATATGGTTTAAATCTGCATACCGAAATTTGTTCTTAAAAATGTTTTAAGAATTTTATATATAAAAAATTAATTTAAAAAAAACCGCTCCAAAGATTTTAAATTTTTTTTTTCCCATACAATCATATTCCATCATGAATTAAGATGGCATTCTTTTTTTCACCTCAAACTGTCAAAAGAGTTGTTTTAGCTTATTTAAATGTCGTATTTCATGCTTCTCTACATTTTTCTCTCATAATTTCCATGTTTGTATATACAATTTTCTTAAACTCGCAGTGTCTTGAACATAAGAGCAAGTACGTGCGACCAGTCGTGCATTTTATTTATTTTTGTAATATTCTAGAATGACTGTTGTAATAGATAGATGGTTAAATTTAATAGTAAGAAGTTATTGCATTTTTTCTTATTTTAATTTTTTTAAATATTTTTTTCAGTACACAAATTTATTTTCAAAAAAGTTTGGCCACCTCTAATAAATTAAAATTGTATGAGAACATGAATGGCCAGTTACTTAAAAAAGTTGTCTGTTAATCATATAATAAAGTAGCTTTTAACATTTTTCCAAAATGTCTATTAAAATGTTACAATAACCTCCCAATTTGGGTTGGACAAAGATTTTCCCTTTTGATGTGTAAGGAGGTACAGTGCAAGTACCTATACTCGATTTTAGGTGTTGAACGCCCCACTATTTGGCCACCATATTGAAAAACTAGTTCTGAAAAGTTTTTCGTGGCAACTTGAGTTTTATTAGTCTTAGAAAAAATTTGAAGGTCATAGCGATTTTTGGCACTTCATTTATGGGAAAATTTGCCAAAATTTAATACCGTCAGAAAGGTCATGAGCACTAGATAAAAGGTCAGCTATTTTCAGTAATTGGTCAGCCTTGTTGTTGAAACGACAACAGACAACGGCTTCCGACTAATCGACTTTGCTGTAGCTCGTAATACGGTGATAAGTAGCACTAGGTTCCCAGGCGAAGGATACACACAGCAACCTGGCGATCTCCAGATGGTCGAACGGCCAACCAAATCGACCACGTGCTAATTGGCGCAAGGTACGCATCGAACATCTTGGACGTGCGAACTTTCCGAGGTGCAAACGTGGACTCTGACCACTTTCTTGTGTGACAAAGTTCAGAGCCCGACTGTCCAACGAAAAGAAAACGAAGACCGCCCAAAGAAAGAAGTTCAAAATCGCATGCCTTATAGTCCAAGAGCCAGCGCCAAAAAATGCTCTGAATTTATTAAAGCTGATATTTGGCCTGTTGGTTAGAGAGGTTGTGTACACCCACATACTGCGGTCAGTCAAGCGAACTGTAGAACAGGCGTCTTAAATATGTAATCAAACCTGTATCACCACGATGGTGGTGCAATGAATTTATTAAGGCTGAAAATTGGTATATAGGTTACATATTACGTATAAATAACAGTACCACCGGTCAGTCAGTCCATCGTTAGAACAGGGCTGGTCAGTCAGCGCTTATGTGTCAAAAATGGCATGAGTACGATAACTCAGGAGACAAAAAATAATAATGGAGCTTTGTAGAACATCTAGAAACAAGCATTTTTTACTTTGGAGGGGGGGTCTATCTCCCCCCATTTGGGCGGGAGGGTCAATTTTTCCAAAAAAATACACTTAAAATGGAAAAAAATATTTAAAAATAACGGTAATAGCTACGATTAAGTATTATAAGTTTTTTTCAAAGCTAGAAGTCTCTTCTATTACCCTTGTTTTTAAATCAAGAAATTTCTATGAATAGTTTTTGAAAAAACTAATTTCAAACTCAAAAGTATGGAAAAAAAATGAAAAAAAAAAATACGTTTTATTGTATTTATTCCTAACTGTGGGACTACATACAAAATTTTGTTCTCATTATTTTTTGCTCTTATTAGTATTTATCCAATACTGAAAACTAGATGGTTTTAAGGCTAGTCGCGCACATGCAACTTTCAGTTTCGCAACTGTTTTGGTTGCAAAAATGAATCCTATTGACTCATATGGGACAGCGCGCACATCCAGAAACTATTCAGTCGTCGATTCGAGCAACTTTTCAGTTTGTGTTTTGCCACAAACTGGACGATTGCCTGAAATCGGTTTTTCAATTTGTGTCATATAGAATACTATGTAACTGCGCTCACATGCAACCAAATAGTTGCAGATATTTTACCACATCGTTGAATTTTGTTCTTTCCAAAGTGACTTATGTTCTCTGTGCGAAAGAGAACAAATTTATCTTTTCTTTATTTTCTGAGCAAAAGAATAGGACAAAGGCGATAGTATTTTTCTTTGTATGTATGGGGTAGAAAATTTTAATAAACATTGTCGGTGTGTTGGTAAGGTTCGTTGCGATTGCTTGTGGAGTTGCTCATGTGCGCGCTCATCGGTCAACTTGTGACTAAACTGTTTTGTTGCAGTAGCAGTTGCATGTGCGCGACTAGCCTAAGTCTACTTGTTTTCGAGAAAATTGAAAATTACCAAACTAACTTTTTTTTAATTTTTATCTGTGGAAAGTTGTTGACATTCTTGAGCAACTTGAGCATTTGTATGTAAATTTATCTCAAAGAAAAAAAGTCCACAGTAATTTTCAATTTTCTCGAAAACAAGTAGACTTAAAACCATCTAGTTTTCAGTATTGGATTAAAAACTAATAAGAGCAAAAAATAATGAGAAAAAAATGTTGTATGTAGTCCCACAATTTGGAATAAATACAATAAAACGTATTTTTTTCATTTATTCCATACTTTTGAGTTTGAAATTAGTTTTTTCAAAAACTATTCATAGAAATTTCTTGATTTAAAAACAAGGTAATAGAAGAGACTTCTAGCTTTGAAAAAAACTTATAATACTTATCGTAGCTATTACCGTTATTTTTAAATATTTTTTTCCATTTTAAGTGTATTTTTTTTGGAAAATCGACCCCCCGCCCAAATGGGGGAGATAGACCCTCCCTCCCAAAGTAAAAATGCTTGTTTCTAGATGTTCTACAAAGCTCCATTATTATTTTTTGTCTCCTGAGTTATCGTACTCATGCCATTTTTGACAAATAAGCGCTGACTGACCAGCCCTGTTCTAACGATGGACTGACTGACCGGTGGTACTGTTATTTATACGTAATATGTAACCTATATACCAATTTTCAGCCTTAATAAATTCATTGCACCACCATCGTGGTGATACAGGTTTGATTACATATTTAAGACGCCTGTTCTACAGTTCGCTTGACTGACCGCAGTATGTGGGTGTACACAACCTCTCTAACCAACAGGCCAAATATCAGCTTTAATAAATTCAGAGCATTTTTTGGCGCTGGCTCTCCGTCTATTAGCACATCTGAGAAAGCCAGAGACTACAGTGAGCAATTGACCGGGAAACTCTCTGCCGTACACCCAGCCACAAGCGTCAACAACCAGTGGAACCAATATCGCGACATTATTAAAGAGACAGCCGAGACCACCATAGGCTATCAACTACCCAGAAAAAAGAACCCGTGGTATGATGATGAATGCGCGCTATTGAAGCAGGAGACGGAAAATGCACGAATGCAAATGCTGCAACGGAAAACAAGAGCAGCAAGAGAGGAGTACCGTGAAAAGAGAAGGAAAGAGAAAAAAAACCCTGCGTAGAAAGAAAAGAGCATCCGCAGCCTCTCAGCTCAAGTATCTCGAAGAGTCCAGCACCCGCCACCAACACCCGCCGGTTCTACAAAACAGCCAAGCAACTGGCATCTGGTTATAGGACTGGCACGCAAGCTCTTCGAAACAGCGAAGGGAACCTAGTCACCGAAGCACAGGGAATTGTAGACGTGTTTAAGCAGCATTTCCAGCAGCTGCTTAATGGGCATTATGTAGAGGAGGCGACAGGGGAACAAAGAAGCATTAGACCAGTCAATGAAGATCCCAGTCCCAGCACCCAGTACTGAAGAGGTTAAGAAAGCCATCCACAAGCTTAAGAACAACAAATCCGCCGGCTCGGATGGCTTCCAGCGGAACTCTTCAAGTATGGAGGAGATGTTCTGGTAGGGTGCATGCACCAGCTCATCAACCAAGTTTGGGAGGAGAAAGTATGCCCCGACGACTGGTCAAATAGCTCCATATGCCCAATCTACAAAAAAGGCGATCCTATGTCCTGCAAGAACTACGAGGCATATCCCTGCTTAATGTTGCCTACAAGATCCTATCCAACGTACTATGTGAGCGTCTAAAACCTTTCTGCAACACTATGATCGGCACGTACCAGTGTGGCTTCAGGCCAGGCAGATCAACGATAGACCAAATCTTCACATTGAGGCAAATCCTGGAAAAGACCAACGAATTTCAAGTCGAGACCCACCACCTATTCATCGACTTCAAAGCCGCATATGATAGCATAAGTCGCCAAGAGCTTCTATTGGCGATATCGGAACTCGGGATCCCGAAAAAACTGATCCAGCTATGCCGCATGACGTTACAAAATACGCGGTGCAACGTGCAAATGGGTAACAGCTCATCCGAGTTATTCCAGACGTGTACAGGGTTCAGACAAGGAGATGCGCTATCATGTGATTTCTTCAACCTAGTCCTGGAGCAGATAGTGCGCAAGAGTGGTGGCACTATCTTTAACAGGTCTTCTCAACTGCTTGGTTATGCGGACGACATCGACATCATCGGCCGTTCCAAGAGAGCTGTACTTGAAGCATTCACAGCTATTGATGAACAGGCGAAACGCGTTGGTCTTGAAGTGAATGAGGACAAAACAAAGTATATGCTATCAACAAACAAAGCCTCATCTGTCCATCGCCTAGGACAAAACGTCACTGTTGGTAGCAGTAATTTCGAGGTAGTCAAGGAGTTCACCTACCTCGGAACAAACATCAATCCCACGAACGATACCTTAGTGGAAATCCGACGAAGAATTACCCTAGCGAACCGCTGCTACTTCGGTTTGGCCAAACAAATGGGTTCAAAACTCCTTTCTCGAAAGACAAAGTGCACGCTATACAAAACTCTCCCAAGGGGCACAGATTTGAATTTTGCAACAAGAAAATCCAATATATGGTTTCACAAGGGTACCTCCGAAGTGTTCTTATAACATCTTAGTTTTCTTGAAGTTTGTGTGAAGTTATTAAATGGTCTCATTTTATTTTAAATTATTTGAGTTCCAACTCAGTAATACTTAGGTCACGGCTTATATGAAGTGAGACTAAAAACTTATAGGCGTGGTTCAATAGTAACTGGGTAGTTATCCGTGTGTTCCATTGTAACCTTATTAAAATTATTCGTTTATCAAAAACAGAAGAGAAACTGTTTTGCGTCTTTGAACTTTTGCAACTTTAAAGTTACTCTAAAATGCCTAATTAGTTATGATTCAGAAATCTTATGTACAACACTTTTGTGACAAAGTGAAAAACCCATTCAACTACTACTTTATGATTTTAAAGTGACATAAAAATTAAAAAAAAACCTAAATGTAACTACATTGCAACTTTACTTTGTTCTTCAGATTCGTTGATCATAATATACATATGTAGGTACACATGTAAAAATTAATTTTTAGTTTGGTTTCAACAAATAATGAGATTTGTTGGTTATTTTGTTTAATTTCCAATATATACGAGTATATATACTTTTGGAACTAATTTTATATTATTAACTTAAAAAAAAAACATTTGTATCGCAACTCAACCAAATGAAACCTACATAAGTGCAAAACACAAAAAAACTTAAATATATCTTTGCCCCTTGTAAATTGCAAACAAAATGGCAACAAAACCTAAATGTACCAAGAAGTAGACACAGCCTGTCACATAATTGTATTTGATTTCTAAAGAAATATAAAATTCATACATCGAAAACAATTTTGTAACCGTTTGTATGTACTTCTTGTTACAATTAGGTTTGTTTTTGCCATTTTGTTTTCATTGCGATTGCCCCACGATTAACAGAAACAAGGTAGTATACTCATTAGATACAACCCCTATTTGGCATATCTTGGTGTTGTCGTGACGTATTAATCAACTTTTACCATCTTTCATTATTATTTAAATTTTTAAGAGAAACTATGATTAGAAATTAAATAATCAAATGAGTTATTTTTAAGAGATACAAACTTTACCTTGTTTCTGTTTATCGTGGCGCAATCACATTGAAAACAAAATGGCAAAAACAAACCTAATTGTAACAAGAAGTACATACAAACGGTTACGAAACTGTTTCCAATTTATGGAGGAATAGATTGTGGAAGCATGTCGAAATCAAAATGGCAGAAAACCTAATTGTAACAATAAATGTACACATACGGTCACAAAATTGTTTTCGATTTCCGGTGTTATTGAAGGGCTTGGATGGAACTCTGGTATGACAATTGACGACTGCTTGACTATAATTGTAGTTACTGATCCGTTACTGAGAGGATGCACGTATTTTTCAAAGGGAGTGCGTTCCCTTTCTTCTTTAAAGCTAACTATATATAACTTACAGCGTTCATTTATTCCAAAATCTGTTTTTTTGTATTTGGAAATATTTTTATTTGTCAATACTTTTTAAATTTAATATATTCTGTTGTCGATTTCGGTTTTTGAAATTGATCTAAAATATTTTTTGATTATTATTTATATTCTGTGATCCGTAAATGGCTCGACTTGGTCAAATATTTATAATGGAATTTGCATGTACCCATCATATAAAATGAAAAAAGGGATAAGTATAAATTGCTAAATGACTCGATTTTGTACAAAAATAGTCAAGAGGAATTTAATTCGTAAATTTTATGAATTTTTCATGTGCTAACAATGTCATACCCTATACATTCTGATGCAAACATAAGCTTTCCTTCAATAATTCTAAAAATAGATTTTAAGTTCTTTGTTTGACTAATTAGAATTTCTAATTAACATTTCTAAGGAAAAAGAACGCACCATGTACCTATGCTTTGTTCATTGACGTTTCAAAAAAGTTTTTTAAGCGTCTCAGTTAGTTGCTATTGGGTTATAAAAAAAAACGTATTCTCAGCCATGTTTTTTTATCTGAAAATAATTTGTTTGCGATCCCAAAAAAGAAAAAAAGATTTAAATCCTTTGTTTTTAATTTGATATATTGAAACCTTTATGTTAAACTGTATAAATGGATAAAATATATCAATTTAGTGTTTATATTTAATAATCTCTAAAACAAAATTCATAAAAAACAATAAAAGGGCACTGAATATTTAACAAAACACTTTAAATATAATTTATTATCTGAGCGCGCAGGTTTTGAAGGTGGTAGCATAGAAAATTAAATGATTTAACTGCGAGCGTTACGAAAATTAAATACGTAGAACCTTGAAAATTAATTATCTAATATAATCTGTTTTCATTAATTAATAAAAGAGCCAAAAAACAACTATCGCGTCTCCAATGTTTGACTTTGTTTTTGGTTTTATACTTTAATAGGAAATACAATTTTGAAACTGAATGAAACTTGGTATGTAGGTATGCCAATCAACTTAAAATAAAGTAACGAAAAACTTTTTAATAACCTTTTGATAGGATTCAGTTCAGCCTTGACAAACTCCACTACAACTTGTTCATCAGTTACAATTAAGACAGCAATGACTTGACTGTAACCTCTCAAAAGTGTTGCAATTCAGTTTAAGGCTACCACTTTAAATCGATTTACATTGATTACACAAGTGTTACGTACATCTGCATAGTAACTTGAATTAAGTTGCACAACACAACCGCTTTCTGCGCTTTTTGTGTTATAGTGATGTTCCTGTGACTAGTTTTTTTGCCCAAATGTAACCCTCACTATGTTACTGAGAAGTCACCACAACTTCCCAATAACATAGCGTGCCCCTTGGGCTAATTTTACCAGTTCTACTCTACGGCGCCGAGTGCTGGACGATAAGTAAAAAGGGGAATTGATCCTGGGCACTTTCGAGAGAAAAATTCTACGGCGGATATTTGGTCCTATATGCGAAGAGGGCGATTGGAGGAGAAGATTCAATCGTGAACTGTACGAGCTGTACCAAGATGTGGATGTAGTCCAAAGAGCCAAAACACGTCGACTACATTGGCTCGGCCACATCGAGCGAATGGACAACAACGCTCCAGCCAAGAAAATCTTCGAATCCCAGCCCCCAGGTTCGAGACGACCAGGAAGACCGAACCTCCGCTATAGGGACCAGGCGGTCACAGACGCAAGAGCGCTTGGTCTCGACAACTGGAGGGAGCGTGCGAGGGACCGCAACCGATGGAAGACCGCAATATCTCAGGCAGAGACCCTTCATGGATCGGGAGCCGGATAAGTAAGTAAGTTAGTTTTTTTTTATGAATTTTTAAATTATTGTTCAAGGTCACGCGCGATTTTTGGCACCTCATTTATGGGAAATTTACAAAAATTTAATACCACCTAAAAGGCCCTATGATCTGTATAAAAGGTCAGTTAGTTTCAGTAATTGGTCAGTTATAGATTTTTGTATACGATTTTCTCTAAGATTTTTTTTCTAGGTCATGAACGGTTCGTGACCTTGAAAAAAAATACTGACCTTGAAAAAATATACTGACCCAAATGAGGTGCCAAAAGTTTTTTTTGTGACCTTGAAACGAACTTCAAAAATTCATAGAAAAAAATCTATGGCTGACCAATTACTGAAAATAGTTGACCTTTAATCACGATCTAGAAATCTTTCAGATGGTATAAAATTTTGGCAAATTTCCCTTAAATGAGGTGCCAAAAATCGCACGTGACCTTGAGCGTCCTTGAGAAAGTTTAAGCCTTGATTAAAAGTTATCTAGGGCTGACCAATTTCTGGGACCAGTTGACCTTTTCTGACCAATTAGATGGGATATTTTTTTCCCTCATATGAGATGCCAAAGGTCCAGAGCCTCAAAGACCGACTTTCCATTGCTGCCTACGCCACAAGGGCAACGAAGAAAGGTACAAAGCAGAGAGCTTGCAAGTTCCAGCAATCAACACCAAACAACCAGCGCATGGGAAAATAGTACACACGCTGCCGCCGCAACCCCTTCATTTGCATCTGCCCACAACAACTCGCTTAGCATCAATGCATCAAACAACAACAACAACTCATCTTTGTTTTCGATCGAAGAACTGAATGCCCTTTGTATGGAAATGATTACTAATTTATCTGTTTGTAAGAACAAAATTGAGCAATTTAAAGTGATCGGACATTTAGCTACTAGATTTATTTATTCTAATGATAAGTAACATGCTAAATAATTATATAAATATAATTTCTTGGAATGCTTAAGGAATACGTAATAAATATTTAGAATTTTGGTATTGTTTTCAAACAAATCTGAATATTAATCTTCGTGAAAAATCCACTGATCTGGAAAAAGTTACTTGTAGAAGTGATATTGATTGTATTGTTGATGGCTTTATAAAAACTATTTTGTCTTCTGTTGATAGATGTGTACCTCAGGTATTAAAAAAAGATGATTATCTAAATAAAAAACTTCCTATTCATGTTTTGGAACTAATTAAGTTGAGAAATATTCATACAAGAAGTTGGCAGCCCTTCTATCGAAATATGGTTTCTCATTTCAACCAGCTGATTTCTAGTGAAATTCTTAAACTCCGCACTGAAGAATAGAACAAAAAATTAAAACAACTTGATACAAATGGGAAACCTTTTTGGAACATTGTTAAAATAGTCAAGAACAAAAACAGAATTATTCCGTTTTTGAAAGATTGTTTGCAAGGCACTTCTCAACAAACCATTTGGTTTCTCAAAATCTAGGAGACAATGATCTTATTGGATATAGAAAAGGCTTGTGATTCCGTGTGGCACAAAGAAATAATTTATAAAATGATTAAATTTGAAATTCCTTTATATTTGTGTAAAATAGTGCAAAGTTTCTTGTCAGATAGGTGTTATAAAGTTTGTGTCAACTGCGCCGTTTCTTCGTAAGTTACGTTCAAATTTGGTGTCCCTCATTTATATAACTTATATACATCGGATTTTCCATCTATCCCCCTATGTCAATCAGCTATTTTTGCAGATGACACAGCAATATTCTCATCAGACAAACTAGTTCTTAATATTGAGAGGAGTTTAAAATTGGCTGTTAAAATATTGGAAAGATATTATTATTAAAACTGAATGCTGAAAAATTTCAAGCTGTCTTTTTCTCACGAAAAAAAAGTCTTGTTATCTTCCCAGTAGCCAGATTCAAATAAATGGAAAGGATATAGTTTGGGAAAGATCTGTAAGATACTTAGGGATATATCTTGACACTAAACTTACGTTTAGTGAGCACATCAATAATACACTAAAGAAAAAATCCATAGCAATTAAATTAATTTATCCTTTCATTAATCGTAATTCCGCATTAACAAATGAAAACAAAATTATAATATTCAAGGTAATATTCCAAACAATTTTCCTTTGACAGAAGAAATCCACCTTAAACCAGTCTAGCACGTGTGATTTAGTAACTATGCTTCATTTAGTATGGTATGATCGTCTTCATTTAGCTCTTGCGGTTTCTGAATTATTGGCATGGTCCAACTTACCACGTGGTCCAACTAGCCCCGCTCTACCCTACCGTTATTTTTAAAGCTAAAAAAAATTTAATTTTCCCTCTGGAGAGTTACAAAAAAACCTTAAGTTCAAAATTTGAAGAAAATCGCATCATTAGCTTAGGCTGTAGGTCCAGATACAAACAGTTAGACAGATAGACAGAATTGTGCCACCCACATTTCTCTATCATCGTAATGTTATGTTTGATTGTTATCTCAATTTTTTTGTTTGCACGAATCCAAAACATGCCCTATAAATAGTTCCTACATATGTACATATATCGCAAGTAAAAAATATACTGAACGAAAAAATTCACATATTTTGACCTTCTTTGGACATAACTCCTTTTTCAGAGCAGCCATCAAGTGGGCTTTACGCTGTTTTATTATTATCCAATGCTTCAGACATCCTTACAAGATTAACTCTTTTTTCCTTGCCCGAATGGGCTTGGGAGAAAAAACGACCTTGGAGCTCAGCGACGCCATTAGGCGTGTTTTTTGGGATTTTATATATAGTACAGTGAGAAATTTCCATAAAAACGCATCCGCAGCGGCCTATATTTTTGTATTTGCAATATGGTACGCCTGAACAGCTGTCACGACACAAAAGTGAATTTTGTGAAAGTTAAAAGTAGAAATAAACCAAAATTATTAACAAAAACTAACATATTTGCAAGTTAAATGGGAAATATAACTATATATTTATATAATTAATGTTTTCAATCAAATGTTTGTGTCCCTTTTTTCTTTATTTGCCATTTTCAGATACGAAAATTGATTTTGCAGCTATAAAAGAAAAGAAAAGGGGTAGGGGTGTGTTGGTAGACTATGGTCAAAGTAAAAAACTCATGATTTAGTCTGCTATTACACGAAGACTTTTTAGTTGAGTTTTTCGAAATTTAATATTGTGAAAGTAAAATCAAGTTTTGTTTTCTCAATTGCACTCACTTAATTTTGAAAAAAGTCATGACTCAAAAGTCGTCGTATAATAACGGGCTCAATACACATGGAGTAGATGACTTTACTAGCTATAATTTTATAAATTACAATAAGGACATGATTGTATGGCTAATTTTAATGCATTTACGTAGTTTTCCACTGGAAATTTTTTAACTCACCAATTTTACCGGATTAACTGAGTACATTAGTAGCAAAATAAGCCTGAACCTTCCTTGAACTTCAGTTAGTTTCAGCTGTACTAACTGGTTAAAAATTTGATCCATGGTTCAGCATTTGTGACTCATCGATTTTATCGGATCTACTGAAGTGCAACGATGATTCCAAGGTTCAAGTATGTTGTAATAACAATTTCAAGCTTGACCCTTGTTGAACCTCGGTTAAACTGCCGAAATCAGTGAGTTAAAATAATTGAACCACGCATCAAAGCTTGAACCACGTTTGTACAAGTAGCCTTCCCACCAAAAGCAGTGACTTATACAAACTGGCTATACAAACTGGTCCCTATAGACCAAAGGTTTACAAAAAGAGCTTTTCATATGAGCTGCGAATAGTGAATTTTGAAATGGGAATGATCGTGAATTTTGACCTTCCATTCCCTTGAGTAATTTGTTTGGTTGCCTATAGAAGAAAATGTGAAGAAAAATGCTTTGTGAAATGCGTCTTGATGTTGTGGTTTGCGAATTATCGTTTGACAGTCGGCAGAATATATCTTGTTTGTCACTTATAAATAAAAATGCTAAATTTTGCACTTTAAACTAATTTAAGGCAGCGTTTTTTTTTTAGCATAGCATAGGATAGGATCGGTTTTTCATTTTGTCGAAAAGGTAAAACAAAACAACCATGCACTTACAAACGACCCTGTTTAGACTGTAATTGCTCACTTCGCCACCATGACGTAAATTTATGGGTGAAATTTTCTCTTCACCGATTTCTTCCACAAAAACATGGTCTTGACGAAGTGAAAAGTTACAGTCTAAACAGGGCCATTCATTCAACATAATTCTACTCTACGAACATAGCCATCGAGGATTCGAGACACATAAAAGTTCCAGTCGTACCAATGACGACACACAAAAATCCTATTCAATTGAGTTCGATACTCGAACAAACGTCAAAAGTTTATCGGCAGCGGGATTCTACTTTAACTTTTATCGGCAGCGATTTTGCTGCCGATGTTTTTTTTGTAATTCATATAAAATTTCACTGTGCTGCGGATAGCTTTCCCAATAAAACACACCTATTGCAGAAACAAAAATGGAGTTTCAATACAAACTATCGATAGCAAGTATGAAATTTATGCCGGTAACTCATTTTTTTTATTTTTTCTATTAGGGCAAGGAAAAAAACGCACCTATTATTACTTAAACTTATGAAGCTTCAGATAGCAGAGACCGTTGCTTAAATTTTTTGAATCGATTACAATAAGTTGCGGTTTTGTTTGTCTGTTAGTTTGTGCCTCATTATCTCCATGAATGCGTAGCGTATATTACACGGACCATATTCTAATTCAAAGATTGTGTTGAACTTCTGAACTAAATGAACTAGTAGAACTAACTATTCCAGTAAAAACTATGAACTAAAGTGAGTGTTATTTGAAGTGAACTAAAATGCACATCCCTTCATCACCGTGAACTGACAGATAGCTTTTTATTTTCCTCGATTGAAAATGGAAACTTGTTACAACAACTTTTAATGCAGTGCCTACATGAGTAAAAAAAAGCACAGATTGATACAAACATTTTATTTATATGCTAAATAGAAAATCCTTTAATGCTGTAAACGATGGTGGCTTCAAGTAAAGAATGTTTATACCTTTTCTCCAATTGCTCTTTTCATGGTTCTGCGATGTACCTACTTCTTCTTTATCTAGAGAATTATTTATGCAAATAATTTCTTTCATAAAGAGCAACATTTATTAAGTTTCTTGTTTTGCTCGTTTCTGCTTCTTGACAAATAAAGAAACCAATAAACATCAAACAAGCACTCAGCACAAAAGAAATGAAAAAGAATAAAGTGGACGTAATTGAAGATGTATACAAAAAGGCTTTGAGGGTTCTTATTTAGGGAAACTTTAATAAAAAAAAAAAAAAAAACTACATCCTTCGCAATCTAGAAGGTGTGGCACTTTACTTCAGAACCTATAATAATGGTGGGTTTTGGCCTTGAGCTAAGGAACGTGGGACTTTGTTTTTATTGCATGGTTCATTTATTGATTATACGAAGTAGACTATGAACTGTAGAAAACACATGCTCTAAGAGGTTTTAGGGAGAAATTTATGTATTTATTTTAGTTTTTATGAGGAGGAAATATAAAACTATTCGACTATTGTTCATTATGTACCTACTCATGTAGTTACATAAAATGTATAGTTTTCAAAATAAATAATAAGTAATTCAGTGAGTGATTGTTATTGAATATAAATATTTCCTTTCTTCGTGACCTTTTCTTATTTAAAAAAATTATGTTTGTCCTAGAGTGGGCTCAAGGTCAATAGTTATTGATTGTATTTTTTTTTTAAGTTGTTATTTTTTGGGTGTGATTACTTAAATTAAAAGCATATACCTACATAGGTATACATTATATACAAAAAATTCAAAAACATTATACCCTTGAAAAATTACATTGTAATTATTCAATGATTATACTTACAACTGCAACAAAAACGAATGTATACAAATATTTGTAATTTGTTTTTTTCTTTTTTTTTATCTTGAAACGATGACGTTTTAAATTATGGGCGTATCCTAACACTAAGGGCTGGCCACGATACCAAACCAAACGATTCTTTTATAAGTATCGTCTCGGTATCGTTAAAATCGAAAAATGTCAGTATCGTCTCGGTCTCGGTATCAGTCTCGGTCTCGGCCTCGTATAACATGGTCTCGTATTGGTATCGGTATCGATCTCGTCTGGTTTCGGTCTGGTGCCAGTCGAACAAAAAAATTTCATGACTTGGTTACATGTCCAAGCTCTTGTAGTTTAAAATGCTTGGTATTTTTAAGGTTTAATACAAAAATCACTATTAGAAAATATGCATAATGAATGGAAGACATTAATTTTGTATCTTAATTTTTTTTTATAAATTAATAATTTTTGAGGCGTTATTTCACAATGTTTAAGTAGAGTCCCGAATATGATCCCACACAATAAATATTGAAGTAGGGCCATAAGTTAACAGGAAAACAATTCAAAAACTGTTCTATGGCCCATTTGAATGGGTTGGAAATCCCAAAAGTATTTTTTTTTTTGTTGACTTGACTACCTTAAAATGTATAAAATATGTTAGATAACTAATCAGAACTAAGCTCAGACATTGTATACTAAGCATTAGCCGTTTAAAAAGTTTGATCCATATCATCAGTTAAGCACTTAATGAACAAATTAAAAAAAACAACTTTCTATTGGTGGTACTGGTTACTAAAAAATTGGTTAGGTAAAATTATAAGGTTGGGTGGCTTTCACTAAAGTTACTTCACCCAGGTAAAAGTCTTGAATTTGTATCCGAAAAATAAAGCATGATAAAAATGGGCGTGTCACTAGGTAGTTTTCACTAAGATCATTTTCTAGACCTCTTTGCTAAAAAAAAAAGCTTAAAGTTTCATGCAAACCGTAAGGGCCGTTTACTTTGTTTACTTTGTAATAATACAAATCCATTTTTTTCTGCCGAAAACAAACAATACTATAGAGAGTCTCGGCATATTTCGGTCCCAAAAGAACGGTATCGGCTTGGTATCATCTCCGTATCCTTTCGGGTGGTATCGTTCGGGCTTCTGATATCGATATCAAACGATACCGAGACTTATTTCTGGTATCGTCTCGGTATAGTTTGGGTCTCTGATAACGATACCAAATGATACCGAAATTATTTCTGGTATCGTCTCGGTATCGTTTGGTTTTCCGATACCGATACCAAACAATACCGAGACTTTTCTGGTATCGTGGCCAGCCCTACTAACACTCAAAAAATAAACACAATCAATAAGTTGATAATTGTTGAATACATACATATATTGTAAGAATGAGAATTAAAAATGTCTGTGTATAATAACTGTCTATCTGTGAATTTAAAATATTATTTATATTGTTGTATATTAGAATTGCAAAACTTTTTCATAACTATAACAATTAATATTGTATTTTATTGGCTAGACGAAGTGCCAATCAACAAATTAAGCTGGCGATTAAAGCACTTTTTTGCATTAAAAATTGACATTTTTGAAACTTCAGAAGACGAGAAGAGATCATAAATATTTCTTGTGAGACCAAATATAATATTTTATAGGATGCACTTAGGACTAATGTGTTTCAAAAACAAATTATAACTGATTTCTTTCTCCCAACATTTTTCCCGCACCTTTCTTTTTCGATTGACATAACGACATCAGTAATTTAATTTTCGTCGCGGATTACCTAGTTAAAAAGAAAAGGCGTCTTCTCTTGAGGAATTGATTATCTTTTACCATTCTTGCGACATTTCTTACACGTTCAAAAGAGACGAAACTTAGAGTCACTTTCACTAAACAAGAGGATAGTTCAATTCTGTTCATCATATTTATTTATTTATTTTTTTTTTTCATACTAAAATTTCCTTATTGCGATAGGCGCTATCAGAGTTGCCACTTGAAAATAAAATTCGTGTCCAAAATTGAAAAAAAAGACCAATCGTAGCTTGAAATTGAAATGGCAGAAATAGTTTTATTTCAGTAGTATATAGAATTTGTATTATAAAACCTTCTTATATAGAAACTATGCCTGCCCCGGTCAAAAAACTTACAGCTTAATGATTAGGAATTCTAATCGTGTTGGATATAGTTTACAGTGGATTTTCGTTGAAAAATTCATGTAAGTTGAACTGAACTTAATACAAATTGCGTATCATTAAGCCCTCACTATGTCACTGATGATGAGTCCAAGTGAGTAAGCCGGACGAAGGCCATTAAAAGCTATTTTGAATCAATAATTCAACAAGTCCAATCCTCTTAGTTTAGTCTTCTACTTGGCTGACTTATTTCAGTAGTACTATATAGAATTTGCATTATAAAACCTTCTTATATAAAAATACATAGTTTTAGTCTGAAATAAATTTTGTAAACTTACTCACTTACTTACTTACGTAAGGTGGCGCTACAGTCCGTGGTTGACCAGGGTCTCAACCAACAAGCTTCTTCCAGCCGCCTCGGTTCCTAGCTAGCTGTCTCCAGTTTCGCACGCCAAGTTGGTTGAGGTCCTCTTCCACTTGCGTGCGCCACCTTTTACGCTTTCCACCTCTACTGCACTGTCCCACGGGGTTGGATTCAAAGACTTTCCAGGCCGGAGCATAGACGTCTATTCGCTCTAAGGCAGCGGTTCCCAAAGTGTGTTCCGCGGAACCCTGGGGTTCCGCGGGAGAGTTTTCAGGGTTCCACAAATTTCTTGAAGTATAAAGAGTAAAATACAAACAATAAAAGAAAAATAAGAACAAATTTCCACAAAAAAAAATTTTAACAAACATTTTTTTTGAGCTTATATTTTTTAATCGAAATGTGAACTTTAGGGTCATAAACTGTTTCATGAGTAAACAAATCATTAATTGGGGAAAATGTATTGATATATGCAGCGGCGGTTAAAGGGGTTGTTTCAAATACTAAAAACTTTGCTCCTCTAGAAGTACCAGCAGTCACTGTATTTTCCATCGCTATGCACTTGTTATGAAAATAATGCCTACTGATTTAAAAAAAATTCTCGGTGAAGCTGTGAAAATAGTAAATTTTGTAAAGAGTCGTCCTTTCCAATCGTGATTGTTTAAATTTGTGTGTTAAGATATGGGCAGTCGGTACGAATCGCTTCTTCTTCATACTGAAATCTGATGGCTTTCCAGAGGGAAAGCTTTATCCAGGTTATTTCAACTTCGTGATGAGTTGAATGTGTTCAAACTCGAAAACAATATGTCTTCAACTGCAAACCTCTTTGATGTATTGCATGATGAGCAATGGATTACGAAATTAGCTTATATTGCAGACATTTTCGAGAAGATCAACGATACTGCTACAGCTCTGCAGGAAAAATCAATTACAGTATTTTTTGCGAGAGACAAACTGGTAGCTCTAAAAAGAATCATTAATTTCTGGTTCTTAGTCCAGTTAATTTGTGCTTGCGAGCAAATTTTGGTCTTGTTTTGATTTTGTCCTTCCTTTATGTTTTCGGGGGTGCTGACTCCAAACCTGAGGTTTGCCAACAAAATTTCGTGACGCAACATGGAAACAAAAGCAAAATATGATGTAAAAATGCATTTCTTGGGAGTTTTTCACGAATGGCTCGAAAACTACCAACTATTCCAAAATGGCATCAAAGTACCATTAAAAGTATACACAATTTCAAATAAACCTCTATTCAAGGTTTTTTTTCTGCGACAACCCATTTGGACTCAAGCGCTAGTCGAAAATTGACGTATTTGTACTGTTTTCGAAAATCCACTCGAAAGCGCTAAGAAATTACTTTGTGTCACAAAATTTGAATTTTTGTCTGTAACATGAACCAAGATATACTTTTCTGATGATCTTTGATGCATTGAGTTCGAGTCTGGCATTGGAATTGCTCTAGAACGTTACGTTTTTGAGATATTCGAATCTAAGTGCTTAGAAAAAATGCATTTTTTTTATGCAAGTTTGAAGTTATATTTTTTTCTCGAGGTAATTTTTTTTTCGAAAAAATGTTTATAATCATTCTGAAGTGTGAACATTTTGCTTCAAAATTCTTTTTTAATTATTCAAATGTCTCAAATCGTCTTCGAGAAATCATTGATTTTCGTCTTACTACCTAATTCGAAAAATCCAGTCAATTTGTGCTCAAAAGGGCAAATTGTGGGATTTTTCGAATTAGGTAGTAAAACGAAAACCAACGATTTCTCGAAGATGAATGGAGGTATTTGAAAGATTCAAAAAGAATTTAGAAGTTAAATGTTCATACTTCAGAATGACCATAAACATTTTTTCGAAAAAAATTACCTCGAGAAAAAAAATCCCCAAATTTGTAAAAAAAAAAATGCATTTATTTTTAATTTTTAGATTTAAAAATATTCGAACTCAGCGCGTCAAGGACCATCAGAAAGTATATCTTGGTTCATGTTACAGACAAAAATTCAAATTTTGTCACACAAAGTTATTTCTTAGCGCTTTCGAGTGGATTTTCGAAAACAGTACAAATACGTCAATTTTCGACTAGCGCTTGAGTCCAAATGGGTTGTCACAGAAAAAAACCTTGAATAGAGGTTTATTTGAAATTGTGTATACTTTCAATGGTACTTTGGTGTCATTTTCGAATAGTTGGTATTTTTCGAGCCATTCGTGAAAAACTCCCAAAAAAATGCATTTTTTGCATTTTTTTCCACGTTGCGTCACGAAATTTTGTGGGCAAACTTCAGATTTGGATTCAGCACCCCCGAAAATATAAAGGAGCGAACAAATCAAAACTACCCCACAATTGCTCTCCATTTGGTTAGTCTCCATTTGGTTAATCTCGAAAGACCCATGCTTGATTACTTTCAAGATACAAATACTGACATCGAGTGGGTACAAAATCGATTTCTAATAAAAACCATTAAGCCTATGACCCTGAGTATACAGGAATACGAATCCCTGATAGATCTGCAGAGCTCCCCTTCATCAAAATTGGTATTTGATTCTGTATCATTAAACGAATTTTGGATTGGTATTAAGAATGAATTCCCTGAGCTTGCCAAAAGAGCTTTATTGAATTTGCTACCTTTTGTTACAATGTACCGCTGTGAAGTAGGCTTTTCAGCGTATACTTACACAAAAACTAAATACAGATCGAGGCTAGACGCTGCCCCAAATATTCGAATACAACTTTTGGACATTGAAGTTAGTTTAAAAACAATTATATAAATCAAACAATGAAACAGATTCATTCTTCACACTAAATAAAAAATTGATTTTGAAATGTGTTTGTTTTTCATTTTTTGCTATTGTCAGGATGGGGTTCCGATATATATTTGGGCATTGTTAAGGGTTCCACAGCTTAAAAAGTTTGGGAACCGCTGCTCTAAGGGACCCAGCCATCTCCGTCGTTTGGCTTTTCACTTTTGTGGCTAGGTCGGTGTCGCTGTACAGCCCGTACAGTTCGTTGTTGTATCTTCTTCTCCATTCTATGCAGACGAGACCAAAAATCACCCGGAGAATTTTCCTCTCAAGACAGCCTAACGCGTTCTCATTCACCGTTAACAGTGTCCATGCCTCTGCATCATACATCACGATCGTGATGATAACCGTCTTATATCTACAGGAACAGTTTACTTGCTCGAGAGAGGGCTTTGCTTCTTAATTGCAAATTTTTGTGAACGCAGATTAATGAATTCATCATATTTTGTTCTCATATCTCGTTTTTAATTTCTTATAAATAACAAATTAAAATGAAATAATAAATAAACAATAATAAATTTAACTAGCGGTATGCACAAATTGTAAACATAAAACAAATTGACATAAACAAATAAAAATAACGAAATATAAATTTGCGCTTTGGGTATGCGGCTAATTTTTGAGAAAACTAAAAGTAAATTTAAGTTTTTCTTTCTCGTTTCTTAAGGAAAATATAATTAAATAAAAAGGATAAAGTGACCAAGTGAACAAATAAAGAAACAATTTGGTCACAATGAATTTGAGGCGTCTGGATGGATTTTCCTCAAACTTGTTACTTCTTATGTATTGGTTTTTGATTATTCCTCAATACGGTGTTTTAATTTTTTAAAATTAAAAATAAGGGTACTTAACATACATTTTTTTTTTTTTGAAATTTTATAAAATCTTAGGTCCAGTATTACAAACGTGGTTAAAATTTTGATCGATATTTTTTAGTGGCTAATTTCAGTGGAATTATTGAGGTTAAACGATTGTTCAAGGTTCAAGTATGTTAAAGTAGCCAATTGAATGCCTGAACCATCCTTGATCCTCAGTCCATTCGCCGAAGCCAGTGAGTTAAAATTGTTGAGCCACGAGTTAAATATTTGGACAATTGGCTCTTTGCTCAAAATCGGCTACAAAACTTTTCTTAAAAAAATATTTTAAATTACTTTTAGTAAAGGCTACATATGAATTATCCAAGGGCACGGTACGGTAGTGCCCAGCCAATTTCGCGGTACTACACCCTTTTTAAAGGAACTCTGGCTATTTTCGACCCCCGTTTAACTTCAGTATCAATAAAGTCAGAAACTTCAAATTCACAGTATTTTCTGAGCTGATCAAACACAGGTGGCTCATCAAATTTCTTTTTCTTTTTAACATTAGTAATTTCTGAGATATAGGCCTTAAAAAAAAAAGAAAAAACGGTAACTGCCTGGCTGACTGACTCACTCACTCATTTACATATTATCAAAGTTATGGAGCACTTCCCGACACCGTAAAAACTTGAAATTTCGCACAACTGAAGGCCTTGTGGTGCATACAAAGGAAAATATCGTAAATCTTCAATTTTCTATTAAGGAGGCGTAGCATCAACCCACTTTCGCCAAAACTCTTATGAATTATATGGAGCACTTCGATTGTTATAGAACGATGAAAATTTGTAAATCGGTAGGGCTTGAAGATCGTAGAAGGAAAACAATCACAAACTTGGAATTTTCGGTTAAAAGGAAGTGGCATCTACCCACTTTTTCAAAAATTCTTAAAAACTATGTGGAGCACTTCCGATTGTTGTAGAGCAATGAAATCGGTAGAACGGTATGACTTGAAGACGATAAAAGAGAAAAATAAAAGATGAGATTTTCCAATCAGGGGGCGTGGCATCCACCCACTTCCTTAGAATTGCTATTATTTATATGGAGCACTTTCTAATGTTGTAGAATTATGAAACTTTGTAGAGTGGCAGGGCTTGATTTTCACGTGGCAAAATAAAATCTTTGCGAAAATGAGTGAAATTACAACAAAAAAATTGGTATTTAATCATTACTGATTATAATTTGGTTTGTTCACTGGTCAAGTTTTCATACATTTTAAATTTGTGATTAAGAAAGTAACTAAGAGAAAACTTGCCAAGTAAATCCACGGAGTTTTATTCAGTACCTCATCATTAAATACCAAATTTCTGCCATAATTTGGACTTAAGTTATTTGATATTAAACTTCAGCAACTTGAATCTTGGCATATATTTTAGATCTCATTACTTTTTTTGGCTGACTTTGACTTCTTAGGCACATGTTTCTTGTACACATAAGAACTTGGTTCTTTTTTAAAAGATTTATGTTTTTATTGTGATAATACCCCTGGTTTTTAGTGCATTTTTATCTTCACTTACAAAAAAGTCGCATGTTAAATACAACAACAATACGGAATTATACCAGTTTGTTGTTGTAATTAACATGCTTCTTTTTTCTAAGCGAAGATAAAAGTGCACTAAAAAACAGGGCTAATGGCAACTCCAAAAGAGACTTTTTATGATTTTTTATTTTCTTGAAAACAGCGTGACTGATTTAGTTGTTCTTATAATGTATGTTCTTATATAAAGTTAGTTTTTTATGAATTTTTGTCTAGATTCAAGATAGTTTTAAGAAAACAAAAACAAAACTTAACAAAAAAATAGATAGATACCTCTGTTTTTGATTTTGAATTATTTCACTATTGGCTTATCGGATTTAAATAAATTTTCTTATACAAAAAGTTCAAGTTTTTTTTTCCAAAATTTCCAAATTGAAATTTTAAAGAATTTTTTTTCGAGTTTCCCATGGGTACATAATTTTCAGTATAAACAGTGTAGGTATCTGCATTCATATTTTATCAATTTCATCGTTGGGTTTTATTGTAACTATAAAAAAAGCCAAGAATATGCCCACATCAATTTGTGTACTATATGAGTGTTACAAATACACATAACTAAGCTTCCTTAGAATATTTTTTTTTAAATCAACTCCAAAGTTACGAGAACTTACCGAAATCAATAAAAGAGAAAAGCGGAAAATTTGATCCAAAATAAATGCTTTCCTCAACCGTAAAAAATATCCTTCGGCTTGGTTGCTTCCTCAGAGTCGTTAAATAAAATTACATTCTTCCATTTATAATCACAACTCTTCAGCTTGTACCCATTGGGCTTATCACGATGTGTTCACACATTCAAGAGTGCAACGCCTTCTCAGAAAAATGATTGTGAGGCAAAAGGTTATAAGTTGTCTATTCGATAAACATTGAGAGGGATAATAGACGCATCCTTTAGCACCTAACCGAAGGAAGTGAAAATTGAACTATAAACAGAGAACAGAATGTAAAAATGTTTTCCAATACATATTATGTACATTAACATACGAGGATGTATGTACAGTACATACATAGTAATCAATGAATATAAAAAGATGCTTTCACTGCGTCATACGTACTTGCTCAATGTGGGTGCAGGGAATTAAATCCCCGGGGACTTGGTCCACTGAAGAACTTTGATCTCATTAAATGGGAGCTTAATCCACTTTACCGAAATGGACTTAGTTCCAATGGAAGGTGGGAATTAAATTCCTTAAATATTGAGCGGTTTTACTTCCTTTTACCTCGTATTGTTCATTCTTATTAGTTGAAAAATTTTATCAACCAAATTTAATAAACGAAATTGTCAAAATTTTTAACTATCCAAACTTACAAACTGAATCTCATAGTGAGCTATTTTAAGTGTGTTTTCATTACAAAAGTCAGATTGGAAGACTCTGAAAATAATCAATGCAATTATTTCCAGAGTCTTGCAAACTAAATTTCCAAGTGAACTTCTTTTAGTGTGTTTTCATTATGAAATTCAGTTTGCAACACCCTGAAAATAATAATCAATGCAACATCAGCCGACTTTTCATCAAATCCCGAATATTATCGGCCAAGTAGTGGATTCAGTTTTTCAAAATTTCGCGTTGAGTAATGTTCAAAAATCTATATTAAATCAGGTGGGTAACGTACGAATATGCTTGAAAAATTGCACGATTTCCCTTTGATTATTTTCAGAGTCTTGCAAACTGAATTGCATTCGTGTGATTTTTATCATTGAAAGTTAGTTCCCTCTTTATATTTGAAAATGTGTACTTAGTTCTCATAAAAAAGTAGAAAACTTTCTAACCTTGCGTGGGAACTACGCGTAAGTTCACTTCGCTAAAGTGGATTTAAAGTTCTCATTAAATGACAACTAAATCCTTCAGTGAACTTAGTTCCCGGGGACTTAGTTCCCTGCACCCTCAATTTGATGGATCTACATATTTCTGCTAAAAATTCTTTTTTCCATTGATTGAAATAAAATATTAATCTTATTTTTTTTGCAACTCTTGTTGCAATTTTAAAAATGCAAAACATTTGAGCAAAGTATTAATTAATTTAAAATAAATATAAATATAAAATATTTTTATTTTTAGTTAAATTAACATATTTTTCACGTTTTTCGTACTTATAAAATGCTGAAATTCAAAAAGAAGATACTTATATTTTTTAAAAATCCTGTTCAACAATCAATATAATAATGTTTATATTAAGCCATAAACTGAATTAAAAATATTTTATTAGATAGTCATTGATATCTCTTGAGTAAATTTCGGAAAACATTCAAAACTAAAGAGAAATTTTTTTTACTCTATCATCGTGTCATCATGTTTTAACAAAATTGAGTTCGAACAACTCTCGAACAATACACAGCAGCAGTCCTGTTGGTTTGTTTGTTTGCTTATCGGCCAATTTATTGATTCCCATCCTTGATTTTACTACTTACTGTGTCCTTTGCAAGAGTTTTTTAACGTGAAAACCAGAGGTAATGGATGTATTTTTGCAGAAGCAGTACAATTCGCTGATTGCAATTTTGCAACAACTCATCTGTGATCAGAATTCATGATTGATTACACAAATAAAATTTTTGTTACCTTTTCCATGTCGGTGGTTTTTACGAGGACATGGAAAATTAATGCGTTGGCGTCCTGAAAGGCAGGTTAATATTGACAAAAACAAACGTAAGAACACAACTAAGTCGTATAAACTTGTTCTCGTTTTGCTAAGAAATGTTAAATCGATTTATGCAAATACATAAGTATCTATGGAATAATTAAAAGACATAATAGCCTATTGAATAGAAAGGAAAATGAGTGGTATAGAGGAACAATTACGTGCAAAAGGTTTTATTATTTAATATGTTTGTTTGATCCATAAGCATGCTTAAAAATGAAAATGATACTATAAATTCACTCATGTGTTTCTGAATTAAGGGTTATTTCGGCAGGCTTGGACCTGTCGCACCAGGTTTTTCTGAAAATGCATAAGTTTACCTCTCCAGTGATATATATTATGTCCATTTCCGCGATGACGGGACTTTTGATGCCACCGGCTCCCCGCCTATATCATAGGGCATGTTTTTGATTCGAGCAGAAAAAAATTCTAGATAACAATCAAACACGACATTGCGATGATAGAAAACATGAAAAAAGTGCGTGGCATAATTTGTCTGTCTGTATGTCTGTATCTCGACCTACAGCCTGAAATTCAAATTTTGAAAACTTAAGGTTTTTTTGTAATTCCTTGGAGGGAACATTGAATTTTTTTAAGTTTTAAAAATAATGGTTCTCGCCATACATACAACCGTTAAGCGGGAAAACTTATGTATGTCAAAAACGGCTCTAACAATTTTGATAAAAAAAGTGGATTATATAAGGTATGGTGTATTTTTTCGTCAAAAATCATTTTACCAAAAACTGTTATTAACACTACCTGCCTATAATTAAGCACCCCTACCTACTCCCCCCCTCTCCCCCTTTCAGAATATATTTCATACATTAGGCAATTTGTCTTCTTTTGAAAGCATTTTAAAGCAAGATTTCTGTCCCAAAACTATTTTTTTCGTGAGTTTGCTCCCCCTAATCGAAATCCTGCTCCACCTGGTTCGAAAAAAAAAAAGAAAAAATAGACAGCAGGTACCTACCAATGAATTCAGCCTCGTAGCCACATTACGCCCAACAACAAATACAATGCCCAAATTAATGTGTCATAGTTTTCCCAGCGTGGGGTCGACAGTGGCGGATCCAGGGGGGAGGTCATGGGGGTCATGACCCCCTCCAGAGCTCCAGCGAAAACAACAAACACGAGCAATCTTTACTGATTATTCAAAAAATTAGAGGACAGAGAAAAACTTTTTGGGTTATTCCATATTTGTTAGTAATCTATACTATTTATACGAAAAACATGACCTATTAATGGTTAGCTTCTATTTTCTTAACAAAGCCAAGCTTCTTAATGAAATGGACAGCAAAGTATATTGATCAAAAATCACTACTAGCCCTCGAGGATACATTAAATTGTCTTTGATATCCATCCGACTTAAAATTCTGCGGACTCTCTTAAATAATAAAGGTTCCCCACAGTCACCATCATCGCAAAAAATAAGACTCTGCCGTAGTTTGACAAAGATTAAGCTATTTAAAGCAAACGGGACCCTTAATCATAAAATCCGTTATAACTCGAAAGCAAAGCGAAAATGAGAAAAATACCTCTTAAGTTTTTCAGTAACCCATGGTTTTCATCTGCGGGGGTAACTGTGTGATACCCTGTATAGTAGTTTTGATACCAAGTTATCATAGCATTTTAAACATTATATTTACTTAACTCTGTTTTATTTTCAATTGAAAAGAAAATAGTGTCACAGACATTTTTTTGCGGATGCACCGATCAAAAAAGGTAGCATTCTTTTTCTATGTAGGTTGCTTATTTTAAATTTTCTAAAAATATTAGGTACTTGGATGTCTTCGTTTCTTAATGTACTTGTGCGTGAAGTTAGCACCGCCATTTTTGATTTTCGAGAGTAAAATTGTGCTGTATTGCGCTGATTTTGTGCAGCCTTGTGCCGTAAATATTTAAAAAAATCGAAAATTTGAAAATTTTGCGAATTCATTTTTGTTTTAATTTCAATATTTCTTAAAAAAGAAAGTTTTGTTATGTTGTGCTACGATTATGCTGCTAGGCGCCAAAGAGATAAAAATAAAATTCGCAAAATTGCAACTTTAATATACAAGAATAAAATGCGAAGGGCTGTAGCGTGAAGTTGCACCGCCATTTTCGCTATTCTGTATTATGAATGTGATCAACTTGGGTCGTAAATTAAAAAAAAATTGCAAACATGCAAATTTTATGAATGATTTTTTTCGAAATTTGGCAATTTCTTAAAAGTGAAGTATATGCTGTTTTGCGCTCGGTTTGAGCTGTCGTGCGCCGAAAAGATAAACAAAAATTGCAAAATTTCAACTTTTAGGCCAAAAACTAATACACTCATGTATGCCTTTTTGTATAAGTTTCACATTTTTATAAAAAAAACTTAATTGTGCTATTTCGTGCTCAGTTTGTGTTGCCATATGGAGATACAAAAATTCGCATATTTGCAACTTTTACGGCCAAAAAACAACAAACATTTAAAAAGTTCTCATCCGTAAAATTGGAAAATTCTCGATTTCTTGTAATAAATACGGCACAAGGCAGCACAAGTTGAACAGAATACAGCACAACTTTTTTTTATCGAAAATGGCGGTGCTTACTTCACCCACAGCTTATCTACTATCCGAATTCTTTGAAATCAAGTAACAAGTACAGTATTGAATTAATATGATCATATAGTTTTTTTGTGAAAATATTGTTAAATTGAAATGATTATTTTTTTTTTTGGGTTACAAGCAAGATTTTTTTAATAATATTACATAATAGGAAAATACCCTCCTTTTTGCTTTGATAGCAGCTTTTTTTCTTTACGGCATGGAATCCACCAATTTTTTGGCAATTTTGTCTATCTGTTTCATCTCAAATTGACGCTTGATACTTGAATTACCTCTTTTGATTATTTTTGGTCTTACATTATGTACCTATATGTAATGTGTAATCCATTACTGCCAATTATTCTTTGTAAATTGCTCAAAAGTTTTCAAAACATCGGTTTTCTCGTCAATTTCGCTTCCAATCTTATCCTCATCATTGTCCTAAAAGTATGAAATGAAGCTAAATCTTGTTGATGAATACAGTTTCTAGCTCAAACTACATATAAGCGGGAGTCCGATTAAGTCTAAAGCTTCTCCCTGATCAAGCCTTCGAGTGGAATAAAGCCATGATTAAGCTGGACTTTTGCTAATCAGTTCTTATTGATGTTAAAATTTCATGACCCCCCCCAATCTGGATTCCTGGATCCGCGCCTGGGGGTCGATGCGGTGGAGGCTAATGCTGCACAAGCGCACCGGGCCCGCGCACCACATTTGCTGTGCCACAATCGTACGCGCAGTTGCTTTACTGTAACAGGGCTACGGTCCACCACTCCCCGCGCGCAAAATTATTATTAGATATTTTCTTAATTCCACTTGCTGCACTTTACGAATTTAAGAAAATGACACAAAGCCCAAAATTTTGTTTGGGTAATAGTGTAAAATTTAATGACAGTAAACCCAAATTTAAAATAAAATGCTATAACAACCAATTTCTTATAAAGGTTTTGGCCGTTATGTCATTTTGCAATTCGGGCCCAGTTTTATTAATTTTGTCCAGACTTCAATTTCTCTAATAGAATATCTTTATCATAACCAGCCACCACTTCCTTTTGATCCCTTTAAGAATTAGGTATTCTTTCTACATGACTACCAACAATTTGTTTCTATCTTATCAATTTTCCTTATTGAGTACAAGGTCTCTGTCATAAAATATACAGATATTCCACTCATATGGGAATTGTTTCAATTAAGGACAACAACAAATGATAAAATCAACCTAGGGCAGAAATGCAATTCGTTTTATACCTCCCCCACAGCCATAGCCACACTTATGAAAGGAAAATAACCCGATAAAACCAATGCCTGACAAAATAAAATTGCCACTACTGCTTTCATAAATGTGTGTAAATAATAAATACATTAAGGCTCAACTACCACAAGATGAGAAGTCAGTCACCACCAGCAATGTCAAGGACACATTATACATAATACATCAGACATTTTATCGCTATAGCATTTAACTGCAAAAACTTTTTATCGTAAAGTCGGCTTATCATAAGAAAAGGAAACTTCAAACATAAGGCCTTATCCCATAATAGGCGGAGGGATAAGCTATCAATTCTGGGCCTTAGAATGGAATTTACGATGTGGCTCGTCTGGGTGTCGCGCCGCACCGCGCACCGTGCTGTTGTTGTCATCGTGTCACAAGAAACCTGATAAAAAACAAAATCATCATGAAAGGATTTATTTTTGAACAATCTTTTAGGTTGAGGTGTTTTATGATTTTTTTTTGTTGACATTAATGTTGTAGGTATTTTATGATTTTAAGTTTAAGTGTTTGACTTTCATTTGTGTAAGAGCTAAGACGGATGATGGTTGTTTTTTTCAAAAATTTAAAGCTGTCATATCTTAACTATATACTTCAAATGATATTCGAAAGGTTTAATAAATTTAATGGAGAAACAGAGGCCTTCCAGCGGCATGCGACAACAGAAAATTGGTTTTGAATCAACATGGATAAATAAGAACAAGCACGATTCAAGTACCGACATATATCGTTTCAGGAAAGTTAGAATTAAGTAACCAAGATCACATCTACACTAATTTGTAGGGAACGGTTGATAGTACTTACATATGTATGTCAATTTGGGAAGTTGAACTTCAAAAAGCCTATGAAAAACCGCATTAACCTCAAATTATTCACTTCATTCAATCTATAAGAATTTATTGATTAAGAAGAAAAAAAAACATGTAGTCATTTCATCAACCGCAAGCGATTTATATGGATTTCGTTTTTGATCAAGTGGTGTATAAGACCAAAAGAGTAAAGCACGTAATCCATCTATTTGTTTGAATTTTCAAATTTTCCTACTCATGTTAAAAATACAGAACAATCAATTATTATCCGTGATATAAACAATGGTACACCGTGACGTATGCGTACTTTTTTAATAGTTTTTTTTGTTATACAAAAATACATGCATATGTAGTAGGTTAATGTTTGTTTTCTGTGAGTTTGTTAATTTTAAAAGTTTATTATTTTTAAATAAATAATCACAAGTTTACAAAATGTTGGGTCATGAAAGGGTCTTTAGAAACAGCATATTTCTTAGACTAATTTTGGGTCGCTGAACAAGAAAATGAAAATGATTTCTTTTTTTTTTCCAAGAAGCGTTTTTGAGCTAGCTATTTTTCAGACACTAGCAAACATTTCCTTAACGCTAATTCACGTTAACTATTTTCGACAATGTATTGCTTGTGTAGGTCAGATTGAAATTTATTAAGCTGCAGGGACTCAACGTCTGAAAAACACGTATTTTTTTGAAAAATGAATAGCTTTCGGTTGCTCCAAATGGGTAGAAATAAGATTATTTGAAATAATTCTAGGTACTCAGGTGAAAAACAATCTTTTTACCAAAAATATAACCCAAAGTTTGCCAAAATCAGAATGTAGGCGCTATAAAATAATAAGTGAAAAAAGACAATTTAAATTTTTTCAAATAAACTTGTAAAATTGTATATTAGGGTGTCTGTTATTTTCCAAATAATATCACACACCCCTTAAATCAAAATTTTATACCCTAAAATAAAGTTTTTGACCAACAGAGTTTTGTCTAAAGGATAAACCGGATCCTTTAAGTATAAGAAATCAAAAAAGTCAAATTTTCCATTTGTATATAAGTTAGGAAATAACTGCCCTATAAATGCCATTTTTTAAATTAAATAAATTTGTACTAAAATTTGAAATTTTCTATCAAATATTATCAAGGTTTTAAAAATTCAAAGTTTGATTGAACATTTTATATGTGTTTTCCCATATAAAACTTCTTTTGTCTTGAGGCCAGGGCCCAGATCACGTAACACGATTCGATTGAACGATCGTCGTTTTGACTCTACCTTCTTTATTCACATCTACAGGAAAATATAGAGACAGTAATAGTCGAAACGATGATCGTTCGATCGAATCGTGTTACGTGATCTGGGCCCAGGTAAACGGTAAGATAAGGAACTTAAATTTTACACGATTTTTTTTATTTATTTGGAAAAAAATATGGGGGGTACATTTACTGCTATTAAATAATGACTGAAATTAAAGGACCACCCTTATTAATATACTTTCAAAGTCAAATATTATCGGAATACAAATTTCATGGACATCTTTACGGCCGTTGTGGAACTCAGTAATACTTGCTGATCCATTGACCTCGGCCCCAGATGACAACTGCCTAGATCAACTTAGAAAGAAAAAAATTTTTTATTTAAACATACCTATATAATTTTAAATACAAAATGTTTTTAATCGTATGTAGCCCATTAATGCAATCAAATACAAATAGACTATCATTTGGATTTATCAATTATTAGCTTATTTAAAATAAATTAACATTTCATAAAAGCAAACTTACATTAAGAAACTATAAGAAAATATACCGTTATGTATGTACCTACCTTACTAAGAAAACAAAAATGAAATAATACAAGTAGTTGAGCGCAGCTCATTTCCACGTCCTTATATATCATATGATACATACTCAAGCAATATAGTTTTATAAAACGTGTAGTTTTCTGTAAAATTATTTTAACTATGGTTTTCCATATTCATTGAAAGTAAACGATGAATTGTTTATTGCAATGACTATAGCTTCATTCAATTTTGTGCAGTAACTTCATAGTTTAGAAAAAAAAATTAGTTTTACAATGTTTAAAAAACATTTTTTTTCAAAATTTTGGGTGTGAAAAAAGGATTTTCGAAAACTATTTACACAAATATTTGTATGTATTTGGAAATAAAATAAAAAAACAGAGAAAATAATAATAACAGGGATTCACTTTCTTAAGAATTAAATACAAATGCTGTTAACTAAATTCCTGTGTGCGTGTTATTGGCAGGAATGGAGGGGACCTACAGTTTTTTGCCGAGTGCGAATCCGAACGGCTAGAGAAGCAGCACTTTTATTCATGACAAGTATACTCTTAGAGGATTTGTCAGTTCCCCGCAAGAGGCAGTACCTCGGATAAAACATTTCTGGTTTTAGGTGGCACCGGATGGAAATGCAACCCATACCTTCAGCATGATAGTCCAACGCACTAATAATTATGCCACGAGGTACTACCTATTAGCAGCGCCGGATTTAGCTTTTTTGGGCCCTAGACTGAAGAGCAAATCGTGCCCCCTTTGCATATATTCTCTTAAATTGTATGGATTACTACATACAAAATTAAATACTTAAGAAAACAAATGACAACGAATTCCATGAAACAAAAATTAATTTTATTTATAATGGTAGTTACAAGAATATTATACATTTGTACATATGTACACGATTTTTTTTTACAGATTTTCTTACCTTATTTTTGAAATATTGTTCTCTTGTTTTTTAGCAGCGAAGTCTTTTAAAAGTTCATCGAAATCTATTTCATGAAGCAAATCACTCTCAATACAAAGCCGAGATAGTGCATCAAGTCTTTCCTGCGTTATAATTGTTCGACAAGGACTTTTTAAGCGTTTTAATTGACTAAATGATCTTTCCGCAGAACAATTTGTCACCATCAGACTTAAAAATAAACGTTATGCCGTGTCTACGTTCAAAAACGCTGATATAATTTTATCTTCCCACATAATCTTATATAAATTAGCTTGATTGAAAAATTTAAAATTGTTGCCATTTTATGCATCACATAACGATGGAATTGTATTAACTCGTCTGCAAGTTCTGAATTTAAATCTTCCGGATAATTTGACACCAAACATGGGCACAGGCTATAACGTTGACTTTTTCATTGCTGGTGCAAAGAAAATCAAATCGTTCAGAAATTTCCTTATATATTTTATTACCTCTGGAATCCATTTGTATTCTTAACTTATCGATAATAATGTAAAAAGCGTTTATTCGAAACTTATCCTTCGGGCTTAAATCTACATCGGGAGCATTAACATCGTTAACCATTTTTTTGCGAATTCGTTTTCGTGTAATCATGTAGCTGCTATCAGGTAGAAGTTCTTTAGAGCGCATTTCAATAGTGTCGAAATTATCACGCATTTTCTCCAGTTGATCGGACAATTATCTATACTAATTCGCGCACGTCAGTAGTGTTACGTCTTCGCTTTGCAAAACTTTACTGACTTTTTGAAAACTTTGTAAAATATCGTTCCGAATCACAAGCATTAAGGCAAATTCTAGTTTATTCATTTTGATTAGTAGATCACCAGCTTCCCTCCTAGCATCTCCTTTTGGAGTATTATCTTCAGAAATGTCGTTTTAAGTATCTAATAAGTTTTTACATGATTTAATGATGACAAAAGTAGCTGCAGCATTGATATGTTTTGTTCACTCAGATACTTTAATGCTTGATTAGCAATACCGGATCCAGTAAGAGAATGCATCTCCAAAAACGTTACGAAGCGTTCAATAGGCTGGCCATCTTTAACATACCGCATAACAATACTCAATTGACCCAAATGAGACAAATCTGGCGTAGAATCTACAGACAAGCTAAAATACCCAGAAACATTTATTTGTTTAATGATTTCCTCGCGAAGTCTTTGAGCCATTATTTCAATCAATTCTTAAAGTAAAGTATGTAAAGTACGTAAAGTAAAGTACGAACCCTGAACACAACGCTTTCGGACTCAGCGCATACCGTTGCGACGGTCGCCGCAAACATGCTATATGAACTCACTAAAGGAGTTTGTGCAAAAATGAAACCACAACCAACAGAAATTTACGTGTGCAAACGTGTTTGTGTTCTTGCTGTCTATGAGCAGAGTATATCTATTTAGATATACTCTGTCTATGGGGCCCTTAAACGGATGAAACATTTGCAACTAGCCAGTGGTTTCAAATGTACAAACAGTTACTACGAAATTAGAGTTTTAAATCTACCCTTTATTTATTGTATATACGGAAATGTAATTTATTTATTTGTAGGTACATATATTTGCCAAATTTGAAGATTTTTGAAGATCTATTTTCCATTTTGCTCGTATGAGCAATAAGGATTCAGTTGCTTCATTGTGTTTACTTACTTTTGTGGCCCCTTTTGTCGTGATGCCCCAGGCCTGGGCCTGGTTGGCCTAAGGGTAAATCCTGGGCTGCCTATTAGGAATAACAGAATTATAAAACACATCTTGATGAACTTAAACCATCAAATTTAATACGATGCGAACAAAAAAAAATAGTTTTTGAAGTATTGAATAATTCCACAAATTATTTCAAGCAAAATAATACACTTTAATTCAAAATAAATGTTTTGAATGTGAAGCGCACCGTACCGTCCATGTTGCTTTTGATTGATTTAATTCTAATTCTAATTATATTAAGTATGTTTTGCTTTAAAAAAAAAACACTTGAGAACTACAATACCCAAGTGCCCCGGATCAATGGGGGGCAAACCGGGGCCTGTGCCCTGGGCAGCAGCCTTCAGAGGCACCAAAACCGTGTGCCTTTAAGAAAATTAGAATTGCCGAAATGAAATGAGATGTGGCAGTCTAATTTCAAACTGTATTTCTCAGTCAGCCTTTATAGCCTATTGAATAGACCGGAAAATGAGGGGTATAAGGGAACAATTACGTGCAAGGGTTTTTATTATTGAATATGTTTGTTGGGACCATAAGCATGCTTAAAACCGAAAATGCTACCAAATTCACCCATGCCTTTCTGAGAGAATGGTCACACTGGCCACTTTTCAATATTTTTGGTGTAACTTGAAAACAAAGCCGAATTTGACAATTTTGCATATAATACTTTTTGTTCAAAATTAAATTTTTTATTGGACTGGATAGTTCAAAAAATTTTACGAAAAGTTAACAAAAACCAACCTAAACAAAATTAAAAAATCAAGGATTTCTAAATTTTTTAGTAAATTGGGCATAACTTTTTTTTGAAGCAAAGATAGGGTCAAGACATCCACGGACAAAATAAAGTAGAGACTAAAGGCTTTAATATGGCGTGTTCAAAAATTAATATTTGTTCAAAATTAACAGAGTTTTTACCATTCAAACCTTATTATTTCTTATAATTTTTCGCAGTTTTGGCCCGAAAGTCCCTTTTTCGGTACAATATGGCAAATTTCAGTTTCGTAAAAATGTTCGAAATCAAAATTTTGATATAATATGACATTAGAACAATAGATAATTTATAAAAAGGATGTAAGTTGGCAATTTCGTTTTTCGGCTGTTTTTAAATGCTTTCAGACCTTCAGACCGAACGGCTGGTCCGATAAACATAAGATTTGGAATTAGCTGCTAGGAACATTAAATTTGTCATAAAGTACCAAAAAATAGGCTTTCGGGCAAAAACTGCGAAAAATGATAAGAAATGGTAAAGTTTGAATGGCTATATCTCTGTCAATTTTCAAATAATATGGCTTTTTTAACATGTCATATAAGGCCGGAAGAATCCAGTTTACTTTGTTCGTGCATGTCCTGAGCGTATCTTTGCTCCGAAAAAAGTTATGCGCAATTTAGAAAAAAATTTAAAAATTACAGATTTTTCGATTTTTTTATGTTGGTTTTTGTTTACTTTTCCTAATTAATTTTTCTTAAGCAATTTTCCAAACTATCCACTTCGATAGAAAATTTAATTTTGAACAAAAATTATTCTATGTAAAAATTGTCGAATTCAGCTTAGTTTTCGAGTTATACCAAAAATACTGAAAAGTGGCCAGTGTGACCATTCTCTCAGAAATAGGCTATTAGCAGTTTCACACTAACTACACTTTTCTATACTATATTATAAAGATGAAACATTTATTTGTTTGTTTGTTTGTACCCTATGTAGGGGGTAATCTCTGGAAATATTCAACAGATCCTTAAAATTCTTTAATAAATGGAAAGATATAATGTCCCTGCCCTGAGTAACATAGGCTAAATTTTATTTGGATACAAATTAATTGCAACGTTAAAATCTAAATGTTTTTACTTTTTTTGAGGTATTTGTGAGTTTTGATTTGTATACATATCTCAAAATTTTGTTTTGAGTTTGAAAGGTTATTCTAAGGGGAAGGCCTTACGGTTAAGAAATTGAATTTGTAGGGATAAATGAGTTAAGAACAAAAATGGTATGAGATAACAAAAATTCTTTTTCTGTTTGATAGAGTTTAGAAAGAGGATGTTGTATTCATACAAAGGCTGAAATGGGGTAGAAATTAAAAAATGGTGTATGATTTAAAATACCTTTTGAGTTGGGAAGGTTATTCTTAAAGGCTTAAAGACTGAAGACATTTCAAAATTTAAATAGTTATAGACCCCATTTGTCTGTAAAATATAGAATCTGATTTTAAACTTCCTTTTTGTATTTGAAAGGTTATATGTAGAGGATTTCATTCGAAAATTTTGCCTAACCGGGCAAAGCCGGGGCGGGCCAGCTATTATAAAATAAAAGTAAAACATTGTCTTTCAGGCGGGAAAATTAGGGGTGTGTATAAAGCAACAATTAAGTGCAAGGATTTTTATTATTGAATATGTACCTACGTTCGGCACATAAGAATGCTTAAAACCGAAAATGCCACTAAATTCACCAATGCGTTACTGAGAGAATAGTCACACTGGCTATTTTTGAATATATGTTTGGTGTAGCTCGGAATCTAATAGCTCAGGAAAATTAGACTTTAACTTCGAAAAAATTCCGACAAAGCTGAATTTTGGACAAATATCACTTTTTTGTACATAACTCAACAACAAAATTGTACAGAAAACAGATAAGGTATAACACTTTTTTTCATATAGGAGCAACAGATCTCGAGACAAACGCCCAGAAACGTCATAATAAGAGATTTTTACTGCAATGCACTTTATTCAACATCCCGCCTGGGTAAAGTAGGTTAATGCATTTTTCACGTTTTTCTCAAAATCTATTGCTCATACGAAAAAAGTATCACTATCTGTTTTCTGTAGAATTTTATGAACTCTAATGGGGCTTTCTTTTGTTAAATTCAGATTTTGATCTGAAAATTGATTTTTTTCGTCGTGAAAAATATATATGACTTCAGATTGATTGTTCTTTTTCATTGTATTGGTGTATAATTTGTGTCTGTGCTGTAAAGCTAAAGCGATCCATACATGTCAAACTGATGGCTTTCAATCCTTCTGGTGTGTAATGTTGTTACTAAAAGAGGGGTAAATATGCCAAGAATTCAGATCTGCAAAATTGATTTTCGATCAAAAAAATTGATTTTTTGCCCATTGGAAGGCTTTAGTTGGCAAAATCTGTGTTTTGACAGATCTGAAGGAGAAAAAATCAATTTTTGTTACTAAAAGAAAATCCCATAATATAAATTCACTCAGTTTTTGAAAAAAATTATGGTTGTTGAGTTATTTTCAAAAACTGACATATGACCCTTTTTCTCGTAGGTATACAGTAAGAAATCGAAAGTATCTATAACTTTCACATGATATAGCTTCTAGATTGATAAAGTAAGAGAGTTCGTTAATAGCTCATTTTTTAGGTAATTTTTGCCTTTTTCCTTAATGTTATTCACTCATCATTTTGTTTAATAATGAAATTCAATCGAAATGTTGAATAAAAACCAAATATATTTCTTTTTGAAGCCCACCCCTAGGCCCGGGCGTCCCAAGAACTTGGTTTTATAATGAGGAGATGTATGCAAACACAAATTGAACAAAAAATTTTGCCATGCTATTTTTATAAATTTTTACTAAATTTTCTTCACCATGAAGTTCTGGCACGATTTTCTCTAAATCTGTTGATTGTATGAAAAGAAGTATTTTATTTTTTTTTGCGTGGAATAACATTATATCCAAATTGTACCTTCGCATGAAAAAAAAACATAAGTTTTTGAGAAAAAATAATGAAACTGAATTTTAACATCCTAAAAAATTTTGGGGAACTTTTTAGGAAATTCTTAAGTCGTCAAAACAAATCTCTCCACAAAAATTTAGCTTTGTGGGAAATTTTTTCGTAGTTTTGCCATTTTTGTATCTAATTTTCCTGGGCTTCGTTTAAATGTCATGACTTCTTGTTTAAAATTAAATTTTCTATCAAAATGGATGGTTTATAAAATTTTATAAGCAAATTAAAACAAAAAATAAAAAGAACCAACCAATTAATAAAAATTGAAAAATCAAAGATTTCTATTTTTTTTTTTTAATAAATTGCGCACAACTTTTTTTGGAGCAGGAATAGGCTCAAAACAGGCTTGCACAAAATAAATAATTAAAAGTGGCCATTGCCAGTGTGACCGTTATCTCACTATTTTCGCTTTTAAGCATGCTTATGAGCCAAATAAACATGAATTCAATAATACAAATCTTTGCACGTAATTGTTCCTTTTTAAAAAGTATAGATATTCAATAGCCTTATTTTCGCATTTTAACCAAATTTCATAAAACAAACTGAAATGTAAAATGTATTTTTATGAAGAAATTTGTTTTGCTCATTTTTGTTCAACATCTTTAATTTGGGCCTATTTTTGGCTCCAAAGTTTTTCAAATTGGGCTTCATCTTAAAAAGTCTGGAAAGATAGACGGAACTTGAAGATTGAAAGTTGTCTTTATCTTAAGCATGGTCTCTTGTTTAATCCAACATGTAAAGTAGAAAGTTGCTGACAGTGTAACATCGAGTGACAATTCATTAAAAAGTTTTATTCTCCCGGTTACAAAAAGTCCAACCAATTATAACGCTTATTTTTGTTTCATCTATCTCATCAACTGGAGGGGCGCAAAAATTAAGATTTCGCCCCGGCTCGGAAAAATCGTAGATCCGGGACTGCCAAGTGCTCTACTTAAAATTCAATAGAGAAAGCCCTTATCCATAGTGAAAGTTTAGAGAATAAAAACTTGCCACCCCAGTCTTGCATCCTGAAATAATAACCGGTTTCGTGCAGCCTATTAATACCTCTATCAAAAACGATTTGCATTTGGTCATTTTCGTGCTGCCATTTGAATAAAGCTATTTTTACCAATAATCATCATCGGCCACAGAGTGCTATGGGTTGTATGACGAGAACCGACAAACGAATAACGGCACGAAAGCGAAACCAATCTTGTCGTAGGTACATAATATTAATTATATAGCAAGTAAAGACTACAATATCAAAATCAAATAGCTCGATTGATTTATTGAAATTGAGAGATATGTACATACATAAATGTAAATAAATAGCGGCTCGGCAGCTTGTGAAAAGTAAGGCCTGATGGTTGAAAGGAATGTAGGGGAAGTACATTTTTATTTTAAATCCAAGCGACTTTGTGCCTTGATGAGAACCACAATATTATGAGAAGAGATACTTTCGAAGGATTTCTTCCTCCCAAGAGGCAATACCTACTTCTCAAATAAACATTTTATGAGATAATTAATTTCTATCTTTTTAGAGCGGCCAGTCGGCAGAGGTTTTTTTCTTGTAAAGCTATACTAATCAAATTTTTTGATTGGAATTGATAGGTAGTTTCTGAGTTTACCAAAAAATAGCGCGGCTGTAAGCGTTGTGTGACAGCCGCCATTTTGAAAAACGTTTTTAAGCCAATATCTCAAGAACGGTTCACCGTAGAAAAAAATATGGTGTCAACCTTTCACAAAGGAAATTTAATTATCTTTTTTCTCTATAATACAACATTTTTATTTTTAAAGTCTTTACTGTCAGAGTAAAAGCTTTTTTAAAGTACCTATGATTTTTAAGGTTATGCCTTATATCACCTTGATGGTTCCTGTTGTGTAAAAAAAATGTTTAACAAAGTTGTAAGACATGTTATTTCCAACAAGTTTTGTAAGCACAATTTTAAGATGTATCGCTTAAAAGCTGTTGTTTTCTAAGTGCTAGACGTATTTTTTTCATCAGGGCAAATTTCATGGTAGACATCAGACAGTGATACCATGACCCTTTGATCACCATACCGCTCCAAAGTTTGAGAGCATACAATTTGTATTTGTGCAAACTAACTATATGGGACCTACCTGGCAGCGTTACCGCAGCCGTCTGAGCACCAAAATGCACTTCCAAAATCCAACAAACAAATAAACCTGTTTTTGCTGCTTTACACATATACACTTACACTTTATATTCACAAATAATATGTCATTAACCTGGCCACCCACAATAATGCACTTTCTAAATACAACATACAAATTAAAGTGTTCCATACCGCCCTAAGTTTCGTTCACTTAGGATAAAAGCGGGTGATATGGCATTCTTTTTTTGGTTTCTCAATATCTTCCAAGGATCTTTTCGGTTTTTATTTTAAATTCATATTCTTTTTTGAATTACCTTTAAATTATTAATTCAAAAAAAACTTTTTACATATATTTTAATTTTTAAAAATTAAAAAGATTTGTGAAGAACCATCTCCCCCTACACAGGGTGGGTGAGATATTATATGTACCTTGGTGGGTAAAATGGCGCGTGCTTTACTCGAAGTTTTTGTTCCTGCATTGATTAATGATGTGCAAGAATCATGTGCCAATAAGTGACACATGATACACTGCAACCACTCGTCCTTTTTTTTTTTTGGAACTGAGGAGTCAGCACCCAAAAAAAATAGTTTTGCTGCAGTCCTCTGGCCCATCGGACCGATACCATCATGTACTGAAAATAACTGCTATTCGGATAATGTTGAGTTGTGTCTTTCCTTTTTATTGACATTCTTCTCTTTAATAACTTGATTCTTTTTCTTACTGTTTTAAGATCCAATCCAACGTGGTCAAAAAACGGGCTTTTTGTGCTCTCGGATTGCAGCTCCTTTTGGTGACCTTGACGTCACGGTGACGAAATTGGCAAGATAACTTCAAGTGCCTTTTGATGTTAATTATCACTCAAAACATGGTTTTCCAATTCTTCAACAGCAACCTGTAATTTTAAGAAAATGTCGATTACATACCTCCTCTTAATGCTTAGCTCGTCACTTTTTACCTTTTTATCCATTTGGGGGATTTGTGGTGGTTGGATAATAATCGGCTGCTGCACCGGGGTTACCTCACGGATGATTATCTTAAATGAAGAAAATAGTTTTGAGAAGAATAAGTATAAGGTAGTTTCTATAAAAGGTCAAAGGTCAAACTCATATGTATCTACCTGTTCAATGGAAATAGTTTCTACATGCACAATGCACTTCTATGAAAGATTATTCAGGAATAGCGTTTCTGTTGAGTGGACAGATTCCTGCAAACGATGAAATGCTATTGCTCATAGTTGCAGAAGTATTTCAAGCGTGTCGTAAAGTAACTTTCCAAATCAAACATCTTTCAAATCAAGACGGGTGGAATGCGAAACGCTTTATCTCAGTCAAAAAAGTTGAATATTTTGATAATCTTTTTTTACAAGAAACTGTTATTAACTGTACCTGTCATACGACGTTATATTAATTTTCAATTTCCTCATTAACAGCCCAATTGATTTCAATAAAATTTTAACAATATTTCAAAGAGTTGATGAATTATTTTTAAATTTCCGTTTTAAATGTAAATTAATAAATACTCAAAACTGGCATACGACTTTATTTAAAAACGTTAAGAAAATTTTATATAAAAAATACTTTTTTTTTTGCAAATATTAATTTTTTTCAAGTTATCAAATGGTATTCTTTTTTCTTTAATACTTTTTTCTATAAAATATTTCCAATAGTCTTAGTCTAATTTTTTTGATGTCGGTTTCATTTATTTCACACCTATTATAGTTTGATTTTAATATTAGTTATTTTAATTTTTTAATTTAAACTTTTTTTTAATTTTTCTTTATAAAGTTTACAAAAAAGCTATTTCTGCCTTCTGGTTTTTTTCGGAGGAGCTACCAATTTCACTTTCACTTGATGAAGAAATTTTTTCACTGAATTTTTTTTTATTTGAGACTGATATGATTATGAGACACGTTTTCTGCATACAAAGTTGAGATTTGTCTCATTGTACCTAAATGCTCAATCTCATTATCTAAAGCTCATTCCTAGAGCTCAGTCTCATGCGACTAGGTTAGTTCTTTGTTGGTTTTTATAAATTACTTTCTTATTCCACAAAATTTGACTCGAAAAATAAATTAACACACATACAATAGTTCACAGTGAAAATGGCCCACCCTGAACCATATTACCAAATTCTTTGAAAAACTGTAGGAACTCGAGAAAAATAAAGGGAAACATTTATTTTCAATAGAGAATAATTGTATTTAAAAAAATATTATGTAGATAAATAAACGAAAAACAGAAAATAACAAAGTACCTATGTAGAAAGATTATTTCAATCTCACAGTGAAAATGGCCCAGTTACGTTTTATTTGTAAAAAAATCTTGTTAAGTATTTTGTAGGAGGTCTGTTTTGCCTTATAACTGATTTGACACAATTTGGAACTGATTCACCAAGTGTTTTGGTGTAATTGGAACTTATTTAATTTCATTCCTGCAGTAAAACTCTTTTCAAGTCACTTTCTTTGAAGATCTCATGTTTCTGAATTTCAATTTCAATTTTTTTTTCCAAAAATTGGCAATTATGTTTAGATCCGGTGATTGTGGTGGAGTCAATTTTTTGGAATCAAAAAGTAATTTATAAAAAATCAATTAAAATGGAGATTGGCGATTGAAGGTTGGTGTAACATTTAACGACTAATATCGTATGAAGGCCGCTCCCTGATTTGTCGGTGCGGTATCTGTAATCGGTATTTACCGCCTTACCGAACGCATACTGATGTCGTATTCATCTCCTCACTTGTAGGTATAGTTTTTTACAACCAAAAATGTCTTCATCAGAAGAAGATTTCGCATTGCTTGCTATTTGTCTATGCGTTTACGCAAAAAAAAGAAAGAAATACTGGCGACATCCGTACATAGAAAACAATTTAAAGTCCTTCCTTCTGTACTCCGACAATTTGTAGTTGTACAACAGTGGGTATTTTTCAATTTGCATAACCAAATTAACATGAATATGAATAAATCACTATCTGATATCATTTTGTTATTTTTTTTATGAAAATATTATTATTTCAAGGGTTTTATTACACACAAAAATGCCCACTACTATTATAAACGTTAAAATTACGCGGTAAATGCCGAAACACTACTGATTCTTCGTACCGAGACTCGGTATGCCGTTCTCTTACCGTACCGATTCCGCAAATACCGCACAAGTCAGGAGGTCCTCATTGAAATGTATGTAGGTATTCAGTAAGATATCTGTACTGATTGTGTACCGAGCAAACTAACAATACCGATCCGCACCGACAAGTCAGGGAGCGGCCGAAGGGTCACAGTGAGTATTATTTTTTTTGTTGAACAGGCAAATGTCTGTATCTCATGCAGGGAAAGTGTTATAACTGTTGGCCTACACAATAACTCCCTGCACACATTGTGTCAAAAGGGTCACAATTCTTGACATACATATATATCACATCAAATATTTTAATGAGTGCTAGTTTTTGTTGTGAGGGATGAGTCTAAATCGCGTGAAGGGAAAGTATTATAGTATAGTCCATCACAGCTGTAGGCTGCTCTGGCGATGGTATAAAACCTCATAAGGTGGGTGTTTGTTGTTGTAATCTAACACTTAAGTATTGGTATGTATTGATACTAAGGCCGCTCCCTGACTTGTCAGTATACGGTTTATGTAATCGTTAAATCATATTTTACAGAGAGGAAATCAATAACGCCATTGTCTCCTCACTTGTCGGTAAACTTTCGTTGTTTAAATTTTTAGTTTGCAGAATCGCCACTACAAAAGAATGTCACTGTCGGAAAAAATATTTTAGGGGATGTTATATTTATACAGGTTTGCTTAAAAAAAAAGTTTTGGTGACATTCTTAGAAAAAAGATTTAAGAAATGGGCTGGGTATATATTCGTAACCGCATATGTGTACTGTGCGAAACAATGCCATTCCGATAAGTCAGGGAGCAGACTTAATTGTAAATCAAGCCTTAGTGGTCAATGCTCTTAAAGTTGAAATGATAAACTAGTGTTGGCAGATAAAAATGTAGACATAAGTAGAATTATTACATAGTCGAGAATCTGAACACCTTCCTTCCAATAAAAACATGAACGTTCAATTGAAAAAAGTTTTATAGGTAATGGCACATTTACAAGAATAAAGAAAAATATTGACAATTTTTAATTTAATAAAAGTACGCATATAACATTTTTTTTATATTATAGTGGCAGTCATGTTATAATTGAACAATAAACAGTATTTATGTTAATTCTATAGTACATTTTTATAAACTATTGAAAGCTGTAAAATGTGATAAAGTGTTAAAATAAATATTTAAGGAATATCTAAAGAAACGACAGTTGTAACATATCTCCAACATATCGCGTGAACAATGATATCATTACCAAAACTAGCTTTACCAACCACCGTATTGTTGTTTATTTGTTTTTGCTTGAGCATCGTTACAAGTCATTTTAATGCTTCACCGAACGCTAAAACATCAAACCCAAAAGACTACTGGATACGTAACATGAGATCACAACAAATCCTTACAAAGCATATCATTACCGATAATACAAGTCCAAGCAGTTCAAGATGGAGGCAAAAACTAAACTATCATTATCACTCAACATTTACGAATAACAATAACAGAAACAGCGAAATAAGTGGGAGCAGTAGTAATTATAAAAATCATCATCAGCGGCATCATCGAAGAAAAAGACATCACTACCACTCGCACCAGCAACAGCATCAACGATATAATCACCATCACCCAAGCAGAGAACATGATTCTCCAATTGACAACCCTGCGTTTTTCAAGGAGGATGAAGGTATTGAGCACATCGATGTTAATTTCAGCAACGAGGCTGGAACAGTCACAGCGGCTTCCACAATTTTCAGCTATAATAAAGGCAAAGATGATTTCCAACACCACCACCACTTCCATGATCCTAATAAAAAGTTTCGCCATCACAACGACGATTTGATGGGTCTTCAACATTACCATTTCTCTCATCAGCAGCGAGAAATGAATTTTGAATATGATGCAATTGATCATATTTATCCTGCCAAATTAGACGACAGTTCTGATGAACAACACCACAAGCACCATCCTGCATATCTTCATGCATCCGTAACCTCTCTGCCAGATCACATCTTTGATGTGCCATCTTCAACCCATGCACATAACTTGGATCAAGAACACAAACGGACAAAATTTAAATATAACAAAAAACTATTTCGATCCTTGCCGGATACTGGAATGGAACTTCCAGAGCAGCATCATAGTTTTCGTCATTGGCCAGTGAAACGAGAAGCCATCGTCGAAGGCAGTTTAATCCTTGGTGGTCTGATGATGGTTCACTCACGTGAAGATACGATAATATGTGGGCCAATAATGCCACAGGGTGGGATCCAGGCTTTAGAAGCCATGCTCTTCACCATTGATCGAATAAACGAGAGGAAGTTATTGCCGAATATAACATTAGGCGCACACATTTTAGACGATTGTGATAAGGATTCGTATGGGTTAGAGATGGCAGTGGATTTCATTAAAGGTGAGTTTCGTATGTTTTAATTATAATAGAAAATTTCATGCGATTCTGAAGTTTTTTCTTTTATGTAAATGAAATTTGAACATAACTTATTAAAATTTCCCAAATTGAAAAGATTTTAGTAAGTACATATACATACATAGGTATATTACATAAAACATCGATATGACTTCTCAATTTGCCACACGACCGTTTTCATTGTGTCACTAACGTCAATTTTTAACAGTATTTTGAATAACATTAATTCGAAATAACAAACTTGGAGCTATGACGATCTTCTTTTTAATGTGCGGCATGTTCAAAGTCAACAGCGTATATCAAATATACATCAACATGTACCGAAAACAAAAGGACTATTTCACAAGTTTTTTTCGCATTTGGTTTTATAGAACAAACAGCGGGTGTTCACATGACATATTTTGATTCGTTTACAATGGTTTAACCCGAATTACAAAATCTCGCATTACGAAATCTCGATATTATAAAATGTCGCAATTGAAAAATCCCGCTTTTTACAATGTTGCAATTACAAAATCGCGCAAAAGAATTAAATTAAAAATTATTTATTACAATTGCATTAAATTTTGGGAGATTTCCTAACTTCTGCTAAATGGGTGTCTAGCTGACGACCTATTTTGAGGTCATTTAGCTCTTCATAACAAAGAAAAAATTTTTCGTTTTCGAGTTTCTTTTTTTGATCCAGTACGGATCACAGGATTTTTTTTCAGTGCGTTGAAATTTCAAAATTTTGATTTGGGAAATTTTAAATAACGAGATTTCGGTTGATATTTGTGAGATTTTTAACAGTGAGATTTTGTAATAATTGAGAGATTAGAAAAAGCAGGATTGTTAATGTGTGAGAATTGATTTTTCGAGATTTTTAAATAAATGCAAATTTTCCTTATTCGACATTTTATGGTTTGTGGTATTTCTTACCACTCCCGTTTAAAAATCGAACAGCTGAAATATAATTTGTTTGAATTATTGTTCATCTGCTAACGCCAAATCTTATTTCTACTGCGTTTATTTAGGTCAACATCCACAAACATTTTCTGACAACAATTATCTCTGATCAGTCTAGATGTCCCTTCTGTTGAATTAACCCTTCAATGAACACTAACACTACCTTATAAGAAGGTCCGAGCAATGAGTACATACATATCTGATGCAAATCAATTGTTTTTCAAAATTTGTCATCAACTTCTGTTTTTACAATGCTAAGAATCGAATTGAATTTTTAGTCCAACACCGTTTAAGGATAAATTCTTAAGTCAATCCTCAAAAAATGTTCACTTGTATTTAATTACCTTAGCCTTGAAGATCCAGCCATTAGAACACAAATTATAAGCCTCTCCAACCAACCAAAGCGACAGTTTTAAAGGTTTTTTCTAATTTTTTTGTATGTGGAAAATCTAGCAAAGATTTTTAGCTATTTCCAGTCTTTTTGCTTAATCTACTGTGCCATAACAGGATATGGCTACCCAAACTATTTTAACGCCTCCTTCGCCTTATCTGCTGTAATGATGGTTCAGAAATCGTTCTTCTTTCGGAATATTTCTAAAAAGTAGTAAAAGTAATAACCATCTGGACCAACCAATTGAGTTCTTTTTCTCATGGCAAAAAATTACATTTCACATTCACCTATAATTCGAAATCATGTCTCACTTGCAGGCTTAAAATTTACAAATTGAGAATTAAGTTGCAATGAAACTAGTTTCTCTTCAAAAAAGTTTCTTTTTAGTGGATCAACCATGTTACAGTAGTAGGTAGATAATACCAGTTTAACTTTTCGAAAACGTCTGCTTTTAACCTTATGACTTGGAGTGTACCCATAACACATTGATTTTCTCTCTACTATTATCACTATAAATACCGACAAAATATGTCAAGGACACAATAACACAATCAATAGAAGACATTATAGTATTTCTCTTTTTGCTATGATACTTTTTATTGCCATCATTACTTACTGTCCAATCAAAAAAGGAAGCTAGAAAGTCTTAACGTAAGATGTCCTCCAGTTATAAGAAGCATATGACATAACAAAATCTTGATACGTAATGTTTTATATGAGAGCGCCATGACAACATATTATATTTTCTAGGAGGACTTATCCACCTATATTATATTTTGTACCTTCTGTATAAATACATAAACATCCATATACCATATCCAAGAGCTTTCGAAAACTAATTCGATACAATTTAGGGCAATTCCACCAATTTATTGTATATGAAAAAATACACCTTGCTTCAGATTTCTCGCAACAAAAATCCTATTAATCTTCAAAGATATTTTGTTGCGATAGGTTTCGCCGTATACCAACAATAATAAAGCGAACTCAACTAAGAGACAAAATAATTACTAACATGAAACTGAATGCATATTCGTTTTATTTAAAAGGTTACATAATTTGATATGAACACATATTAAAGATAAAATAATTATCTACAGCCATTTAAATTCAGCATTGGCATTTTCGCTTGCTATACATTCATACATAACAAAACTATGCATTCCTACAAAATCACACTTTAGATTTTGATCACAAAAAAGCCAATAAGGTAGGTAGGTAGAAGAACGAAAAATTGTCCCTTGAAGCAGTAGCGTAGCGTAGGGGGGGCGGTCCGCCCCGGGCGGCACTTTATAGGGGGCGGCAAATTTTGCTGGCTATATACGGAGCGGAGAAATTAAATAGCTAATAGGTATGAACTGTAAAATTTTTCCGCTCTCAGCAAATGCATTCATGCGAATTACTGATTTTGTAATCCAGGTGGGAGTCTACGTGATAAGGGCTACGCATTAAATTTCAATGACCGAATTGAAACTACCTTGCTAATTATAGGCAGGGAGCCGGTGACATCAAAAGTCCCGTCATCGCGGAAATGGACATAATATATATCATTGGAAAGGTAATTTTATGTACTTTTAGAAAAACTCGGTATGACAGGCCCTAGCCTGCCGAAAGTATCTGTCATACCTGTTTGAACGATGCGACCTCTGTTTTTTATAAAATTCATTGTGCCTTTGTATGTATGCTATTGATTTCGAAACTACTGAATTGATTGAGCTCAAATTTTCAGGAAATATTTTGTATATACCTTTAACTATTTTTGCAAAGTTTGGTTAAAATCAGTTCACTGGTTTTTTGAGGAGCGGCAGAAATGCACGCTGGGTACCCAATAAAAATGAAGCATTTTTGAGATAAAACTTTGTTTTTAGTTTTATTATTGTTTATTGAAGGGTGAATACTAAAAAAAAAATTGCTTATTACAGCCTACGGACTTCCAAAAACAAGATCAGCCAAAAAAACCCGACCTGATAGTACAGTCAAACCCGCTTATTTTGAATTTTTAAAATCATATTTTTTTATTTATTTTATAACTATTCATAAAAAAGTTCGATTATATAAACAGAAACATTTTGTGAGTGTGTTGGTATTTATGTACATAAAGTTAGAGGTTCGATTAGGTGAGAAAAATATACCTATGTACCTAACTTGACTGATTTTACTTACAAACATGAAAAAATCAAAATTTGTGGGTTAAAACGTTTTTTCTATAGTTGTATTATTGTGTATTGAAACGCGATTGAAAATTACTGCCTAAGAAGAAAAAATCCCGAGGTGATGGTACAGTCAAACCCGCTTATTACGATTTTTTTCAAATCAGATTTTTTTATTTATTTTCTAACTGTACACATTCATAAATAAACTTCGATTACATAAGAATCATAATTTGTTCGGTCATTGAACGGTGATTAAAAAAATAGTCTTAAATCCTCCCCAAAATATATGATTCACTGATTATACAGTCAAGCCCACTTATTTGAAATCCATTCCGTGTTTTTCAGCTCCTTAATTTATACCAATCGATTTTTGAGAACTGAAGAAAGCAATATATTGTCATAATTTTCATGATTATATTTTTACAGGTTATATTTTTACACCCTATTTAGGGCAGTATACAAAAATATAATCTTGAAAATTATGACAATAGGTATATTTTTTTCTTCAATTCTCAAAAATCGATTGGTTTAAATTAAGGAGCTAAAAAATACGGAATGGATTTCAAATAAGCGGGTTTGACTGTATAATCGGTGAATCATGTAATTTCGGGAGACTGTAACACTATTTTTCTTGTCTCTAAAATCGTTTGGTATAAATTAAGGAACTGAAAAACACGGAATGGATTTCAAATAAGTGGGTTTGACTGTATAATCAGTGAATCATATATTTTTGGGAGGATTTAAGACTATTTTTTTAATCACCGTTCAATGACCGAACAAATTATGATTCTTTTATGTTTGTAAGTAAAATAAATTTGCTTAGGTAGATATGTGGGTATATGTTTTCACCTGAGTGAACTCTAAACCCTTTAATGTACTTTTATAGCTATGTATATACGTAAAACATGTTTGCTTATGTAATCGAAGTTTATTTATGAATGTGTACAGTTAGAAAATAAATAAAAAAATCTGATTTGAAAAAAAACCGTAATAAGCGGGTTTGACTGTACCATCACCTCGGGATTTTTTCTTCTTAGGCAGTAATTTTCAATCGCGTTTCAATACACAATAATACAACTATAGAAAAAACGTTTTAACCCACAAATTTTGATTTTTTCATGTTTGTAAGTAAAATCAGTCAAGTTAGGTACATAGGTATATTTTTCTCACCTAATCGAACCTCTAACTTTATGTACATAAATACCAACACACTCACAAAATGTTTCTGTTTATATAATCGAACTTTTTTATGAATAGTTATAAAATAAATAAAAAAATATGATTTTAAAAATTCAAAATAAGCGGGTTTGACTGTACTATCAGGTCGGGTTTTTTTGGCTGATCTTGTTTTTGGAAGTCCGTAGGCTGTAATAAGCAATTTTTTTTTAGTATTCACCCTTCAATAAACAATAATAAAACTAAAAACAAAGTTTTATCTCAAAAATGCTTCATTTTTATTGGGTACCCAGCGTGCATTTCTGCCGCTCCTCAAAAAACCAGTGAACTGATTTTAACCAAACTTTGCAAAAATAGTTAAAGGTATATACAAAATATTCCCTGAAAATTTGAGCTCAATCAATTCAGTAGTTTCGAAATCAATAGCATACATACAAAGGCACAATGAATTTTATAAAAAACAGAGGTCGCATCGTTCAAACAGGTATGACAGATACTTTCGGCAGGCTAGGGCCTGTCATACCGAGTTTTTCTAAAAGTACATAAAATTACCTTTCCAATGATATATATTATGTCCATTTCCGCGATGACGGGACTTTTGATGTCACCGGCTCCCGGGCTATTACTTCCCTTAAAAATTCCTTTCGGGCGGGCGGTACTGAAACCAAAGGTTTTATCGTCAACAGAATAACTTTTCAATAAAAAGAAAATAACTATTCCCACTAAAATGTTTTCAAAGAAAATGTAGATAATGTTGAAGAAAGTAATTTCTTTTGATGATTTTTCTGAAATTTCGGAAACAGAAAATTATTACATACTACATATCGGTTCAAATAAAGAATTTTAAGTAAAGAATATCACAACAAAAACATAAATGTTAAAAAAGGAGACAAGTTCTTATGTGTACAAGAAACCTGTGCGTAAAAAGTCAGCCAAAAAAGTAATGAGATCTAAAATATATGCCAAGTTTTAAGTTCATGAAGTTTAATATCAAATATCTTAAGTAGAGTAATATCGAAACAATTCCAAATCATGACAGAAATTTGGTAATTAATGATTACTGATTAAAATTTGGTGGGTAAAAGTCAAGCCCTACCGCTCTAAAAAAACTTTCATAATTCTACGACAACCGAAAGTGCTCCATACAAATAATAGCAATTCTGAAAAAAATGGGTGGATGGCACCCCCCCTAAATGAACAATTCCAAATTTTCAATTTTTTTCTTTCTAAGTAGGTACTTCAAGTCCTACCGACCTACCAATTTTCATCGTTCTACAACAATCGGAAGTGCTCCATATATAATGTGGGTGGATGCCACGCCCTCTGAATGCCAAATTCCAATTTTCAATTTTTTCTTTCTAAGTACTTTACGTCCTACCGACCTACCAATTTTCATCGTTCTACAACAATCGGAAGTGCTTCATATAGTTTATAAGAATTTTTTTTAAATTTGGGTCGATGCCACGCACTCCGAACTGAAACTCCCAATTTTTTGATTTTTTTCTTCTAAGTACTTCAAGGCATACCGACCTACCAATTTTCATCGTTCTACAACAATAGGAAGTGCTTCATATAATTTATAAGAATTTTTGATAATATGGGTGGATGCCACGCCCCCTGAACTGAAACTTCTAATGTTTCTATTTTTTTTCTTCTAAGTACTTTAAGGTCTACCGACCTACCAATTTTCATCGTTCTACAGCAATCGAAAATGCTCCATATAATTTATAAAAATTTTTAAGAATGTGGGTGGATGCCACGCCCCCTGTATGGAAAATTCCAATTTTTCAATTTTATTCTTTTTAAGTACCTCAAACTCTACCAACTTACCAATTTTCATTGTTCTACAACAATCGAAAAGGCTCCATATAATTTATAGAATATTTAAGAAAGTGGGTGGATGCCACGCCCCCTGAATAGAAAATTGCAGATTTTCGATTTTTTCCTTTGTATGTACCACAAGGCCTGCCGTTGTGCGAAATTTCAAGTTTCTACGATGTCGGGAAGTGCTCCATAATTTTGATATCTGTCAGTGAGTCAGTGAGTCAGTGAGTCAGTCAGTTACGGTTTTTGCGATTTTTGAAGTCCTATATCTTGGGAACTACTAATGCTAAAGAGTTGAAATTTGGTGAGCCACCTGTGTTTGATCAGTTCAGCAAATACTCTGAATTTGAAGTTTCTGACTTTATTGGTACTGAAGTTAGAGGGGGGTTGAAAATCGCCTGAGTTTGTTCCTGTAAAAAGGGTGTAGTGCCGCGAACTTGGCTGGGCACTACCGTGCCCTTTGATTATTTTTAATTTTCTTCAAAATCATAATTATACATATGTATAGGGTTATAGCGACTAGTAAACTTTCTTATGTGGATAATTTTATGTGTTACCATACGATTCCAAATAGGTATAATAAAATCCACATCTGGCTCGCACGTACGTACGGTTTTAAAAATTGTAAATAAATAAACATGGAATTTATGAGAGAAAAATGATTATTTTTATTCGATTGAGGTGACAAAAAAAAGTGCCATCTGAATTCATGATGAATTTTTGGAGAAAAAAAATATTAAAAAAATGATTAAAATCAGTTACACCAGTTTTAAAGACAACCAAAAATCAATGTTGTTGAGCTGTTTTTGAGAAAAATAAGATTTCTTAAAATTGCTAAAAAAAATTGTATGGCGGCGGCAGCTCCTTTGGTTAAAAAAAGTGAAAAAATATATGAGGGGAATGACCAAAAACCACTTTTACCAAGTGTAAAGAAAATCCTTCCTGCTACTTAGGCTGTAGCCGAAGGAACAAACAGACAGACAGAATTATAGAATTATTGTTAGACCCACTTTCTCGTCTTCGGGAGACGGACACAATCCCGAAATTCTGAATCCAGAAAACCCAAAATCCCGAAAATCCAAAATCTCGAAAACCCAGAATCCCGAAAACCCAAAATCCCGAAAACCCAGAATCCCGAAAACCCAGAATACCGAAAACCCAGAATCCCGAAAACCCAGAATCCAGAAAACCCAAAATTGAAATTATGACAAGCTAAACACGATTTTCCGTGGCTTTGATTATTTCAAGTTTATTTTAAATTAATCAATTAAAAACTAAACAAAAGTATTTTCAATCGGTGTATAAGACCTATACCACCATTCTGCAATAATAATTTTATCTAAAATCGCTGCTTTAATTCACTTTTTTCAATAATTCACATCATCTGCCATTTGCCTTTGTTCCTGCCACAGCCCTATGAACAAGAAAGATCGCTTGCTACGCTCTACTACAGGTAAAATTGGCGCAAATCAACATCTTGCATCTCCCAAAATGGCACAAACACCTGACACAAAAAACAAATTGTCAGTATTTGAAAAGATGATGAAGAAGGAGTTGAAAGATTTAAGACAGTGGATTCAAGACGAAATGAAGAAGCTGACCGAGAAACTGGATAAAATTGAAAGCGATTTTAACCAACGTTTCACTGAAGACAGCCTTGCCGTACAAGACTTGACTCGCAGAGTCGAACAACTAGAAGCAAAAACACCGGAACCCCCCAGCCCCACCACCATCACCACCGTAGAACTCGCTCAACGCATCGAAGAACTTGAACGTGAAAAATATTCAACAAGTGCAATCATACGAGGTATTCCAAAAAGGGAAAACGAGGACCTGCATGAATTATTTGCAAATTTATGCCAATCCGTGCATTGTACACCAGTACCTATGCTGCAAGACATATACCGCACAAAATCAAGACGCAATCCCGAAGATATCAATACATCAATTGTTGTTAAATTCAACACAAGCACCCACAAGAATAATTTGCTGCGATCGATCCGTCATCTTTGGACTGAAAACAAAAAAAATCTTTGTTTACATGATGTAAAGCTTGATTCTGACAGCAGAATTTACGTAAATGAAAGCTTAACGTCATCTAACCACATAATCTTACGTAAAGCTCTTGTACTCAAACGTGAGAAAGCTTTATCGAGTGTCTACACTAGGAGTGGGCGAGTATTTATACGTGTCACTGGAGAGGAGAAAACACTTTTAATTCCATCAACCGAAAGCTTGGACTTAATAATTGCCGAACATAAATCGAATGAGCCGCAAAACGATAATGCAAAATCGTAAGCTTGGAGATAAGCATTTCTATTATTATTTTTTTCTTATTATTTGTATTTACATAACATTCCTTTTTAACTTTTTTTCTTCTTTTTTTGTATTTAACTTTTTGAATAATTTAAGCCAAATATCTAAACTTAGTTTGCTCTTCTCAAATGTTTTCCTCTACGTAGTTTGTCCTGGTGGTGGTTCTCAGTTCCTTTTCTTTGAAAATGATTAGTAACACAAGAAGTAGTATGTTTGACCACACAAACAACATGCGCATGATGTTAGACATTTTTTGTAAACAATGCAATGGCCTTCATGTATGCCATTTAAATGCACAAAGTCTCTATCCTAAAATAGATGAATTCAGGTATGTGTTCGAGGATTCAAATGTTGATATTATCTGTATATCTGAGACATGGTTTAAGACAAATTTATCTGACGTTCTTTGTAGTGTGAAAGGGTATGATTTGATACGTTCTGATAGAAGTGATCCTAGAGGTGGAGGGGTGGCCATTTATGTTCGCAGCTCCATCAACTACAGTTTCGTTGCTAGATCAGATCTCTCTTCTCCAGTTGACTATTGCTTTATAGAAATTTTGAATGGTCGAAACAAATGCTTGATAGGTGTGGTTTACCGCCCAAACAAAAATATTGACTTCTCACCAATGTTCACAGTATTAGAAAGTATATCCTCTACTTATTCTGAAGTTATCTTATGTGGTGACTTTAACAGCAATTTACTTAATAAGGAAACATCAAAACCATTTATTGAGCGAATGAATAGCCTTAGTCTCAGGACAAATAATTATAGTAATCCTACTCATTTTACAAATGGTGGTTCAACGCTATTAGATTTGTTTTTCACCCATGATGTAGAAAACTTCCTGTTTTATGATCAACTTTCAGCATCTGCATACTCAAAGCATGATTTAATTTTTGCAACTTTTGACATTGCCCCCCGAACAGTAGCAACTTCCTTTGAATATAGGGATTTTAATAATATTGATTTGGATCAACTGGAATATGATTTACATCAGATAAACTGGCAACAAATTTATTTTATGGCTTCCGTCGATGATCAGGTTAATTTTCTACAAAATTCAATTCATAATTTATTTGATAAACATGTAAAACTCAAAACTAAGGTGATAAAAAAACAGCATAATTTATGGTTTACTCAAGAAATTCAAGAAATGATAAAGAAGAGGGACTTGGCTTACAAACAATGGAAACGCTTCCGACTACCAGAGCTTCACAGCACTTTTAGTGCTATTCGAAACAAAGTGCGCATAAAAATTAGAGAAGCTAAAATACAAGTCTACTCAAATCGTCTGAGCAAAGATCTACCATCTAAAACTATTTGGAAAAATATTCGAGAACTCTGTGTTGGAAAACCAAAAGGAAAATACCCTGATAATATAAACCCTGATGTTCTCAATATGGACTTTGCGAAAGTTCAATCAAAATCTCAAAATTTTGTAGTAAATACTGATACATTGGAATCTTCAGGACTTCCGAACATAAATCATTTCCAATTTCAGAATATTGAAGAAACTGATGTAGTGGAAAATATATTAAAAATAAAATCCAAAGCCATGGGATTTGATGAAATGCACCCCTTGTTTATTAAAATAATTCTTCCGCACATACTCCCTACCCTAACCCACATTTTTAATACAATTATTACGACAAGCTCTTTTCCCCTGACCTGGAAAATTGCTAAAGTCATTCCCGTGATTAAAAAACCTGCTACTCGCTTATCTCCTCCTGAATACAGGCCTATTTCAATCCTTCCTTTTATTTCGAAAATTTTAGAAAAACTCTTACATAGCCAGATCTCTAGCTTTATAAAAAATAATAATCTTTTCTGTGTAAACCAATCGGGGTTTAGATTAAATCACAGTTGCGTGTCTGCTGTCATGAAAGTTACTGATGACCTTAGATGTGCTATAGACCATGATGAAGTATCTTTTCTTGGTTTACTTGATTTTTCGAAGGCGTTTGATACGGTAAATCATAGTGCTCTTATTTCAAAAATGAAAACGCAGTTCTGGTTTTCGGAGTCAGCCTCTAAGCTGATGCTTTCATACCTTACTGGGAGAAGACAAGCAGTAGTTGTAAATAAACATGTTTCTGGATTTCTGGAACTTTTCTCTGGAGTTCCTCAGGGATCAATACTTGGCCCTTTATTATTCTCCATGTGTATCAATGACCTTCCAGCACAAGTTCAGAGTTCATCTATCGATTTGTATGCGGATGATGCACAAATTCGCCTTAGTTGCAAATTGGGTATGATTGAGAATGGTGCGCACTTACTGAACAATGATTTAGAAAGAATTTTGCGCTGGTCTGAGGCAAATAACTTGAGATTGAATCCAACAAAATCAAAATGTTTAGTAATTTATAAGCAAAAGCTTGATCTCAGTTATTTTCCTCCTATACATATTGGAAACCAGGAAATTGAATATGTTGAACAAACCAAAAATCTTGGAATATGGTTTAACTCCACGCTTAGCTGGGAATGTCACATTCAACACATAATAGGGAACATTTATGGATGCCTTCGTAGTCTGTCATTTACGAAGCAATATACACCACAACATGTAAGATTACGTCTGGCAAAAACTCTAATTATCCCTATAATTACATACGGATGTCAGATATTTTGTAACCATAGCTCAGAATCGAACCGAAATTTAAATGTTGCCTTTAACAACATAATTCGTTACGTGTATAATTTAAAACGTTTTGACCATATTTCCTCATATAAAAAAAGTTTGCTTGGATGTACTTTAAACGCATACATGGATTATAATACTCTTAAGACATTACATAACGTTGTAACAAAGAAGGAACCATTGTATCTTTATAACAAAATTGTGTTTTCAAGTTCAATTCGGTCTTTTGTATTCATTCAGCCAAGATTCACTTGCACTGCATCTCAGCGCCAATTCTTTGTTTGTGCTGTCAAACTCTGGAACTCTTTACCCCTGGACATTCGTATGCTTCGAGGAAGTAAATGTTTTGATCGCGTTCTCTTTAGGTATTTGGCTGAAAATTCTTAAATCTTATTAATTTTTAAACTTTTAAGTGTACAATTAAATATGAAAAACTGTAAATTTTCAAAATAAGCACATATATAAATTTTTGCAATTGCATCTACAAATTAAAATTCTGGATAATGTTAAATGTAATCTTTTTAATATCTCTTTTTTTATTCTTGTAATACTTTTGGAATTTATATGCTCCAAGGTTAAATATTAATAACTTAAAGTTCAGTTTAGTTTGTTATAAATATGAATTTAATTAAATGTAACTTTTGCTCAAAAAGACTTTAGTCTATTGTAAAAGATGAAATGAAAATAAATGAAATTGAAATTGAAATTGAAAACCTAAAATCCCGAAAACCCAAAATCCCGAAACTATACTTGAAAAAAAAAGGTTACAGCCATTACTGTTACTATATTGACAAAGTTTTAGGCCAAATTCACATTAAAGTTCTTATATCGATAGCGATACATGATAAAGTATTTTAAAACAGGACACAATGAGTACCTACACATTCACATCATCGATACCTGATACGCTTTCGCTCCTTTCAGTTTTTCTTATTTAAAAATATTTTGTTGTAGCGATAGCGTGTTGGTATCGGCAAAATAGTGTGGATCTGGCCTTATTGAATCTAAATAAAATAGTTTTAACAAGTTAAAAACAGTTACAAATCTGAATTTTAACTGAATTCCGTTATTTAAATCATTTTTAAACCCTCTTCCGAGCTTCAGCATGTTGTTTTGTATTTAATATTCTGAATTTAAAAAATGCTATTTAACTTTTATCGTATTTTGCTTGTTTTCTGACTTAGGCACATTCCTAAAACTTTCGTACACTAACTTTTTTTTATAAAAGATGGGTTTTAATTGATCATATCATTAAAATGGTTTTTTTAAACAAACAAAGTAAAGAAGTACTTAATTTCGAAGTAAGTGCATGCCATCTTCATTTAACAAATATTTATAGGTATGTGGAAAATCTATGAACATATTTAGGAAACGTCATTAAAGTTCTGATTTATTTTCGTTTTCTTCGATATCTCGTTATGTTTTACTTAGTTCTTCAAAGCTAATTATTTTTCAGATGAAAATTTTAACACAGTTTTTGCCTTTCCCATACAGGTAAGATAGAACAGAAATTATGTACATCAAAAATCTACAAATACTTTTCCTGAAATTTGCGCAAATTTTTCATTTTATATAATTTTTCGGGATTTCAATTTCAAGATTTCGGGATTCTGGGTTTTCGGAATTTTGGGTTTTCGGGATTTTGGGTTTTCGGGATTCTGGGTTTTCGGGATTCTGGGTTTTCGGGATTTTGGGTTTTCGGGATTCTGGGTTTTCGGGATTGTGGATTTTCGGGATTTTGGGCTTTCGGGATTTTGGATTTTCGGGATTTTGGGTTTTCGGGATTTCGGTTTTCGGGATTCTGACCCCAACCCCTCGTCTTCCCTATCAATCAAAATCTTGAGTTCGACAATGAGAAATCATTTGAGATATTTTTTTCATAAACAAAATTATCTATTAAGTATATATAAAGTTTTTTGGATTTGAATATTTACAAATTTCTAGCGAGGAGGGGCCGGCAAAATTTTCCACCGCCCCGGGCGGCAGAAACTCACGCTACGCCACTGCCTTGAAGCCTAATTTACAGTTCCATGTTCCATGCGATATAAAAGTCAAAATTTTCAAAACTCTCTACCTATTCTGTGGATACTATTGTAATTCAAGGAGAAAAATGTTCGCCTTAGTCTAAGCCACTCATCGAATCATTAATTTTTTTGGGATGCAAAAGACTTGTATGTCTTCCTTTTTTTTAAATCGAGATTCAGACCGTCAAAGAAGGAAAAACACACTTAAAATACACACATAAGCAGTTTTCCTTGCAGGGCAGTAGCTAGAGTCGAATTTAAGGTAGGGCAGCGATGGAAAGAACTAGGGAAGAATTAGAAAATTATAATAACTAAAAATAATTACAGAAAAAGTATAAAAAAGTATTTAAATCGTTCTTTTAATTTGTATAAACAGCTTTTAATTGTATAAATGTCAATTTTGATTATATACTAATATACATTTAAAACTGAAATTTCAAAATAATTCATCAACTTTCAAATTTTGGAATCTTTTTTTTTAAATCCAAAATTTAATTTTTCAAAAATTTTGGTACACAGTACTATTTAGATTTTTTATTGCAATCGTATGAGAAGTTAATGATAAAACCAAAAATCAAAAAAACCTTTATATGGCAGGTATCATATTTTCCTACCAGAAAGTACACCATATCTACAGTAATACACTGATTTTTTTATCAAAATCCTTGAAGCCGTTTTTGAGATAAATTAGCTTTTCCTGAACGGTTGTATGGCAAGTACCGTTATTTTTAGAGCTAAACAAAAAATTTCAATTTCCCCTCTAGAGAGTTACAAAAAAAAACTTTAAGTACAAAATTTGAAGAAAATCGCATCATTGGCTTAGGCTGTAGATCCAGATACAAACAGACAAAGAGACAGAATTGTACGTGTGTGAAGTTAGCATAACATTTTTGAGCTAGACCAATGGGACCATGGCAGGAATTTGCAGTTTTTTTTGCATTTTTTATGCATTTCTATTCCGGATTTTGCAGTTCACCAAATAGTGGGTGTAACCGACTGTACTGCTAACTTCACTGTGAAGTTAGCAGTGCCTATGCTTTTCTCAGCAACCAGGCTAGCTAGAAATCTGAAATAAGGCTATGAATTTGCAGTTTAATTTGCAGTTCAAGAAAAATTAATGTCCAAATTTTTAAGTCCAAATTTGAAAAAAAAATCGAATTAACTCATTTTTCACTGTTAATATCACTGTGAAGTTAGCAGTACATACCCTTTTCTCAGCAACTGAGCCACCTAGAAAATTGCGGTTTAGGTCCAAATTTGCAGTTTTTCATGCACTTCAAGAAAAAACTAATTTCAAATTTGTACGTCCAAATTTGACAAAAATATCGAAAAATTCACTTTGCATTCTTAACGTCAGTGTGAAGTTAGCAGTACATATCCTTTTCTCAGGAACTGAGCCAGCTAAAAAATTGCAGTAAAGGTCCAAATTTGCATTTTTTCATACACTTCAAGAAAAAACTAAGTTCAAATTTGTACGTCCAAATATGACAAAAAATCGATTAAATTCATTTTTCACTGTTAACATCACTGTGAAGTTAGCAGTACATACCATTTTCTCAGGAACTGAGCCAGCTAGAAAATTGCAGTTGTAGTCCAAATTTGCAGTTTTTCATGCACTTCAAGAAAAAACTAAGTTCAAATTTGTACGTTCAAATTTGACAAAAAAATCGAAAATTTTACTTTGCACTGTTAACGTCAGTGTGAAGTTAGCAGTACATACCCTTTTCTCAAGAACTGAGCCAGCTAGAAAATTGCAGTTGTAGTCCAAATTTGCAGTTTTTTATGCACTTCAAGAAAAAACTAAGTGGTAAAAAGGGTATGTACTGCTAACTTCACCCTGATTTCAACAGTGCAAAGTAAATTTTTCGATTTTTTTGTCAAATTTGGACGTACAAATTTGAACTTAGTTTTTTCTTGAAGTGCATGAAAAACTTCAAATTTGGACCTTAACTGCAATTTTCTAGCTGGCTCAGTTCCTGAGAAAAGGGTATGTACTGCTAACTTCACACTGACGTTAACAGTGAAAAATTAATTTATTCGATTTTTTTTTCAAATTTGGACATTAATTTTTCTTGAACTGCAAATTTGGACCCAAATTGCAATTTTCTAGGTGGCTCAGTTCCTGAGAAAAGGATATGTACTGCTAACCTCACAGTGATGTTAACAGTGGAAAATGAATTTAATCGATTATTTGTCAAATTTGGACTTCAAAATTTGGACTTAGTTTTTTCTTGAAGTGCATGAAAAACTGCAAATTTGGACCTTAACTGCAATTTTTTAGCTGGCTCAGTTCTTGAGAAAAGGGTATGTTCTGCTAACTTCACAGTGATGTTAACAGTGAAAAACTAATTTAATCGATTTTTTGTCAAATTTAGACGTACAAATTTTAACTTAGTTTTTTCTTGAAGTGCATGAAAAACTGCAAATTTGGACTACAATTGCAATTTTCTAGCTGGCTCAGTTCCTGAGAAAAGGATATGTACTGCTAACTTCACACTGACGTTAAGAATGCAAAGTGAATTTTTCGATTTTTTTTGTCAAATTTGGACGTAAAAATTTGAAATTAGTATTTTCTTGAAGTGCATGAAAAACTGCAAATTTGGACTCTGATTGCAATTTTCTAGCTGGCTCAGTTCTTGAGAAAAGGATATGTACTGCTAACTTCACAGTGATGTTAACAGTGAAAAATGAATTTAATCGATTTTTTTGTCAAATTTGGACTTAAAAATTTGGACATTAATTTTTCTTGAACTGCAAATTAAACTGCAAATTTGGAGCCTAACTGCAAATTTCTAAGTATCACCGTTGCTGAGAAAAGGACTTTTATGCTAACTTCACAGTGAAGTTGGCAGTACAGTATGAAAAATTTTTTGTGTAAGGATTTAGAAATTTGGTTTTTTCCTTTTCTGGAACTGCAAATTAAATTGCAAATTCAGAGCCTTATTTCATATTCCTAGCTAGCCCGGTTGCTGAGAATAGCATTGGCACTGCTAACTTCACAGTGAAGTTAGCAGTACAGTCGGTTACACCCACTATTTGGTGAACTGCAAAATCCGGAATAGAAATGCATAAAAAATGAAAAAAAAAACTGCAAATTCCTGCCTTGGTCCCATTGGTGTAGCTCAAAAATGTTATGCTATCTTCACACACGTCAGAATTGTGCCACCCACTTTTTCCGTGTTCTCTGTCATCGTAATGTTATATTTGATTTTTATCATACAAATTTTTTTTTGCACGAATCCAAGACTTGCCCTATAGTACCTACCTATATCGAAAGTAAAAATTTACTTATGGCTGCATCGAACGAAATTGCTTTTGTGGTCTAATGCTCTAGCGTGAAGCGTGGATAGGCATTGAAGATATTTAGTTTAAGGTTGTTATAACAATAACAATTAATGTTGTAGTTATGTTTTAAAAAAAGGAAAAATAAATATTGGTATTTTTAAAAAGTACAAGTGTTACCAAATTTACGAACTTTGAACAAAATCCTAGTCTTTGAGAAAATTTGAAAAACAAAACAACAACAAAAATATGCTTCCCTTTATTTTTGTTGAGATTCTTAATTTTCTAATACGTTTTGACCTCTTGACATTTCTACTTTCCTTTTTTTCTTCAAAAAATTATCTCTTTTTCATTTTTGAAGTCTGTTCTTCTGAATGGCAGCCCTTTTCTTTGTGCTGGGTTATTACTTAGTTTTTATTGCACGGAATGATTTTTTTGGCTTTTTTGAGGTATTAACCGTCCTTACAAAAAAATTGGGAGAAGAAATATTATTGCAAGAAATTATTTAACTATATTTAATTAAAGCTCAAAAAGCATTTAAATGCCAGGGTACTGACATCCACGGTACTGACATTTAGACAGTTTATGTGACCTAACTTCTCTATTCTAATGAGAAAAATAATTTCCAGGACAATTTTAACTTATGCCGTTAAAAGGAATACAACATTCTCATAACCGGCCAAAAACATGTTATAACATGCTTTAAAAATACTACCACGGTACTAACAAATAAATTTGTGACATACTTTCATCCCATGAAAACATATCACTCTTAAAGTACAACTACGTACAAAAATTAAAATGACTGTTGTTAACTATACATAACTAGTTCATCTTTTAGAAAACCACAATACATACATATGTACGTGTTAAAGCTTAAAGAAAATGGTGGTTGAGTTGGAAATCTTTTTAATTCAAAAATAAAACTAAAACCTCGGACAAGATTCATTCATGGTTATTTTATTCAGCAATACGTATTTTGACTTAATTTTTGCATTATTTTGTCAAGCAAGTATTGCACTCAAACTTTTCTAAGGACAACATTTCTATTCAATGAAGTATTTCATTAGAAAAAAGTAGATTTAATCGGAAAAACAAGGAACGGACATGCCACGGTACTGACATTTTTACTACACTTTCCCAAGCCATGGTGAAGAAAAAGCAAACTGGGTCATGATATCGAATGTAGATTGTAATAAATAGCCATTTACACAATTCAAACCAAAAATATATACGAATATTTTACATTAAATAACACAAAAAAAAAAGCACTGGACACAAAGAATCACAGTTGGGACGGAATCACCCATATGAATATTATTTTTGGAGCTAGATCTTCCCATTATTACTGTTTTCAATCCCTCTTCAATTTTAAGGGGCCGTAAAATATCCAATCTATGACTAATAGACGATAGACCGAGAGCCCACAGCAGATTTTAGGTGTGAACGATAGCAATAGTAGGTGTCGAAAGCTCCATTAAAGACTATTAAAAAAATCAAAGTCTTGCAGTCCACAACTGGGGCCTTTGCGAGAAACAGTGCATCGAAAAAAAAATATGAATGCAACTTTGAGGAAAATCGTGTTAGCCGAAATTGGTTTTCACCCCTCCCTAGATAAGCTTCGCGGATCCCATATCACGGAATCTAAGATCATTTGAGTGTTTAATTCGCCCTGCCAGACTGTTTAAAAAAACCGTTTTTCACTTAGAATTTTGAATTTTTTAAACGGTCCGATAGAGCGAACTATACGCTCAAATGGTCTCAGATTCCGTGATATGTGATCCGAGGAGCTTATCTAGGGAGGAGTGAAAACCAATTTCGGATAACACGATTATCCTCGAAGTTGCATTCATATTTTTTTTTTCGATGCACTGTTTCTCGCAAAGGCCCCAGTTGTGGACTGCAAGACTTTGATTTTTTTAATAGTCTTTAATGAAGCTTTCGACGCCTATACTTCTTTTTTTGCTATCGTTACACCCTAAATCTGCTGTGGGCTCTTAGTCTATAAGGCGTTAGGAAAAGCGCCCAAGGAAAAAGCGCCCAAATCGATATGGAAATAACGCCCAAAAAAACACTGAACAAATTGTTGTTGTAAATTTTTTTTCTCATTTTGGGTGATATTTCCTTATATTGCTTTCTTTCATAAAATGAAACAACGCCCAAATTGATAAATTAAAATTTCAAAATGGGAAATAAAGCCCAAAATAGGAACAATTGCCAAAAACAACAGCAATGTACGGAAATATCGCCCAAATGCAATCGGGAATTCAGATACTTTAAATGCAAAAGAAACTTTTCATACACCCAACCTCGCATCGACCCCAAATCCAATAGCGTGGCCAACCAGGGGGTTACAAGGGGTTCCATACATACCTCACTGTTTATTCTATCATTTTGAGATCTTAAATAAATGTTAAAATCACAAGAATTTATAAAAATTTTGCGTATTCATTAAAATATTTATTATTAAATGTATTAAATGTCAGGCGATGATTTTTTCTAAAAAAAAAGTTCCTAGTTCATTTGATTATGAAATATCGCAGCACACATTGCGTCGTGTTGATAGTTTCAAAGACCTATAGGGGCTCATTTTACTTTTAATCTTAATTTTACGAAGCATATCAATTTAATCGTCAACAAGGCAAACTCTATGTTAGGGTTTGTTAAACGATGGTCTAAGGAATTTCAGGATCCTTATGTTACCCTCGCTCTCTACAACAGTCTTGTTCGCCCTCATCTTGAATATGCATCACAGGTATGGACTCCTTTTTACGATGTCCATAAGAATAGACTAGAAGCAGTACAGCGTAATTTTATACGTTTCACCTTGAAAGGACTACCGTGGTCCGATCCTTATAATCTTCCTCCTTACGAACACCGGATTAAGCTTCTTCAGATTCAAACTTTGGCACAAAGGAGAATTAATAATGATATTGTATTTATTCATCAGCTTTTAACGGGCGTTATTGATGCACCTGATTTATTATCTTGTACTAGCCTTAGCTACCGTGGGGGAGGTCACAACACTCGTAGTCTAGAACTAATGCATATACCTATCTCAACACCGTACCAATTATGGAATGCATGAGCCTTTTACACGCATGTGTAACATTCTGAATTTGAACTCAAATTTTTTTAATTTTAATATAAGTAAGAATAGACTCAAAGCTTCATTGAAGACCAGTGTACCACGCTCTTAAATGTTTGTAATTGTTAATTTTTTCAATGTATTTTATTTTGTAAAGTGTATGTCTTTGTACTAAGCTCTTTTCGGCAAAGATCTGTAAAAAACAAAAAAAAAAAAACAAAATTTGGAAATACCACCCAAAATTGAGGAAATAGCGCCTAAATTCAACAAAAACAATTTACATGCAAAATATTTGGGCTATATCTCCATTTTATTATTTAGATTCAAAATTGTTTTGGCAATATTTCCAATTTCTTCTTTGCTTTTGGGTGATACAAATTTTGTTGGGCGATGTTTCCAAATCGATTTGGGCGCTATTTCCTTGGCTGCTATTTCCTAACGCCTACAAAATAGAGTGTTAGATTTTGTTAGTTTTAATAGGTACCTACTACTTCTTTCCAATACACCTCTCAAAGGTGGGAGTGGTAAGAAACTCATTTTACTCTAGGTATCTCTCTAATATTTTTTTTAAGGAAACCATAAAAAAAGAAATTTTGTGGGCAGGGCAAATATTTAGCATCATGTTGGTGTTCTTAACCTGTTATTAGGGTAATTCGATTTGTTTTCATACAAATTAGTAAACAAAACTATATTTAGTGGGCTTGGAAAAAAGTTGTTTGAAGAAAAATTGTTACAGATTACATTATCTACAACTTTTCTAAGGAACACACCCCTCGTTTATATCAACTTGCGACGATGAGATAACCTTCCTTCAAATTTATTTCTTTTTTGTAAACTAAAGAAAATTAGAAAAATGTACCGATGGTTGATGGTATTTTAAGGTAGGGCATTGCCCCGAAATACAAATTCCTAGAGCCATAGTTTTGTAAATATTAGAAGTATCAAAATGACAGGAATGTAGAATGAGTTTGATTTAAAAAAAAGTGTTAAACTTCAACCTAAGAAACCTGCTTTGTGTTTCAAAACCAGAGTTTGAAAACAAAAATAATGGCTTAGCTGCACTCAAGTGAAGCACAACGAATCACACTAGTTTAAATAAAATACAAAGTCAAGCAAAAGTTCACCACAAATTTCAATAAAACAATGTCAACGTAAATTTTGTGGTTGTAAATAATTCCTTTTTACCATAAGAATATACATATTTAAGCACCCATCATTAATTTAACATACTATAATAAGCAGCACAAGCATACACACATAATAAATATCCCCAATTTCTTATTCCGGTTCCTAAATCTATGTAGTATCATCTTAACAAGATGTCTTATTAGAGAAAATAAACGACACTACTTACAGAACTGTTCAATCGATGAGACGTGTGTAATATGTTGAATCTTTTACTTGTGGTCAGATATATTTTCCTCAACCTCAAAGCTTTTCTTGGAAATATTATACTATGCCTTTTTATGCTTTTGGTATCGTATGCAAATGTCTGTTGTAAACATAATAATTTAATGTGACAGTTTGAGAGGAAAACGACTCTTCCACAGATGATCTAAAGTAGTGGTGACCATGAGGGAGGAATGATTTATAGCAGAATGTTAATTCGATAGGATATTAAACTTTTTTTAAATTTCAAAAAGGGACTGCTAACGGGTTTTGTTACAGAATAAAAGAATAAGAAGTTATGAAAGTGGTTTCGTCACGTTTTTTCTATTTTTTTTCTAACTAGAAGGTAATAGAATATTGTTTTGTATTCTCTAATTTGGCATTTTTATGGTACCGATTACCTACGATTAAAGCACCTAAACTAGATAGTAGTTCCAATTTTAAGCGACAAGTGCCCGAAAATGGGACAAAACATGTTTTTGTAAAAAAAATCACAACAAAAACATAAATGTTAAAAAGGAGCCAAGTTCTTATGTGCACAAGAAACCTGTGCGTAAAAAGTCAGCCAAAAAAAGTAATGAGATCTAAAATACATATATGCCAAGTTTTAAGTTCCTGAAGTTTAATATCAAATATCTTAAGAAGAGTAATATCGAAACAATTCCGAATCATGACAGAAATTTGGTAATTAATGATTACTGATTAAAATTTGGTGAGTTCACTGGTCAAGTTTTCATACATTTTAAATTTGTGACTCAGTAAGTATTTAAGAGAAAACTTGCCAAGTAAATCCACCAAATTTTAATCAGTAATCATTAATTACCAAATTTCTGTCATGATTCGGAATTGTTTCGATATTACTCTTCTTAAGATATTTGATATTAAACTTCAGGAACTTAAAACTTGGCATATATGTATTTTAGATCTCATTACTTTTTTTGGCTGACTTTTTACGCACAGGTTTCTTGTGCACATAAGAACTTGGCTCCTTTTTTAACATTTATGTTTTTGTTGTGATTTCACTCCTTTTTGCAAAGACTAATTTTGCCAGGTAAAAGTCAAGCCCTACCGGTCTACAAAGTTTCATAACCGAACCGAAAATGCTCCAACATATAATAGCTATTCTGATAAAGTTGGACAATTCCAAATTTTCGATTTTTTTCCTTTCTAAGTACTTCAAGTCCTACCGACCTACCAATTTTCATCGTTCTACAACAATCGGAAGTGCTCCATATAATTTATAAGAATTTTTAAGAATGTGGGTGGATGCCACGCCCCCTAAATGCAAAATTCCAATTTTTCAATTTTTCTTTCTAAGTACTTTGAGCCCTACCGACCTACCAATTCTCATCGTTCTACAACAATCGGAAGTGCTTCATATAGTTAATAAGAATTTTTAAGAATGTGGGTCGATACCACGCCCCTGAACTGAAACTTCCAATTTTTCGATTCTTTTCTTCTAAGTACTTCAAGGCATACCAACCTACCAATTTTCATCGTTCTACAACAATCGAAAATGCTTCATATAATTTAAAAGAATTTTTGAGAATGTGGGTGGATGCCACGCCCCCTGGATTGAAACTTCCAATTTTCGATTTTTTTTTCTTCTAAGTACTTCAAGGCCTACCGACCAACCAATTTTCATCGTTCTACAACAATCGAAAGTGCTCCATATAATTTATAAGAATTTTTAAGAATGTGGGTGGATACCACGCCCCCTGAATGCAAAATTCCAATTTTTCAATTTTTTTCTTTCTAAGTACCTTAAGCCATACCGATCTACCAATTTTCATTGTTCTACAACAATCGGAAGTGCTCCATATAATTTATAAGAATTTTTAAGAATGTGGGTGGATGCCACGCCCCCTAAATAGAAAATTGCAGATTTTCGATTTTTTCCTTTGTATGTACCACAAGGCCTACCGTTGTGCGAAATTTCAAGTTTCTACGATGTCGGGAAGTGCTCCATAATTTTGATGATCTGTCAGTGAGTCAGTGAGTCAGTGAATCAGTGAGTCAGTGAGTCAGTGAGTCAGTGAATCAGTCAGTCAGTTACGGTTTTTGCGATTTTTGAAGTCCTATATCTTGGGAACTACTAATGCTAAAGAGTTGAAATTTGGTGAGCCACCTGTGTTTGATCAGTTCAGCAAATACTCCGAATTTGAAGTTTCTGACTTTATTGGTACGGAAGTTAGAGGGGGGTTGAAAATCGCCTGAGTTTGTTCCTTTAAAAAGGGTGTAGTGCCGCGAACTTGGCTGGGCACTACCGTGCCCTTTGATTATAAAAACAATCACAGAAATCAAAAATTATAACAAAAACATATAACTACAAGAAATAAAATAAAAAAATTATTTAAAAAAAGCTTTGAGAAGATTTTGAACTTAAAATAGATGTAGATATCCACAAAGAATTTTTTAAAAATATTTAATGAAAATATTTTTAGAGTTTTCAATAGAATTTTTTCTCTTTTTGAGTTTTTAATTAATAAGGGGGACAGAGGTGTGTATAGGGGGGCAAACAGCATTTTGGTATGGAAAATGGTGATTAGTCTAGTAACCCTATACACTTCAGGGATGAAAAATCGTGTTTCAGCAATGTATCGAAAGATAAAAATAAAGTGTATCGTATTGTACTTTTTGATTTGCTTCATCAAAATAATATTTTGTCCACATTTGCTTATATAGCCTAGTTTACAGTTCCCGTGCGCAAAAAAAAAATCTATATGCATATATTCTCGCATTTCAAAAATAATAGAGGTGAAATGCTAAATTAATTTTTCGCATTATTGGTTTACAGTTTCATGCAAGAAAAACATTGCTGTCATGGAATGTCATGCAAAACAATGATACGGCAATTGTTTTGCATGCGAAAAAATATATTTTTTTTGTATGGCCGGCTTATACTTCAAAAAAAAAAAAAAATATTCACCTCAAGGCATTATTTGCATGCAAATGGTTTTTGCATCCAAAAATAATTATTTTCCATTTTTAAGCCTATAGTTGATTAATGACTCAATGGGTGACTTAGACCAAGGCAAACGTTTTTCGCCTTGAATCTTTTTCAATTTGGTGCACAGAATTGGTGGTAAATCGATTTGAAAATTTGATTTTTTTTTGCATGGGAATTGTGAACGTATGTTATGTACCTGTACCTATGTCCAATTGGTTAAATAACTTGTGCAATTTTCTTTATTATTTATTATGTAATTAAACATATCAGGTACATAAGTACATATGTGAAGGAATTTGTTGCAATACCCTTCAATTTTGCGAGATTTTAATTTGATAAATTTAATGTTTTCGATTTTTTAATTGCGAGATTGTTGAAACCTGGATTTTGATACCATTTTCCTAAATCTTCTCGAACAAACTATCTTAATCATTTTTATTTCTTCTTTTATACAGGATGTCCTGTAAATAAGTGATAACCTTGCAACTGGTTATAGCAGGCCTTATGACCTTTCCAGGAAAAAATATAAAAAAAATATTTTCCCAGTGGTTACTTTGTTATGATGTTTTTTCCAAAAGTTGTTAACAAGTACTACTTTCCTCAAATACGTGAACGCTACGACCATGGATGAACAATTTTCAATATTTTTTAATTTTTGTAATTTTCTAGAATAACTGTTGTAATAGATAGGTGGTAATATTTAATAGTAGTTATTGCATTTTTTTTATTATAATTTTTTTAAAATATTTTTTTCAGTACAAAAATTTATTTTCAAAAAAGTTTGACAACCTCTAATAAATTAAAATTGTATCAGAACATGAATGGCCAGTTACTTAAAAAAGTTGTCTATTCAATACACTTTCCAAAATGGTATAACACATGCTTGTGTATTAACAAAATATCCAAGATAATTTGTCAATCATCTAAGAAAGCAGCTTTTAACATTTTCGCAAAATGTCTATTAAAATATTACAAATATATATATAATATATATAATATTATTTGCAGACTCGAGTGTATTGTAAGTACAATTGTATCGACTTTTGCAACCCTGATACACTTTCTATAAACAGATTAAAAAATATCTGTTAACTTTTTGACACGACAATGGCAGAATGTTTCTAAACATATACTGTTGGGCACTGAGCTCGAACCTGTCATCCATTTTCCGGGGGTTTTAAATTATCTTTAAAAAGTAAAAAACAACTCATTTCGAGAGTTTTTGAGGCTATGTAACAACAAGAGGTTTTCTTTCAATATAATTAGTAACGATTCCATAAAGCATCAATCTTTTTATTCAAAATTTGATTTGATGTTAGTCATCAGTCATCAACACTTTATTTTTACTATTTTTGAGGTTATGCAACCATCCTATATGATATATTTGTAACTAACAAAGCATTACAACTCCTACCCTAATTAATTTAAGTCACCATATTTCATAACAACCCAATGTATACCAGGTTGCATACATCGTAATGGATCAACCTATTGTTATTTCATATTTATGGGCACCTCGAACAAAAATAAAATTGATAAAATTTCATACAAATTTGTTCTTCACCCTTACAATTCACTTTGCCTTATCACAGCAAATGCAATAAGGGGGATAAATAATTGGCAAAATCGTATTTTTTTTCTCGTCAAGTCGTAGAAACCAACCAAGAGTATAGAGAATAAGAGATCAGGCCACAACAAAGACCTTTCACAGGGCGTTTTGGTGACAGATAGGCATTGCTTAGAGCAGTGCCCAATGTAACGATTTTATCAAATTTCTTTTTTTTTTAGTTTAGAAATTTGTACCATTTAGGTAGGGCGAACACTATAGGTATATATGTATATCATGAACATCAAGTCCTGTAACCAGTGTCCCCAGACTTTCATAACCTTTTTCCCCTGTATTTATCAGCAAACCCAATTTTGTTCCCCTAATCTCCAAAAAAAATCCCCTTTTTTTCCCCTAAATTAAATGTTCATGAATAAGCATAAAAACAAAAAACAAATTACTGAAATAAATCAGCAAAGTAGAAGACTTAGGATTAAGGATTGGACTTATTGAATTACTGGCCCCGGGCAAAAAACTTCCAGCTTAATGATTAGGAATTTTAATCTTGTTGGATATAGTTTACAGTGGATTTTCGTTGAAAAATTCATGTAAGTTCAACTGAACTTAATACAAATTGCGTATGACAAAGCACTCACTATGTCACTCATGAGTCCAAGTGGGTAAGCCGAACGAAACGCCAATTTGTAGGACTAAAGGCCATAAAAAGCTATTTTGAAAAAATAAAAATTATTTCTTAACAGTTTTAATTTTAGTAATAACCTTAAAGTAACATAGAAACATTATTAATAATTGTACAATGTATATGTAGGTACCTACTAGAAATAATTTCCTTTATTATAAAAAATAGTTAAAAACCAAAAGCTTAATATCTTCATTTACAAAATGCTCGAACAGCTGAAGTTGATGCTGCAATTTCTTTTCCTCCTGACATAACAAGTCTTTGTGAATTCAGGCCATAATTCCCATTGCTTCAAACATCTATTTCTGGATTTTACTTTCGAAACGAAGGAAAACCTTCAGAAACTTAAAACTTGTAAATGGGACATTGCATGGGTTATTAACTTGCGAGACTAAAATTTAGAAGAGAATGTTTAGATTGAACTTTTTCTTTTTAAATGAAGTTTGAAAATATTTTATAATGAGAATAGGTACGTTTAAATATTTAATTTTTATAACAAATGTATTTAAAATGCTTCATTTAATAAGTTTGTCCTTTATGAATTTTGTCCCCTTTTTTAAGCTTGTCCCTCGATTTCCCCTTTTTCATTATAAAATCAGCAAAAATGATGCTTTTCCCCTCAATCTGGGAACCCTGCCTGTAACCCCGATTTGGGCATTACAACTCCTACCCTAATTAATTTAAGTCACCATATTTCATAACAACCCAATGTATACCAGGTTGCATACATCGTAATGGATCAACCTATTGTTATTTCATATTTATGGGCACCTCGAACAAAAATAAAATTGATAAAATTTCATACAAATTTGTTCTTCACCCTTACAATTCACTTTGCCTTATCACAGCAAATGCAATAAGGGGGATAAATAATTGGCAAAATCGTATTTTTTTTCTCGTCAAGTCGTAGAAACCAACCAAGAGTATAGAGAATAAGAGATCAGGCCACAACAAAGACCTTTCACAGGGCGTTTTGGTGACAGATAGGCATTGCTTAGAGCAGTGCCCAATGTAACGATTTTATCAAATTTCTTTTTTTTTTAGTTTAGAAATTTGTACCATTTAGGTAGGGCGAACACTATAGGTATATATGTATATCATGAACATCAAGTCCTGTAACCCCGATTTGGGCATTACAACTCCTACCCTAATTAATTTAAGTCACCATATTTCATAACAACCCAATGTATACCAGGTTGCATACATCGTAATGGATCAACCTATTGTTATTTCATATTTATGGGCACCTCGAACAAAAATAAAATTGATAAAATTTCATACAAATTTGTTCTTCACCCTTACAATTCACTTTGCCTTATCACAGCAAATGCAATAAGGGGGATAAATAATTGGCAAAATCGTATTTTTTTTCTCGTCAAGTCGTAGAAACCAACCAAGAGTATAGAGAATAAGAGATCAGGCCACAACAAAGACCTTTCACAGGGCGTTTTGGTGACAGATAGGCATTGCTTAGAGCAGTGCCCAATGTAACGATTTTATCAAATTTCTTTTTTTTTTAGTTTAGAAATATTTACCATTTAGGTAGGGCGAACACTATAGGTATATATGTATATCATGAACATCAAGTCCTGTAACCCCGATTGGGGTATAGGGCACCGATATATATAGGCATATAGTATAAGTTATAAAGGGATTTCCATAGGAAGTTGCAACCCGTTTTTGTTCGTCTGAGCTCCTCTTCAAGAAGCTTATTGGACAAGGTTCTCATTTGAGAGTTCCGCCCATTTCTTTCCCTGGGCTGTCTGCCAAGGTCAATCGATTTGTTGTTTTTGAATACCAGAAAACAATGTAAGCAATATGAAGTACCATGGTATTTATTTTAAAAAATTTAAATTATAACTTGTTAGTTCTAAATTTTGAAAAAAATTAAAATTATAACTTGTTAGTTCTAAGTTTTGAAAAACTATAAATAAAAAAGAAGTTTTTGTTAATAAATAAAGAGGGACTTAAATCCGTTTCATTAGGAGATTAAATCCTCCTAACCCAAGTTTCGTTGCTTATTTTTGGGGAAGAATCTTGGAGTTGCAAAACAAAAGCATCACATTTTTTCAACAAAATTTGTAACTATCGCTGAAAATATTTATCATCATCATCGAGTCCTGTAACCCCGGTTGGGGCATAGGACATCAACAAAACGTAGCCAGCTTGCTGCCTCTTGAGTGTAGACTCGATTCTAACCTTTATCCGGTCGAAAATTATGGTTTGCCATTAGTTTTGGGAAAACGGACAAAACTGTAATACCACGCCAATTGTTGGAATTCCTATAAAGCCACCTTTCTTTGGCAGCTTAACAATCACACCATCCTTCCAGTCCTTGGGTTAGGCTTCATTTTCCCGAATCATTTGTATCAAAGGGTGGAGTATACTAGCTGCTGTTACCAGATTGGCTTTCAGGAACTCAGCAGGTATTCTGTCAAGTCCAGCTGCTTTGTTGTTTTTGAGGAGATTTATTGATGTTTGAATTTTCGATACAGAAGGGGGTTCGCTGTCAATACCCTTATAAGACCTGCGCAACTCGATAAGGTGGGGAACTTCAGCGCTCTGCTCAATTGAATCCTCATTTAACACGGTACAACAAAATTGTTCTTCCATCTTCGTAGCTGATCCTCAATTGATACCAAGTGTGCCATCGACATATCCATTACAGGAAGATTGGTGTTGGTTTTTTCCCAATAACATGTTTGGATATTTGGTACAATACCCAGATGTCTCCTCTTCTTGCAGCATTTTTCGCATTATCTGCGAGTCCATCTAACCTCACCCTCTTGTCACGTCCTCACACAGCGATAGACCGTCTGATGTGCAAGGCGATACTCTCTCGCAATTCAGCCTTTCGTTGAACATCTGCTTCGGCTTTTATTTGCATTTTCAACTATTTGCTAAGTTCGATTTTATCCCAGGTGTCTGGGGATATCCAAGAGTCTCTTACCACTTGTCCACATGTGTACAGCTTCGGATCCAGCCTCCATAAAAATACCTTTTATTCCACCCCACATTTCATCAATATTGAAAGTTGAATTCCGTTCAATGAAGAAGGCTTTGTCGTTAAGGGTGGGGACATAGTTACGAAAAAATGTTGGGGTCATTTAAAACATTCGTATAACATTTGAGTCTCCTTGCTGTATCCTGCGCATGTCTTTTTACGGCAGCGCCAGTGGTGCGTAGTTTGAGACTCATCAGAACCAAATTGTGGTCACTTCCCACATCGGCCTTTCTTTTATATCGAACATTGACTTCCTCCATCGCTGCTGAATCATGATGGTCAATTTTGGTTTTCAGTTTGACAGTCCGTATGCACGCAGGTGATTTTGTTGCACGTCTTATGCTTAAATACAGTCCCACCAAGCACACAAGACAATTCGCGTTACAAAAGTCGACAAGCAAATCGCCATTTTCGTTCTGTGACCCAAAGCATCCCATCACTCGTTCTAGGCCGTAATTGAATGATCCGACATGGGCGGTCTTCGGCCAGGAGTGGTCAACTGGCCGATTCTATTAACCATTTACACAAGGGAGGGTAGTCTAACTAAGACAATTATGTATGCCGAAGATCTAATTTCATACAAAAAAGCTCCAAAAGTCGAGGTCATCAGAACTCTTTTGAAACGTTACTCCGACCAGATTTAGCGATATTGGGATGACTGGAAGCTTAAAATCAACTTTCACGAATCAGAAAACTATTTTGTTCAGGACTCCGTTGCGTGGAGCCTCAAGGCTCAAGGAATACGAGAAAGAACTTGTGCAAGCTAGTGATCGTAAAATGTAAATGAAGCAAAAAAAACCTGTTCTTGAGGTTTTTCGTCTTGTGACTCAAGAGACAAGGGGGAATACTTTTATTTTATTCACTTTCTGTCCTAAGAAACGGATTGCTGCAAGAGAACAAATTCAACCGCCTGAAAGGAAAAGATATATCACACTTTTTCTTCCACAAAATAAAAGTAACTTAGAAATAACATAAGCTCGTATCGTCACTAAATGAAACTATATATCTAACTATACCAACCAACCCAACCTAAACGTATCTTCATCTTTTGTAAAACAAAGCAAAAACTAATTTCAAAATAAAAAGAAACCTTTTTGCCCAGGGTTAGCGATGCCTATATTATATCAAATTTGATACATAATATTATTTTTTGTAAGAAGGTAGGTATAAAAAAACAAGGTCACAAAGTTTTAAAGTGATACAGTGCTGAGGGAACGGGAATAACTCAGAACTATTTTTTAATAAAAATGCTACCAGCGATAGAATGTTCCTAAAGTTTTTCTTTTCGTATAAATTTGCCTTTGGGAACTGCCATCCGTTTTATGCGAAGAAATATGTATACACAAGTTGACACAACCCAGCAACCAAACATGGATATTTCATACACGAAAAAAAAAAAACAACAAAAAAGTCAAGTACTAAATTACGCTGGGATTATTGAATCTGTTGTTATCTCATAGCAAGCAGAACGAAATTAAGAGGAGATTTTTACTGCTGCACGTCAATTTGTGGTAACTTCCTTTCAACCAAAAGCCCGCCACTTAAGTTTAAGAACCAGCACCACACTACACTATAATGCGTGCGAAAATCGATTGGTGTCGAGAGAGCACCCAATGGATTCAGTGGTTCGGAAAAATTATATTTTGTAATGAATCCTTCTCTCATAAATAATGGAATTATGGAGATTAGATACAACGAGTATAGCTATTCATTGAAAATAGTAAATGAAGGATGTTTGTACCATAATATACCTAAGCCAAACTAAATTTATAAATTTATATTGATGGGATCCTTTTCACTCACTGATGGTTGCCTTTGTGAGCCCTTAAATCAAAGGTTTGATTAATTAAGATTAATATGAATTATTTAGGTCAGGGCTTATTAAACAATATTTAAGTATTTAACCCTTAAATGGGCTATTGTTAGGAACAACGTAGGTATTCGTCAAAAATCCAGTTCAAACTTCAAACAAATTGAACATTGATAATGTTATTTTGACCTTTGATTCATGTATTAAAAATTATTTCATTATTTTTTTCGCACCTGCAGCAGTGGAAAACTAATAAAGAAACGACAAAAAAATAATATAGTTTTTTATATGGTCTCCTTTAATACTAATAAACAAATAAAAATTCAATGGCGATCTACTCAGTCGATGAAAACCGTTATTAATCGAGTAATTTTTTATATATTGCTTAATGTCAAATGAATAAAGTAAAAATTTCAAAAACTTTCCGCGTGAGTTTTGATCGAAAGCGTTTTCAACTGGAAATATAATTAGAAACAATCGTTAATTTTGTTACATAAATTCATATTTTGATTTGGTAGGCAATTGTCTTGAAGAAAATGGTTTTCAATTTTTAAGATGATGTTATTTAAATACTCAGAAAAAGAATGGGAGAAAAAATAAAAGCTGCCCGAACTAATTGTGCTGAAGTACTGGATTCAAAAAAGCTCAATGGGAGCAATTGCAGAAGAGCTTATGTGCTATAAGAAGATGGTACACGGTGCTATCAGAGTCTATACGGAGACTGGGAGCTTTGAAAATCCAGTAAGAAAAGAAAGAGACAAAAAGACATCACCAAAAGAGGATGACCTCTTTTGCCCGCAGAGTAAGGCAAATCCTTTTGCCACCAGTAAGTATATTCATGCAGCTAATGCATCTAAATTGCGTCGGGAAATTACAGCTAGGACTATAAGAAATTGCTCGCAAAAAACCATGCGTTGATGCGTTTCAAAAAAAAATCTCAAAAGTCGATTGGAGTTCGGAAGACTACATCACAAAAAAACAGCTCTGATTTTGGAAAAGGGTATTCTGGAGTGACGAATCCAAGTTTAATATCTTCGGATCGGATCGGATAGGAAAACGTTACGTGCGACGGCCCATGAATAAAGATCTTGACCCAAAGTACACAATCAAGACCATAAGGCACGGTGGCGGTTAGTGTCATGATTTGGGGGGCGCTTTCTTCGCGTGGTGTTGGCCCTATTGTACGAATTGATTGACTTATGGATCAGATTCATTATAAGAGCATCATGAAAAAAAAATTTAAGTTGTGAAGTGGCCAGCCCAAAGTCCGGATCGCAATCCAATTGAAAACTTGTGGGCAGAGGTAGAAAGGGCCTTGGAGAAGAAAAAACAAAGAAATGCATCAGAGTTATTTAAGAATATCGAGGAGGCATAGAAGAACATTCTACTGAAAAGATGCCAGGACTTGGTAGCCAGCTTACCGCGACGCACGTTGTGAAGCAGTTCTCAAGAACAAGGAATTAGTAACAAAAAAAAAGTCCAAATATTGATTTTTTTCATGGATTGCATGAAGCGACTATGCAAATTATTTTATCAGAAAAATTTTATTTGCAAATTTTCTTCATATTGTATTACAAATAATTTTGTTTGTTTCTAATTAGGCCAGGAAAAATGGGTTCCGATGTTGAAATAATTAATTCATGAAATATTAAAATTGGAATCGACGTAGAATTTCAACCTCCTATAAACATATCCAAAGTCCCCGCAAAATCCCTTTATTGGAGAGCTTGCAGGTCTATCAAACTAAAATATTTGTTTTGGTACAACCTAACCATATGTTACATGCTTTAAGGGTAGTTTTGAAACTGAATCTAATGAAAACCAAATTCAAAATGATACAACCACCCAAGAAAAAGTTATAATCCTTTTTATGTAATGATGACTTTTTTTTCAGGTACAACAGGTAAAATATTACTGAAAACCCTTTGAAAATAAAGGTATTTTAATGAAACTTGGAATAAATGTACCATTTGTCATACGAACTAAGAATCAAGGACAGTCCCTAAAAAATTATCCATGGTGAAAGGGTGTTTTTTAAGGGGGATGGGCAAGTGTAGAATGTTTACCATAACACCCACGAAAAAACTTAAACTCATGAAACTCGCCAAAAATATTAAATTCGTCATGGCAATCAAGAATCAGAATAGTCCATACAAATATCTTTGGTCTAATAGTGTTTTTGTGACGGTTAAATTTTGACCTGTTCTACGGAAAATACGATTTCAAAAAACTGATTTTTGCTTGAAAAGGACCATTACTTTGTTTAGGTTGCTTGTATCATTTAAGTTTTGCTTTTATAAGATTCAGCGTTAAAAAATACCCTTAAAATCATACACCATACTTTGTGTATATACCTCAATTACACCAAATCGGAATTTTGGCTCAAATCTTCCAACTTCTTCCCAGATTTTCCTTCTCTTTAAAAAAAACCCCAGAGAAAATATATTTATGTGGACTATATTGATTCTTGGTTGCCATGACAAATATAATATTTTTGGCGAGTTTCATGAGTGTAAGAGTTTTTTCGTAGGTGTTATGGTCAACATTCTACACTTGCCCCTGCCCTTTAAAAAAACACCCTTTCACCATGGATATTTTTTAGGGACTGTCTTGATTTTTAGTTCGTATGATTTAGTCTCACGTCTTTTCTCTTAAAAACATTTGAAAGACTACCTAATAGACTTACATATTCGCAGCACACTAAGCCCGGAAGTCTTGGTCTCCAGCCCAGCATGCTTATTCAAAAGGCAAAAGTGTTGAGACAGCACTGCATAGCGTCGTCAGCACAATCGAAAAAACGCTCAAAGATAAAGAATACACCCTTGCTGCCTTTCTAGAACATTGAAGGAGCTTTTAACAATGTCCGAAACGAGGCAGTAGAAGGAGCTCTCGTTAACCTTAAAGTACATTCCGCCATCATCAGATGGATAATGTGCATAAACAGACAGATAAACTCGGAGCTAGGAGGAGAACAGATCAAAGTATCTACCTCCAGAGGGGACTCCACAAGGGGGGGTCCTTTCTCCGCTTCTCTGGATACTCGTGATGAACGTAGTTCTAATGAGACTGAAATATAGTGGAGTCAAAGTAGTCGCATATGCGGATGACCCTAGCATTACTAGCGACAGGTAAATTTCCCTCCACAATTAGTGAACAAATTAAGAATGCCTTATCAGTAGTAAATACGTGGACTAAAAACTGCGGTCTAGCGGTTAACCCGCAAAAAACAGAATTAGTCCTTTTTACGAACAAAAGGAAAATACCGACTTTTCAAATTCCCTTTATTGAGGGGACCCAGCTCAAAATCTCAGATCATGCCAAATATCTGGGGTGTGATCTTGTATATAAGAAACTGAACTGGAGTCTCAACATTAAAGAAAGAACGAAGAAAGCCATGTTTGCTTTCTATTCCCTGCAACAGGATATTTGGCAAAACGTGGGGTCCAAGCCCAAAAATTATCAAATGGATGTACACAGCCATAGTTAGACCTGTACTGACATACGGTAACGTAGTCTGGTGGAGTTCACTGGACAAAGTTACCAACCTTAAAATCATGACAAAGGTACAAAGATTGGCATGTATCGGTATCACTGGGGCAATGAGGTCCACCCCGACAGCGGGTTTGGAAGCTATACTCAACTTAAAACCCCTAGATCTATATATACATGAATCAGCAGCCAAGAGCGCACTTCGGCTTAGCCAAACTAGCAGCTGGAAACAGAGTGCTACAGGTCACGCGCAGATTCTACAGAAATACTCGGGTAATATGGTGTGGACTAACAACATAACACCCCATTTAGACTTCAACAAGCCGTTCACGACAGCCTTTCCTAGTAGAGAGGACTGGCAAATAAACGAGCCGTCAACCGGCGATTCGATGATAGCTATATACACCGACGCACTATGGGCCCAAGTGGCGTTTTGCGTCTCAAAAATCTGTAACTTTTTTGTCTTGTGAGATAATACGCTGAAAATTCGCACACATCTTCTTGAATATACGGCCAACAAAATAATGTAGGTTTCTCAAGGTTAAATGTATGCTATTTTTATTTAAAAATTATTCAAACATTTTCATACACACAAATTACGGAATAAACACATAACACCGTTATTTGTTTGCGTCATGTTATTTGAAATTGAAGCTTTTTTTCTTTAAATTTATAATAAATACAAATAACATTAAAAAAGTAGTACAAATGAAAGGGCACGGTAATGGCAAGTAAAGTTCTTGCTCTATATCTTATTTACAGATCCAACCTAAGCAATTATTGACCCCACTCTTACTCCAGTATACCAATAAAGTCAGATACTTCAAATTTGAAGCATTTACTTAACTAATCAAGTCCAGGCGTGCAATAAATTTCAACTTCTAAGAATTAGTGGCTCCTGAGATATATAGATATTCATACATCACTAAAACCATATAACTGACCCACTCACCCCACACTCGCTGATTAACAGATCGTCAAAATTATGGAAGAATCTTAAAATTGTGCATAAAAAAGAAAAAAACTGATTTTTTCCATTTAGGGTAGGGGGCGTGTTATCAACCCGTTTTTACTTAAATTGTATTTAATTTACATAAATATAGAGCACTTCCACGTAGCACATAGATCTTTGAATTTAAGCGGAATATTAGGGATGTGTAATGCATGTAAGAGAAAAATTTAAGATTTTGCATTCAGGAGGGTGGCATCAACCCAATTTTTCAGAATTGTTATCATCTATCAATAATGTAGAATAGTGAAATTTGGTAAGGCGGTAGAACTTATAGAGCATACATAGCTTACATCTGAAAACTTGAGATTTTCCATTAGTGGGTGTGGCATCCACCCACTTTCTAAAATCTATCAACTAAATGGCAATTTTGTCGAAGAATGATGAAATTTGGTAGAGTATTAGGGGTTTAGTGCATTGGAAAATTGAAAAATTTGTTATTTTATATTCAAGGGGCATGGCATCCACCCACTTCCTCAACAAAGAAAAATCTTTGCAAAAAGAACTAATTAATCAATTAAGAACAAAAACTTGACCAGTGAAATAAAATAGAAATATAAGACAGACTTTGACAATTCAAATTCACCTATTTTTAAACATACTACACTTAATTTTTGTAACTTTTAATCTCTTTTTAAACTCTTAATAACTGATACCAGTTTTGTATATACATATATATGTCACACAAGCATTATGAAAACCTATGAAATCAAAGTATAATGTGAGCGTGCTGCTGTAATAAAAAAGATTTAGCAAACTGCAAGATGGTCGGTCCAAACTGGTGGAAAATTTAGAACTTTCAAACCTTTCTTTATTAATTTTAAAATGAGTGTAGACTTTAAAAATAATTTTTTAGTATGTTTTTGGAATCGATTTAAGTCTACAATAGTTGGGAACCAATTTTAAACGTTTCAGATTTCATGCGAAAAAGATATTGCAAATAAAATCTGTGATTTTTTGTTCTACTTCTTATAATAGGTTTATATTTCTTAATCAAAGAAAAGCAATTAAAAGCATACAGATTTTTTATATGTTTAAGTTTATGAACTAAGGAATAATTTGCGCCCTAGAACTAAACGGTGGATGACGGTGGAAGTACTTAAAACTCCAATCGAAATTTGGCAAAAGCTAAAAAAACATGTGATATTGAAAAAAATAAATTTTTCTAAATATATATTTTCCAAAACATATTTTTGCAAATTCGAATAGAAATAATAATAAGCTTTCCAAAAACATATAACACTTACACTTTATCATGATCAATAATTGAAAGAAAGTGGTTTCAAAAGTAGCTTCACTATGTCACTCAAACAGTGTTTTTCTAGGGAGCACTTTAGAAAGGGTTAAATACTAGAAATACTAGATGGAAACATAATTTTTTTATTGGAATTTGTACTTTAAGTATTCCTTAGTTCATTTCTGCCAAGAAATTAATCTTAAAAATATTTTTGAAAAAACCATTTTTGAGACGCAAACCATCATTTGGGCCCATAGTGCGACGGCTCCAAGATGGATACAGGTGTTGGTGCAGGGTTCTATTCAGAAACCCTCGGATTATCCAGCTCATTCAGACTTCCTGATTACAGCAGTGTCTTCCAAGCTGAGGTCCTGCAGTGACAGAAGCTGCTAGACAAGTCTCAATGATGGCAATACCACAAGCTGATATCACCTTTTTCATTGATAGCCAAGCGGCAATAAAAACGATTTCTGCCATTGAAATCAAATCGAAGCTTGTTACTTGCTGTCGCGAAGAGCTAAGGGTTCTTGGTACACAGCACAATATAAGGCTCTGCTGGGTTCCTGGTCACAGTGGTGTCCCAGGTAACGAAAGCGCTGACGAGTTGGCAAGAATCGGATCGACTCTTGATCCTAATCAGGCAATAACTACAGTTCAGGTTCCACCCTGTAATCTTAAACAGTTAATCGAGAGTAGAACTCTAGCTGCGACGAATAAGCGATAGAGATCGCTCGATACCTGTGTTATAACCAGAAAATTATGGCCTAGTTTCAACAAACAAAAGACCGACGCCATCATCCAACTGAATAAAAAGTCTTTATCTCTTCTCGTGAGTATCATCACCGGTCACAACCATCTAGGTTACCACAAGAAAAAGATGAAACTCAGTTTAGACGATTTATGCAGGGGATGTGGTGACATAGAGATTCATGAGGATACTCCTCACTACCTGTGTCACTGCCCTGCGCTTTACCATCTCAGAAGCAAGCACCTAGGGAGATACTTCTTCAATGACTTGGAAGAACTCTCGGACATTCCAAGCAAAAACAAATTGAAATTTATTAATGCTACCCAATGGCTTGAAAATCCGTACGCTCTATCAACCACACGACCACGAGATTGGTAACTTATCCAAACACAGTCAATAGGCGTACAAAACATTTCTTCAACGAACGATAACATAAACCAACCACCGACCTATCATACCCATCTATCAGACGCTGCATGGAGCCACTGCTCCTACGGGCCTGATATAGGGATGATTTCTCAAGTGGGGGCAAACGAAGCATCACGCTTTTGAAAAGTGTTATCTTCCCAGCCAGGTGATTATAGATTTTTTTTTTTAGATTAAACGATTTTTATTAATCTGAATTTTGAAAAGTTCACAAATATTATTATTATTACATAAATCAATATGACATCATGACATGGCTTTGCCGTCTGCCTGATTGACAAAGGTTATTTAAAACAACAGAATTAAAGATAATATTAATAAAAGTTTTTTTACAATTAGATCTTAATTTTTCGCAAAGATTTTTTTAATTTCAATTATTATTTTACTCGTTTTTGCTAAAAGTTTCCTGATAGTATTTGTTGTCTGTACGCAAGAGCAATTTTGCAAAATTGAAATATTTTTGGTACATCCACCGCATTCAAAAGCTCGATAATTTGTTCATTTGATAGGTAATCATTCCTAGGATATTTCTTCTTGTCTCCCTCAGAACTGGACATCTTCCAACAAAATGGAAGGTGTCTTCCCGTTCCTTCAAATTGCATATGCCACATATTATTGGTAGATCTGGTCTATGTGGTATGTAGTAAAGGCGAAGCAGTTCTCCTCTCAAACGGAATATGGTGGAAATTTCTTCAATACTACATGAATCTCGGAAATAGTTATTAAGCAGTAGATTGTGTTCAAGTTGGCTGTATATCTCCCTATGTAATGATCCCGATGCTTCTTCTAAGAACCTCATTCTGAACTGATCATCCATCCGTTCTATTAACTCATACATTATTGGTTTCCAGCTTCCAACCTCCTCTATATTCAGGTTCAGACTTATACCGCTTTCCCGAGCTAGATCCAACCATTCACTAAACCATCCCGTTTGGCTTCGGATTGCTTGCAGGGCTATTTTCTTCGGTAGCCGATGATTGGGCATTTTTAAAATCCTTATTATATAGTCAATGTGCAGTTTCAATGTTTTGATGAAAAGAGGTGACAGACCAGTTTCTAACATTATCATATAGTTGGGTGAGTTCGGTGGTAGGCGAAAGCATCTTTTTACGTAGAACCTCAGAAGTTTTTCTACAGTGTCATATCTTCTGACTCCCCATACCTGCGCAGCATAGAATAAAATAGACTCTGATACAGCCTCGAAAACTCTAAACTTACTGCTATGAGCGATATATTTATTGTTAAAACAATTTCTCCAAGCCACATTAATTGCGATCTTAGATTTCTGCAGCTTTTCCTGGAGATGCTTTTCCATATTCAGATTCTTAGTTATATATACACCCAAATATTTGTATTCTTTAACAACTTCTACACTTTCATGGTTGAAGTACCATTTTTCATTTGTGGATGGCCTACCTCCACCATTTTTGAACACCATTATTTTTGATTTGCTTATGTTGACAGTCAGATTCCATTGTGTACAGTATTCAAACAGTTTGTTCATCATAAGCTGTAAAGATTCAGGTGAGTAGGCCATAATAACTATGTCATCCGCAAACAAAAGAGCTTTAATTAAAATTCCTGCATACTCGATGCCTCCGGGCAGAAAGTCGGTTAAGTCACCTATAAACAGCGCAAACAGACTAGGACTGAGAGCACACCCTTGTCTTACTCCTGTTTGAGTTTGGAACCATTCGGATATTGCTTCTCCGTTCCAAACCGATGCTCTTGTAGCGCCATACAGATTTTGAATCAAGCTTCCGAATTTGAGAGACATACCTTTTCCATATAACTTGTACCATAGTAATCCGCGGTCTACTGTATCAAAAGCAGCCTTCAGGTCTACAAAAAAAGCATAAAGTTTTTTATTCCGCGCGAGAAATGAATCGGCAACGGACTTCAGCACGAAAATATGATCTATTGTAGAATATCCTGCTCTGAAGCCCGCCTGAGTTTCCTTTAGTAAACTGTTAGACGATATCCATTCATTTAGGCGTTTTAACAGTACTGCCGTAAAAATTTTGTAACTCGAATTCAGAAATGAAATGCCCCTATAATTTGCCGGGTCTGATGTATCCCCTTTTTTATAAATTGGAAAAATAAGCGCCTCTTGAAACTGTCGAGGTATAATTCCATTCTCAAATATTTTGTTAAATGCTGAAGTGAGTGTTTTGCTTAAATTCCATGTGCCGTATTTATAAAACTCCGCTGGTATCCTGTCTGAGCCCGCAGCTTTACCATCCTTCAAGTTACTTATAGCTTCCATCACTTCCATGTGGGTTATCGGTTCATCCAAAATATCATTGTGAAATCCAGGTGTAGCATATTGCAATGCCAAGTTATTACTAGATATTGGACTTAGAAGTTTTTGAAAGTGTAACTGCAAAGTTTTTGGACTTAAGTCGTTGCTTATCACGTACCTTCTGCCATTGAATTTTCGGGCCAAGCTCCAAAAATTGGTAGCGTTTCGAGTGCACGCTAGCTTCAAAGCTTCAGATTCGTGGTATGCCTTCTTTTTTCGCTTGCATATATTTTTGAATTTTGCGTTTGCTTCAATATAAAATTGCCTAGTTCGGTACTCACTAGATTTACGGAATGTTCTTAGCCAAGCGTAAGATATTTTCCTCGCCTTCATGCACTCTTCGTCAAACCATGGTTCTTTATACGGTGTTTTTCCTTTATGACTACTACTAGGATTTGCACGCTTTATTATTTCTTCAATCTGCTCCAGGTCCTTTACTTCACTGTCGTTTAACATATTACTTAGTTGGTAATTATACCTATCTGCATTGTCATGTTTCCACACTAATTTCGGAAGAAGCATTAAGTCTACGATTTCGTCGTTTATGATCTCCATATAATCGAAAGTTACTACAATGGGCATATGGTCTGAATAGGGTACATCTAATACTTCAAAGTTTGAAACATAATTATTCCATTCTCCTGACACGAAACTGTAGTCAATGACTGAGGATCCTTGACGTCCAACAAACGTAAATTCACCCAACGGATCGCCTTCACTGGTCCCATTCTGCAATCTTAATCCAAAAGCATCACATAGTTCTAGTATTTTACTACCCCTCACATTGCTTGTTACATCTTTAGAATGTCTATCAAATCCTGCTAATACATTTTCCTCTCCTTCTTTTGCACCGACTCTAGCATTTAAATCGCCTATTAACAACGTATTGGAGCTGTCTCCGCTCATCATAATCTCATTCAGTTTCTCAAAGTCGCTTTCCCAGTTATTGCAGTTGAGATATGTTGGTAGTATGCGAAACTTTTTACTATCAAGCTCCATTAGAACAAAGCTCGTATCTCCAATACATTCAAATTTACATTTTACATTTTTTAAATCTTTTTTGTACCCAAAGTAACACCCTCCACTAGCTCTTCCTCTTGTATGTGTTCTTACAGCTGGGATTATTTTCAGTTTATAGTTTGCAAAATTATTTTCATAGTTAATAAAATTGGTCTCCTCGAGATAAGTTTCATATAAAAAAAATAAATCATATTGATTGACAAATTTAAAAAAATCATTAAAAAGGGACTTATTGCTTAAACCTGCAATATTATACGATAAAATTTTACATGGTTTTACATTTAAATTAATATTTTTATTATAATAAGGGCAGACGGCATTACAATTAAATATTTTGTTCCGTTTCCGCAACACTCGTCGCAGCGGCGCAGCTCTCATCAAACATCAGCCTTGTGTGTCCACCCTTAGGATTGTATTTCTGAACGCGTCCTAGCATGCTGTCATCAACCAGTTGTGTCAACAATGACATCCCGCACTCGCCGTCACATCTCAGATTGTTGTTTCGATCATAATAAAATGATTTCTCGCCAATTATTAATGATTGACCGCGTATTTCGGTTTTTAGCATTTTATTTTTCGCAAAAATATCATTTTTGAGCTTGTACAAAAGCCTTCTCCTGGTTCGCGATGCAGCCGGGTAATCCTTGTGTAGTGATACACCAGTGTTTCGGAGTTTGCCTTTTGCTTTCAGCACACGAACAACATCTTCCTTATTTTGCATTTTAACAATCACATTTGATATTGCGTTGTTTCTATTATGCAGTAATTGAGTTTCGGCAATTAAATTTGTGTCATTTGACTCTAATAGCTCTAAGCATAATTCCCTTGCCTTTTCCAAAGGATTAACTTCATCGCCCGCCGGTATATGCAACACTATATTTTTTTCATTCGTTTTCATTTCTAGATACTCCACTTGTCGTTCTAGAGAGCTACAACGATCTTCCACCAATTTAAGTTGCCCTTGAAGGGTTTCATTGATTTTTTGAAGCGAGGTGATCTTACCAGATATCCCTTCAATGTCAGCCTTAGTGGGCATCTCCATTAGTTTGATATCCAATAATTTAGACATAGTGTTTTCGATCATTTTGTTTAATGCATTTGCGTTCATATTTCCTACTACCGTTTGCGAACTTGAAGTTCCAGGAGAACATGATTCGGGTGAAATTTCCATAAATCCTCTTTTTGGTGGTCGTTGTTCGTCACCGTTTTGGTTGTTGGTTTTTAGCGGGGTCCGTTGCATTTTTTTTTTCTTTTGTTCCGTTGCAGTGGCTTTTACTATTTTTGTATTTTACTTTTTGCTTACAATAAGGAACTCACCTTCCTGTTTTTTTTTTTTTTAGATTTAACAAACAATGACACACCGAGGAAACTTTTGCAGTTTTTATTTCTATAATTTTGTTCTTTTAAAATTAATAAAATATTATATTTTATCGAGCGTAAATAAAACTTCAAATTTATTCAACCAAACCAGGTTTATATAATGACAGTTAACGAACGGATACATATACCAACCACTTACCTATCATACCTCTCTACCAGACGTTGCATTGAGCCACTGCTCCTACGGGCCAGATAGAAGGATGATTCCTCAAGTAAGGGCAAAGGAAGGATCACACCATTAAAGGGTGTTTTCTTCTCAGCCAGGTGATTATGTGACGACAGACATTTCTTCATCGAACGTTTACATAAACCAACCACTGACCTATCATGCCCATCTACCACACGTTGAATGGAGCCACTGCTCCTACAGGCCTGATAGAGGGATGAGTTCTCAAGTGGGGGCAAAGGAAGGATCACACCATTAAAGGGTGTTTTTTTCTCAGCCAGGTGATTATGTGACGACAGACATTTCTTCATCGAACGTTTACATAAACCAACCACTGACCTATCATGCCCATCTACCAGACGTTGAATGGAGCCACTGCTCCTACGGGCCTGATAGAGGGATGAGTTCTCAAGTGGGGGCAAAGGAAGGATCACGCCTTTTAAAGGCGTTTTTCTTCTCAGCCAGGTGATTATAAAACGACTGACATTTCTTCAACGAACGGATGCATATACCAACCACTGACCTATCATACCCATCTACCAGACGTTGCATGGATACACTGCTCCTACGGGCCTGATGGAGGGATGATTTCTCAAATGGGGGCAAAGGAAGGATCACACCTCTTAATGGTGTTTTCTTCTTAGCCGGGTGATTATGTGATGACAGACATTCATCGAACTGACACATAAACCAACCACTGACCTATCATACCCATCTACCAGACGTTGCATGGAGCCACTGCTCCTACGGGCCTGATAGAGGGATGATTCCTCAAGTGGGGGCAAAGAAAGGATCACGCCTTTGAAAGGCGTTTTTCTTCTCAGCCAGGTGATTATATAACGACAGACATTTCTTCAACGAACGGATGCATATACCAAGCACTGACCTATCATACCCATCTGCCAGACGTTGCATGGAGCCACTGCTCCTACGGGCCTGATGGAGGGATGATTTCTCTAATGGGGGCAAAGGAAGGATCACGCTTTTGAAAGGCGTTTTCCTCTCCTCAGGCTGGTGGTTATGTACCAACGGACACTCCTCCAAAGACCAAGAAATACTCACCGACTTTTCAGGCTATAGCCTGCTGAGACTCTTCAACACCCTTAACGGGCTTGAATTAACATGTAACATGGGATGTATCATAGGTTTCTTTTTCACAGGGTTCACAATCCCTAGGGTACCACAATGGATCTACATTGATCTAAGTGTGACGGTAACAAAATCAACTGTCAGCCCATTTACCTAACCTAACCTAACCCTAGTTCGTATGACAAATGGTACATTTATTCCAAGTTTCATTAACATACCTTTATTTTCAAAAGGTTTTGAATTTGGTTTCATACGATTCAGCGTTAACAACTACCCTTAAAGCATGTATCATATGGTTAGGTTGTACCAAAACAAATATTTTAGTTTGTTAGACCTACAAGCTCTCCCCGTCTGCACCTCTTCAAATGCATCCACACAAAAAGCCAATAAGGGGATTTTGGGGGACTTTGGATAGATTATAGGGGTTGCAATTCTTCGTCGATTCCAATTTTAATATTTCATGAATTAATTTTTTTAAGGTTCCCTATACGATTTGTGCTATTTTTCCTGGTCTAAATTATATTTCCAGAAAAAAACAGTTTTTTATTATAAAACGTGATATGTTTTTGTTTCGGAATATTTTTTAAGTTTTTGTTTTAAAGCTTAAACAATGAAAATTAATACCAAATCAAAAATATGTCTTATATAATTAATGAAAATAAAATTATAAGCCTTAGTTCCTAGCAAAATAGTTTGTTTCAGGTAGGGTTTCCAATAAAGGTCTGCATGAATGCATTCATTTGCTTTCCCTGAACAAATACAGAACTTCAGTGTATTCAATTGGTTGTTATCTTAGAAAGTAGTGTACACTGAAAGAGAATACTAACTTCTTAGAAACAGGCACTGCACACCATTATTAATTATTATTTATTTATTATTTAATTAATTATTTTTTAAAATGGATTTAAATGATGTACATCAGTCAATTTATATGAATATAGAAATGTCTGTTACGCACATATTAGGTATACTAATTCTTTCCAATTATCAAACGTTTATTAGGATTCTACAACTGACTCGGATATTTCAATGATTAGCCCTGTTCAATAAACTAGCCATTTTTTGTAACCTCCTGCTTTATTACTTGCGATTTATATGTATGTACAACTTAGGTATAGACTCGAAAAAAAAATACTCAAGATTTCGATGAAATTTGTTATGACGATGATAAGGCAGACAAAAAAGTTGATCTCACAATTCTGTCCGTCTGTCCGTTGTTGAGCTACAGCCTAAAGGGCAAGATTGATTTTCTTCAAACTTGGTACACAGCGTTTTTATTTATATTACCTTTTTTTCATTTGTTTACCAAAAATAACGTTAGATACCTAGGTACCCACCATATTTTTTTTTTTAGCCACTTTACGTACCTTATCGTATTTTTCTCAAAACAACTTTTCTCAAGAAAATTCAATAAAATACTTTTGTGTCCGAAACAATTCTTCAAACGATGGTTATTAATGGTTCCTCCCATAAAAAAAAAAACATTTTTATTTTCGATTTTCTTCGAAACTGATTTACTGTTTTTTTTCAGTGGATTAAGACTTGTATTTTATACATACTATACAAATTTCAAATAATTTTAAATAATATTGCTTATCAAAATTTTCAAAAGCAAAAAAAAAAAAACACAAGAAAATAAGAATTTTGAAAACTTTCAATAAGCTCCTATAGTTTAAAGTTCTTCCCATCACTTCTTGAATATCAAAAACATAGACAAAATTGTGTAGAAAAAATATGTGTTTCAAAAAGTCTGCACTCTTGAAAACGCACGTATGTATATGTACCATAACCATACCAAGAAGAAGAATAAAAACACAATTAATAAGAGAATTATTATTTTAGTTTTTGTGGACTGTATTGAAATTAAATACATGTTTAAAGTTTTTATGACCTTTAGTCCAATTGCGTTTCGCCCAGGCAAGACAGTTGGGCTCATGTTCCATACCTACATCCTACCAGAAATTCTTCTTAATTACATAGTTAATTCTTTTTAATTACCTTTCCGATTATGTTACTTTTATTCTCATTAGAAACTCTCCTCAAATATTATACGATTTATACACTTGTTGTTATCTCAAAAACGGTGTTTTATAATTGAATAACATACTTAAGTTATGAACTTAAATGAACAAAAATGTCATACTATCACATACCGTTTAGAAAATAAAATTCCGATTTTAGTGCACATTTATCTAATTTTGTCGCATTTATTATCAGAATTTAAAAAAAATCACATTCTATATCTTTTACGATATAAAGCTATAGAACAATCACCAATAAATATGAATTTTAGTTAAAAATAAGCGTATCTCACTCTTACATCCATGATTCATTAATAAATGCAACTTATGTGTTGGATCGTTGTACTCTGTGCATTTAGTGTATTCGGTGCATTCGGTGTGCTCGGTGTATTTGCTTACGTGTGTCCATTTTAAATGAATAATTAATACACGATTCTAATGTTTTGGTATCAATGGGTGAATCATTCGTTTTGCTTTGCAAGATGTAAATGCAATGAATGGTGTATTTGAATTGAATAAATATAGGGTTTTTTGAAGATAGTTTGAAGACATTCGTTGCAGATGCTTAGCTTTCCATCTTATCCAGCGTTCGAACCTTACTCCAATCGGAGCAATTTTACTCCAATTTTGAGGAAGAAAACAAATCTACTCCACCGCTCCGCGGTCTTCGGCCAAACCACATGAAATTAAATGACAACACTGTGTTATTCAATTTTCCAACCAACTCTGGACTCTGAAATCTGAACGCTTGCATCTGAAAGTCTATGCTGAACGGAATCATTTCTTACTTTGTTCGTCGTTTCTCGTATCGGGGCTTATGTATTTTTTTTCTTTCTTTCAAATATATTTTTATTGAAAACATTTTTGTTGAAAGTACTTACTGATTTTGAAAACTTTAGTTTTTCCTTCGATTTAAAATCTGCTCCGGAAATTTTTGATTTACTCCAATTTTTTACAAATCTACTCCGAAATTTTGTTAGTGAGGTTCGAACCCTGATCGTATCTCTGAGAACATGTTCTCTTCTTTTGTTCCAATCTATTTTACACTCTCTATTTCTTCAAGGATCTTTTTTTGTTGTCTTTTTTCTATGAAGCTCAATTTCATTTCTTCTCAATAATCTTAATTTTTTTTAATATTAATATCAAAAATAGCAAAAACTGTTGAGTATCTTAAACTATAGACGAGCTTGAAGAGATATGGTTTTTTTCTTGGATGAAACCTAAAAAACAATTAAATGGTAAATACCTATGTACCTATATTGAGAAAATTTATGGAATTGTCTTAAATTTGCTCACAACATATTTTTATGATAAAAAAATATTCTTTATAATTAAAACGGTAGTGAGAAAAAATCATAAAAAGAAAAATGACAATGTCCTAATCATTGCGAAAAGATGTCAATTAAATCATTTTATATTTTTTATTATTTAAAAACACACTTCTGATTGTGAACCTCATTTTTATTGCAGAATATATTTATATCGGTATTATTTCTTAACACATTTCACTTCTATTTTTATAAAAAGTTTTATTTCAATTTTTACTAATTTTAAAGACAAAGTTCTCTTCCTTTAAAGGTCTCAAATGGATACCCTAGCTTTCAAGGGTTCATTGTTATGTTTTTGTAGATGTTTTACCGTAGCACCTCGTGGCATGATGGTTAGTGCATGAGCCTGTCATGCTGAAGGTGTGGGTTCGATTCCCAGCCGTGCCAACAAAAAACAGAAATGTTTTATTCGAGGTACTGCCTCTTGCGAGGAACTGACAAATCCGCAAAGACTTGTCATGAAAAAGTGCTTCTCATTTAGCCGTTTGGACTCGGCAAAAAACTGTAGGTCCTCTCCATTCCTGCCAACAACACGCATACAGGAATGGTTGAGAGTTGTAAGTCACTAGCACCTGGCTCTCCACAAGCTGCTGCGCCACCTAATTTATTTTAATTTATTTTAGATGTTTTACCCCGTAAAGGCCAATTTTAAGTCGCGACCCATCATCCCTTTCACGACTTCAAGGCCGCAAACTATAGCATTCATCGTCAGGAGCTTTAAATAGCGATAGCGATGGCCGAATTCTGGTAACCGGGAAAATGAATTATATTCTGTGCAGTGCTGCCAGATGAAACCAAATTCTCTTCTAGAAAAATTTAGAAACCCCCCACATTTACCACATTTAAAAAAAAACCCTAGATTTTTTTTTTACTTTCAACTCATAAGTTCATTACATATTTCAGATTAAATTAAAAAAAATTATAGTATAAATGTTGGACTATAGTCCAGTCAACGCAACGAAGGAAAAATAAATGCAATAAATCATGCCCTCTGGGTTATTATTTTATGTGGTAGGGGTGACCTCCAGGTATAACATACTAAAAGTCCCCAGCCCAGGGCCGCGAGCTTTAGGCAGGAGGGGGGTTAAAGGTCCCCTTTTGTAACTTTTCGGGAAAATTTTGAAAACTAAGCGTTTAAGCGGAAAAGTGTACACTACAAAGTGAGAGAATAATAAATTTCCTACAAAAAAAGTCTTATTTGAATTTTTGGTAGGATCAAGGTTAAAAAAGATACGAGCAGTAGAAAATTCAAGAAATTGAAAAACAATGTTATTGTCTTACAACATCAAGGGTTTTTGATCAATTTACTCAAAAATATCGGAAAAAGTAAGTATACATTGATTCATGCTCATCCCAGAGACATAATGAGAGCAAGTTATGGTGTAAAGAAGTAGGTTTTGTTTAAAATGTCCTTATTTAATTGTTTTTGATACAGTGTTTATTTTCATATGAGAAACACTGTTTCTTCAAAGGTAAGAAGTAAACAGCATTTTTCCAAGTTATTGGCCAATACTTTATGAAATAATTTTTGGACATATTCTAAGAAATAAATATATAGCCTGAGCGGCTCGATTGAATTTCTTCAAACTTGGTACATAGTGGTTTTTGATGCCCACGTTTTTTTTATTTTTTTTTAGAACCAAAAACAATGGTACCTGCCATACAATTTTTTTATCAATTTTACATAATCGTATTTTTCTCAAAAACGGCTCGACTGCTTTTCTTGAAAAAAATTCAATAAATTTATTTTAGTAAATGCTTTCTTTGGGTATTAATATGGTACATCCCATTCAATTATTTTTTTTATACAGAAGCTTCCAAGAAATATAAATACTATTGTGTACCAACATTTTTGAAAAAATATTTTTGGATTTTTAAAAAATGTTTCAATTTTTTTTTGAAAATCAAATATTTCGAAAACGACAGGACCGATTGTTTTGAAACTCAATATTTAAGAGTTTTTTAGTACTCTCTAAAATATTTTTAGAACAAATTTAATATTTATGAAAAAAATAACGGAACCTTTCATAACAAAGTTAAAAAACCGCAAAAGAAAATATTTTTTTGCTTAAAAATGACTCATATGATTTTGATTAAACTTTCTTCATATACTCAAATTATTACAATCTACTACCAAAAATTATAAAATTTTACACTTCGCAACTTTAATAGTACCTTTCATAGAACGCATTTTTTTATTTTGAGTGCTCTCGTTATCGGCTGAACGGATTTAGATGATTTTTTATATACAAATTTCAAATAAAATTAAATAATATTGGATATCAAAGTTTTCAAAAAAAAGTTTTTGGATTTTTAAAAAAGTTTAAATTTTTTTTTTTGAAGATTTGATATCTCAAAATTTTGTTTTTATATACACATAAATATAGGTATACTCTAGATTTGCATGCCAAAATTTGTTTTTAAAAATGTTTTAAGAATTTTATATATAAAAAATTATTTTTTTAAAAACCGCTCCAACGATTTTAATTTTTTATTTCCCACAAATCATATTCAATCAAGAAGATGGCATTCTTTTTCTACACCTCAAACTGTCAAAAGAGTAGTTTTAGCCAATTTAAATGTCGTATTTCATGCTTCTCTACATTTTTCTCTCATAATTTCCATGTTTTTATACTATTCAATTTTCTTAAACCCGCAGTGTTTTGAACATAAGAGCAAGTACCTACATACGTGCGACCCAGTCATGCCTTTTTTTTATAGAAAATTGCTTCGTCTACACAATTAACTCATATTACTTGCCGATAGCATTCGCCGTTTGAAATTTATAGGCGAAATCCAACTTATTTGACACTTGACCTTAAATAACTTTGTATGCGCGACTAGGATTGACAAGGACTTTTTGCAGTTGATTTTTTATGACGAAACGAAGGTCTTTACCGGTCGTTATCGGAATTTTGGCTTGGTCAAATGTCTGTTTTGACTGGTCTTAAATAGAAAGAAAAGCTGCAGGATTTAGCATGTAGAAATAGTCCACTACCATAGATATGAAACGATACTGCATTTGGATACTTTGTTTTGTGTCCAGAAATTCCTTTGGTTATTTTGTTACATTCACACTTTGGCATGTTGACAGGATTATATAGATAAACGAATGAAACAATTAAAGGGACATTCACATACGAGCGACCAACGAACGACGAATAAACGTACAAAACGGGATTTAACACATTTATAAACAAAAATTCTTCGAAAAAACTAAATAAAATATTAGATATGTATTTAATTAAAGTTAATGTGGAGTTACTAAAATTTTCAGTTTATAAACAAAAATAAGAGAAATTTGAAGAAACAAATTGGTCGTTGCGAATAGATTGTAAGGCTAGTCGCGCACATGCAACTGCTTCTGCAAAAAAACAGTTTAGTCACCAGTTGACCGATGAGCGCGCACATGAGCAACTGCACAAGCAATCGCAACGAACCTAACCAACACACCGACAATGTTTATTCAAATTTTCTACCCCATACATACAAAGTAAGTTAGATTTCGACCATTTTGTCTTGTTTTTTTCGAAGAATTTTGGTTTATTAATGTGTTAAATCCCGTTTTATTCGTTTATTCGTCGTTCGTTGGTCGCTCTCATGTGAATGGTCCTTAAGGGGAACCTGGGGATCTATGAAGGTATCACCACGATCGATACCCCTCAATTGTTGGACATAAAATAAATTTAAAAAACACAGTTGCAAAATTGACTGCCCTTTATGTTAAGCTACGTCTTCGTTTCATTTGCTGTAAAAAAGTTACGTAGGCAATCAGTCGAAGAATTTATGGCACGATAAAGTTCTTTTTTTTTTGGTTAGTTTCATAACATTTTTTTGTAATTTTCGGAGAGAGTTTAATCTAATCATTTAATCATTTTCGAAAAAGTGATTGATTTACCATAAATTTCATAAAAATCTCCAATATCAAATCAATAAATTTCAAGTTTTATTTGAACAAAATATCAAGATTTGTTCCAGGGAACATGCTACCCCAAGATTATACAAATTTTATTGCAAACTGAAATTACTTCAAAAGCTACGTGTTTTTTGTATTCTTTTTTGTTAAGCTGTTTTTCTTGTAAAAATGCTTATAACAATAAATGAAAAAAATAAAATGTAAATTTATTCTAACTATGAATTATGAATGCTAATACATACTTGGTCCTGATATCATTAATATATACAGATACTAGGGATCAAGTACAGCTAAGATGGGGATACTTGGTAAATTTCGTACTTTTTTTTGTAATTAACTTAAAAATCAAGCAATCGAAATTCATTGAATTAGTGCAAATATCCAAATAATTATATTATTAATATATAAAACATTTTTTTTTGTCAAAAAACAGAGTGGGATATGGATAAGGTGACCATACGTCCCGATTTCAGTGGGAGTGCCACTGTCCCCAAATAAAGCAAAATGTCCCACTTTGTGGAACTTGAGATTAGGGCTGGCCACGATACCAAACCAAACGAGACTTTTATGTATCGTCTCGTTATCGTTTAAATTGAAAATTGTCGGTATCGGTTTCGATCTCGTATTACTAAGTCTCGTCTTGGTATCGTATGACTAAGTTTCGTATCGGTATTGGTATGGGTCTCGGTCTGGGTCGCACTCAGTGTTAATAAGAACTAACTCCTAACATTTCTTCCAAATCGCTTACAAGCCGTTTACGAAAATTATGAAAATTTCATCCCAATCGTATAAGCAGCTCCCGAGAAACCAAGATATAATTAAAAATAGGTGTGGCTGTGGGTGCATTTTACTATCTAATATCGCTTCCCTTAGCCTTCCTCTAGCTAAAAATAGTAACTTTGAGAATATCATGCAAATCGTCAGAGCCGTATTCGAGACACCAAGAACAAAAAGTTATTAATTAATACTAGTATTCAAAAATCCATTTTTTCTGCCGAAACCAAACGATACCACCGAGAGTCTCGGTAAATTTCGGTACTTAAGGTTCGGTATGGTCTCGGTTTGGTCTCGGTATCGTTTTGGGTGTTATGAAGCTGGTTTGGTCTCGGTATTTTTTCGAAAAGTGCTGGAGTTATTGAAAAAGGGCCTATCAAGATACAGGAGTTTTGAAAATTTTATATTGATGGCTTATGCGGATCATTGTTGTCATTTTTGCAAAATCAGAATTGGAGGAGAAAAAGTCTTTGAAAGCTCAACACAGGACATTTTTCAGCATAAGGCATGAGCTTAAATACATTCTATAAGATAAGATTAGGCTGTGGTATTGTGGTGAATGCTGCAACTTTTGATATCGATCAAATTGGTCTTTAATTAAAAGATCAATGTCAGGCTACATTACTATATAACATTTTGTGAGAAAAGTCAATTTATTTCATACTAGGGAGCAGGTTGCATCCCAAATCGATTTCACTTTCACTTTTCAATATGCTTTGAACGAAAAATTTCACAATTTGGAAAATAGTGTTTTAAAAAGGTATTGCTCAACCTCGAACCCCACTCTACAAATTAGTAAGTGGTTTTTTTGTACTTAAATGTAACGGCAGAGGCGACAGGGGCACTCATCTAAATTTTCAACCTTGAAGTTGATTTTAATTAAAAAAAAAAAATACTAGATTTACGAGTCATCATCATCATCGTGTCCTGTAACCCCGGCTCACAGTGGGATGAGAAGTGATTCTAGCGCGCCAAAAGTGGTATAAAAAATGGTCTCCAAAATGCGTAATTTTTTCAGGGAATGTTGTCAATACCTGGGCGTGAAAAAATCGAGAGCCAGTTTTTGTAAAACTTTATGCACTTTGCTTTTATTCCTCGTTTCTTAGAAGGTTTTGAATAATCTTAATTATGAAGTCAAATCACTGCTTTTATAAAATGTCGATATTGATCCTATTTAAGGATGGATATCTGCTAGATTTTTTTTCTTGTTTACCAATAGTGTCATTATTATAAATAATCAATTCCATTAAAATTAATTCACTGGTTGTTTGTTATTTAAATCATTTTATTTAAATGATTTTTATATCATTGTTTTTTGTTTGTTTAGTCTGCCAAAAATCCGGAACGTCATGGAACGTCTTACCTATACTTCCATTAGCTAGTCCAATATGTATACTTACATTCCTATAAAAATCGCTACCAACTACCACCAACTAACAATTTTATTTAACTTTTAATGAGAGATAACGTTAGCCACGAAAGTCAAACTGCTCTCTGTGGTGACTCAAGGTCGGTAATGTATTCCGTTATAATAAGTTGTCGTGAGTGTTTTCTGCGTTTTTTGGGTTGTTTTATTTGATTAACACTCAAATTTGCTTAAAAATAATACATATTAATTAAATAATTAAATTTTATCCACCGGATTATCGATTATTAAAAAAAAAACTATAAATCCTATTAAAGTGTGAACAAATACGTGCAGAAAAGTTCCATGTAGGTTACAAATAATAAACAGATAAGTGTTGCTATTTTAAAGGTTGAAATTAAGAAAATAATAAAGAGCTGTCATATTATGTGTGGCATATTTAGGAGGATATCCATAGAAATGGCTTCAATCTTGAAAAAGTCAATATTATTTGAAAAATTAAGGGAAAAATATCGTTATCAAAAGTTGCTGACTCCTATAAATAACGAAAATCGGCAATAATTGTATGATGTGATCCAAGAATATTTGGAGCAACCAGAGGCTGCATGGAGCTTTGATTATGTTAAAAAAGTTAAAAATGCTTCGCAAAACTTCTGCAAGACTTTATCCCAGAAATGGAAAACTGCGAAGTTTTCCTATAGGTAATTTTATAAAAACAACTCAGATTGGTTGGAAACAAGTATTCAAGTACCTCAATGTGAAAGGCAACAACAAAAACAAAAGGGAATATAATAAGGAAGTTCGCAATTTATTATTCCTCCAAAATGACGAAAATGAATCTGAACATGATTCCGAAACGAGTAGTAATAGTGACTCGGAACAAAAAGTTTAAACAAATAAAAGTTTTTAGTTTTTCCTTTTAATTTTAAGTTTGAAAACTATTTTTTTCAAAAAGTATTTAAAAAACCAACTACATATGTACATATATAGTCAAACAGAGAATCGATTTTCGACTTTAAAAACAGCAATAGCATGACATTCAAACTTTTGCTGTTGTTTTTTATTATTTGTTTGTCTATTTCAGGTAATTTATTTTTAGAAAATTGCCCCTCCCACCAAAAAAAGGAAACAGACCCCCCACCTCATACAATTTTTTTTAGAACCGCTTAAGAATCATTTCTCAAATAATCCCGCATTAAGGGACACCCTTTTTTCGAACACTGATAGAATTTTCTTTTGCCACTTTATATAAAAATATTAAAAACGGCAGCAACAACCTCAAAACTATAAAAGCTTATCAAAATTAGGTCTTTATTCCATATAATTACCCCAAGAATACTTTTGGCGCGCTAGAATCGCTTCTCATCCCACTGTGCGGCTGGGGCATAGGGCGTCAACAAAACGTCTCCATCCTTCACGGTCTGCTGCAAGGTACTTAAGCTGTGGCCACGTCTTTCTCTGGGATTCTGCTTCCGCTAAGACAGTTGATTTCCATGTTGTTCTTGGTCTTCCAACCCGCCGTGCACCCTGAGGATTCCATTCAAAGGACTGCTTTGCAATTTCATCGTTTGGTTTCCTCAGTGTGTGACCAATCCAACGCCATTTACGCTTTCTTATGTCGACGTCCAGCCGCTCTTGACTTGTCCTGCGCCACAATTCCTCATTTGATATTATTTGTGGCCAGCGAATCTTTAGGATGTGGCGAAGACAGCGATTCACAAAAGCCTGCAATTTCTTCGAAATGGTAGACGTGACTTTCCAGGTTTCACAAGCATATAACAGCACGGATTTGACATTGGATTCGAAGAATCTCAACTTAGTGCGTAAGGAGATTTGACTGGATTTCCAAATTGGGGACAGAGTACCGAAGGCAGCACGAGCTTTATTTATTCTACTTTTAACGTCCAGATCCGTACCACCATTAGCAGAAACAATACTGCCAAGGTAGTTAAATTTGTCCACTACTTCAACTGGCGTCTCCTGTAAAATAATACGCTGCTGTGTGGAGCGGCCTGTGAGCATTATTTTTGTCTTTTTGCTGTTAATTCTTAGACCACTCGACTCTCCCTTCACTTGCAGTGTTTGGCACATCCCGTTCAGCCCACTGATGTTATTTGCCAGTAGACATATGTCATCGGCATAGTCTAAATGACTGAGCCTTTCGAACGGTCTCCACTGAATGCCCTGTCGCTCAGCTGTACCAACACTGGCCGTCAATACGTCGTCCATCGCCAGCAAAAAGAGAATTGGCGATAGAACATCCCCTTGTCTCACACCCTGTTGCACTACGAAGGAGTCGGATAGCTGCCCATTGTGCAAAACAAAACACCTCGCGTTGTTGTAGGACTCTTTAATAATGGCAACAATTTTTGGTGGAATTCCTCTACCAAGCAACGATCTCCATATACATTCTCGGTTAACTCGATCAAAGGCCTTTTCAAAATCCACGAACATGAGGTAAAGCGGTGATTGATATTCCATCGACTGCTCGAGGACGATACGCAGGGTGTTGATATGGTCGACACACGATCGACCACTGCGGAAGCCGGCTTGATGCCTCTTGAGTGTAGACTCGATTCTATCCTTTATTCGCTCGAGTATGATTGTTGCCATTAGTTTTGGGAAAACGGACAAAACGGTGATACCACGCCAATTGTTGCAATTCTTTAAGTCACCTTTCTTTGGCAACTTAACAATCACTCCATCCTTCCAGTCCCTGGGATAGCTTTCGTTTTCCCAAATGTTTTGTATCAGCGGATGTAAAATACTAGCCGCTGCTACGGGATCGGCTTTCAGGAATTCAGCTGGTATTCCGTCCAGTCCAGCTGCCTTGTTGTTTTTGAGGAGATTTATTGATGTACGAATTTCCGATTCTGACGGGGGTTCGATGTCAATACCCCTATAGGACCTGCGCATCTCGTTTAGTTGGGGCACTTCAGCACTCTGCTCAACTGAATCCTCATTTAGCAGGGCACAAAAATGGTCCTTCCATCTACGAAGCTGATCCTCAATTGATACCAAAAGTGTGCCATCCACATCCATTACAGGATGATTGGTGTTGCTTTTTTTCCCGATAACATCTTTGGCTATTTGGTACAATTCCCGGATATCTCCTCTTCTGGCAGCGCTTTCCGCATTATCTGCGAGTCCATCCAACTTCACCCTCTTGTCACGTCTAACACAGCGGTAGACCATCTTATGTGCAATGCGGTACTCTCTTCGCAAGTCAGCCTTTCGTTGAACATCAGCTTCGGCATTTATTTGGATTTTCAACGAATTGCGAAGTTCGATCTTATCCCAGGTGTCTTGGGATATCCAAGAGTCTCTACGTCTCGTTCGCTTGGGTACAGTTTCGGATCCAGCCTCCATAAAAACACTTTTAATTTCACCCCACATCTCATCAATTGTTGAATTCTGGATTCCATTTAATGACGAGGCTCTGTCGTTAAGGGTGGTGACATAGTTTCGACATATGTTGGGGTCATTTAAAGCATTAGTAATGAATTTTGTGCTCCTTGCTGCATCCTGCGCTGGTTTTTGTACGGCAGCGGTTCGTAGTTTGAGACTCATCAGAACCAAATGGTGGTCGCTTCCCACATCGGCATTTCTTAAACTCCGGACATCACACATAGACTTCCTCCATCGCTGCTGAATCATGATATGATCAATTTGGTTTTCGGTTTGACCATCCGGATGCACCCAGGTAATTTTGTTGCACGTCTTATGCTTAAATACAGTCCCACCTATCACAAGACGATTCGCGTTACAAAAGTCGACAAGCAAGTCACCATTTTCATTCCGTGACCCCACGCCATTTCTTCCCATCACGCGTTCCAGTCCGTAATTGTCTGAACCGACTTGGGCATTAATGTCTCCCATAACGACTATGATGTCGGCTCTCGGAACACTACTGTAAACCGAGTTAAGATGAGTGTAGAACGCGGTTTTGTCTTCCTCGGTCGCTTCATTTGTGGGGGCGTAGCACTGAATAATTGTGACGTTACGAATTTTTGAACGAAACCTTGCTGTCATTAATCTCGCAGAAATGGGCGCCCATGAGATCAAACAACGCCTCGCTTCTTCGTTCAACATAATTCCGACACCATGCAGTCTTTGGCCACCCTCTCTTTCATCTTCGCCGGAATACAGCATTCTCGTCTGTCCAGTGTCTGATCTGTATTCAGCTCTTCCTCTCCACTTAGTTTCGCTTATGCCCAGGATACTGATCTTTAGGCGAAGCATTTCACGCTCAACCTGCTCGTATCTACCATCGCTGTACAAGGATCGAACGTTCCATGCTCCGATTTTCGTACGTATGCGGTAGCCAAAGATTTACGAGTAATTACCTTCAAATATTTTTAATTTCGCTTCAAATGATCTACAGGATAAAGATATCTCATTAATGTTAAAATAATAAACTACATTTATGTATAAAGGTTATTGAGAAATACCAACAAATTTCATACTAAATGGGTGATAAAGTTCTTTTTGTGATAAATATTAAAATGTGTGTTTCCTTGAGGGAGTACTTTCACTCAGGGTCGCCATGTCTTGAACTAGTTCCACAGCCCAATTTCAAAAATTGTGTAGCCCAAAATCGGAGCCGAATAAGTAGCCCAAATAGTAACCCAATATCAATAATTTTTTTTAAATTTTCTCATAACTTCAATAACAATTTATTTGTTAAAAAACATGGGAGTTCTGGGAACAACACAATTACTGATTAATACCAAAGTGAAGTTTGTTCCGGTTCCTTGAAATGTCAAAACCAATGAGTATATTCAGTGGGTAAAAAGTAGTACCAAATTTTGGAACGCGTTAAGGACTTGTTTTGGGAGGAAAAGTGTTTTCTTATACAGATTATTTATACAAAAAAAATATCGACCAAGATTTGAGTTGGGCTATTTATAGCCCAATTAGGATTGGGCTGTCATACCGAAATTGTTGTCCGCAATTTTGGAAAAAAATAGCCCAATTTCCAATAAATAGCCCAATCTGGCAAGCCTGCCACTAGAAAACTCTCGAGAGCGACTCTCGGATATCTGTTTACCCCTCTGGTGAGCTTAAATTTCATGACTGTGTCTGTGTCCACTTTCGAGTTTTACTCTCGAGAACTTCTTCAGAGCTGCTCACCGCCTTGGTACTCTGAAATGGATACGCACCTTTAGAGTAGGTATGCACTTGTGTTTCGAGTTCGGTGCTGTACGCAGCGTTTTTAATGCGAGAATTTTTTCACTTTTATGGATGTGTTTTGTTCCATATTATTAAACTACCGAAGAGTGCGAATCCAACGAAGAAGATTGGAGAGAAACCAGGAAACGACTACAGCAGTCACTGCCGAAGAGAAGTTGGATGGAATTTTTATAAGGAAAGGATAGTTGTTTCGTCAATTCGATTGTCAAATGATTGCTATTTTTCGACGCAAATATTGCTATTGTATCGAACTACATGAGTCCAGAAACTCTTTAGTCGATGCTTTGAGCTTATATGAAACATTTATATTAAAACTTAACGAATGCTAAGTACATCGTTAATGAAATGTATAACAAAAGTTAGTCACAATTGAGAAGGTTAGATGGAAAGTTTTGATAAAGAGTGGTGTTTTCCTTGTATTTTCCACTATAATCATTGTGTTTTATTTCAATATCCGAAAGTTTGGTTATGTATCGATGGACGAAGGCACCTGAGCAAACGATACGGTTCATCTCGGTTTCGATCTATAATTTTAGTTCAACTAAAATACAGATATTGTCAAATTAATGTACAAAATCTTTTTTACCAACATCCTTCAATTTCTTGCAAACGCATAAGACGTTTATGTACACGTTCTCCGGCTTCTCAATATTTTTGTTTCCAACTCGATTTTCGACTGCAGAATTGCACTTGAACATGTCACCAGTGATACCACTTTACTTCAATTGAAGTAAATCTACTTCTTTTTTTCTTATTTTTTTAAAATCTACTTCCTACTTCGCACCATCACTGAAATATGGAAATCTACTTCATTTTCAAATTCTCTGTTTCAACCTACTTCAAAATTTAAAAAAAAGCCAAATTTGCTTCCTTTTTCCTTTATTTCATTGAATTCGCAGTTAGTACATCCATATTGTGTTTTTACCATGCAAACTGTGGCGTAGTTTTGATTTTGTCCCTACTTTATGTTGATTTGCGATTAAAATTTCCTGACGAATCATGCTTGTTAAGCACCCTTTTGAGATAGATTCGTAAAAAAATTTACACTTGAACCAGGTGCTGTCAGGTTTTGAAGTGAAACAAATAAAAATTGGCGTCGAAAAAAACATTTTGTTTTATAATTTCAGCTACATATATTGAAATATACATATATAAGTATGTTGATATGAAGTCTGAGAGAATAAAATTTTGTTTAAAGTTTTTTTTTTTAGTTTAAGTTAGTTAAATTTAATCAAAATATATACTCCAAGAGCCAGAACAAAACAAAAAAGGAGGTTCTTAATGCAATTTATTACTGAACTGATTTTCTTGATGGAATATGTTCAGGGGTGTCCCCAGAATATAAATCCAAGTTGGCGGGACTGGGGAGCGCGAGCGTCAGCCGCCATCTTGGAAAACGCGTTTATAAAATATTTCGTGAACCGTGCGTCGTACGAATATATTTTATTTTTTATTTTTCGAAAATCAAGTTATTTTCGTGAAAAGTTTTAAAGAAATAAAAATTTAAAGTCTATATTTTTGAAAACAATTGTAAATTTTTTTCACGTTGATTGTTTTCAAAAATTCATTGACCTTAAAATTAAATTTCTCAAAAACTTTTCGCAACAACAACATGACTTAGAAAAACAAATAATAGAATGGAATATTAGCTTTAAAAAAAATTACTATTATATTCGTACGATGCACGGTTCACGAGATATATATGATACAACGCGTTTTCCAAGATGGCGGCTGACGCTCGTGCCTCCCAGTCCCACCAACTTGGATATATATTCAGGGGACACCCCTGAACATATTTCATCAAGAAAATCAGTTCAAGAATAAATTGCAAGAAAAAAGCACCCGGCTCTTGCCCTAATAAATGTATGTACAAAAAAGTACATTTTGAAATCTACTTCGATTTTTCTCAATCTACTTCACATTTTTCTTCAAAACTACTTCGACTTTTTTTTCGGAAGTGGTAACGCTGATGTGACTTTAGCTAACTGCAATTATCGAACAGAATGCTTATGCAGTAAAACTTGAATTTGCCTTTTCTAACAGCAGACTTTTGCAGTTTGCGTTTGAGAATATTCTGCAAAATACATTTTTGACGCTGATGAAAACGGCCTTTTACAACACAAGCAAGGTTAGGTTGGGTTGCCAGCTAAAGAAGAGGCTAGAAATTTCGCTCCAACTCAAACGTCATGTGTCTGAATAGGAACATACCACTGTACCATTATGTTTTCCGAATATAATTGTAGAGTTACGCAGATCCAGATGGAACTCAAAAACGCTGTAAAGACACCATGCTATAGCTACAAACCGCAAAAATTAATTTCACAAAGTTCAGAGTACCCTCTGTTCGAGAACTGTGGCAGTTATGAAAGAGTTTATTTGATTTCTTCTAATTTCGAACTCATCAACTCACATTGCTTTGTGTGACCAGACGTGTAGAGCGGTATGAAGGGTACTCAAATTTTCTGTAGACCTCATCAAGATTTTGGAAAATCACGAAAATTGCCCCCCCCTGAACGAAATCCTGGATCCGCGCCTGAGTGCAGTTGTACAGCTTCTGACATTTTAGCATCGAAAATAAAAAAGAAAACAAAAATAAAAATGAATAATGATGATAAAGAAGCTAAAATTGCTTTACGTCCTTATGAGAGATTGAAAATAGGTTAAAAATCACTTTAACCCCCATATAAACACTCGGTTTTGCTCGCAATTGAAACGTCAAAAAAGCTGCAAGCAAAAGTTAAAAGTTGGCCAATTTGTCCAGCTGTGTCTGCAACTCCGTCTGCAGCTGCGTCGTGTTCTGTTCGCATTATTGAATTTTATGTATTCAACATTTTGACAGCTATTCTAGTTGCAGCTCACCTCCATTCTGTTCAGCCAGTAAATCTGAGTCGCACACAGAAAGACTTTCATACAAACAAGATTGGATTGAAGTTGCAGATAATTTTGAATATCTGGGAGTAAATCTGAGTCGCACAAGTTCTTGTAATGAAGCCACAAATGTCTAAACAACCAAAGGAAGATCATCTGCAGTAATAACTGGTAAAACTATGTGTTCTTATGTATGGATAATTAGGATGAACGAGTCGAAGTGTCCGAATCAAGTATTAAGTCGACTACATTCTACTATGTTAAGATAATGAAGAGGGAAAGCTGGAAATAAAGTTGAAATAATTCAAACCACAGTGTTAAGGAAGTTACTTGGTGAAGCTTACTAACGTAGTTCGTATGGAAACAGGTATGGACTCCTTTTTACGATGTCCATAAAAAAAGACTAGAAGCAGTGTAGCGTAATTTTATACGTTTCGCCTTGAAAGGACTACCGTGGTCCGATCCTTATAATCTTCCTCCTTACGAACACCGGATTAAGCTTCTTCAGATTCAAAATTTGGCACAAAGGAGAATTAATAATGATATTGTATTTATTCATCAACTTTTAACGGGCGTTATTGATGCACCTGATTCATTATCTTGTACTAGCCTTAATTACCGTGGTGGAGGTCACAACACTCGTAGTCTAGAACTAATGCATATATCTAAACACCGTACCAATTATGGAATGCATGAGCCTTTTACCCGCATGTGCAACATTCTGAATTTGAACTCTAATTTTTTTGATTTTAATATAAGTAAGAATAGACTCAAAGCTTCATTGAAGACCAGTGTACCACGCTCTTAAATGTTTGTAATTGTTAATTTTTTCAATGTCATTTTGTTTGTTATTTTATAATTATTGTTTTTAATTTTATTTTATTTTGTAAAGTGAATGGCGCAAAATTATAGACAGCCTATTTTAAGGGTTTTAACGTGACACTAGTTAACAATTGTTTAACTTTAATGCAGTTCTCTAACTTTTCCTGAATTATAGACAGATGCTAGTTAGTGTCGCGTTAAGACCATTTTCTAAGCAAATTAAAGTTGAACTCGCCTAAATCAATGACAGTTCGTGCGACTGATGTCATTTCAGCTAGTGTGATACTAAAAAATTAAAATCAGACTTTGGTTGTTTTAACTTTAATGCAGGTGTTTAAGCATAAAGTTGGTTTGACATCGTCTATAATTAAAGAAAACGCCATTTTCACCTAGTGTTACGCTAAAGTTGTTTTAGTATCGTGTTAACTTCACTATAATTTTGCGCCAATGTCTTTAAGTAGTTTGTTGCTTACTAACTACTAACACTACACTAAGTGATGAGCCTGATAAGCACTTAATTTGTGTTTGGCAATTCTTTGGTCGCAAGATGTTGCTTGTACTAAGCTCTCTTCGGCAAAGATCTGATAGTGTTAAAAAAACTTGATCTCTTCCATTGGAATACGAAATATGAACGTTTAAATGTCACCGAGAATCACCTGATGAAAAGCGTTATACTTAAATTTTAAGAAACCAAGCCAATAATCAACAACCAAACGGACATCAATTCAAGAATATCACAACAAAAACATAAATGTAAGAAAAGGAGCCAAGTTCTTATGTGTACAAGAAACCTGTGCGTAAAAAGTCAACCAAAAGAAATAATGAGATCTTAAATATATGCCAAGTTTTAAGTTCATGAAGTTTAATATCAAATATCTTAAGTAGAGTAATATCGTAACAATTCCAAATCATGATAGAAATTTGGTAATTAATGGTTACTGGTTAAAATTTGGTGGGTTCACTGGTCCCCTGAATGGACAATTTCAAATTTTCGATTTTTTTCCTTTCTAAGTACTTCAAGTCCTACCGACCTACCAATTTTCATCGTTCTACAACAATCGGAAGTGCTCCATATAATTTATAAGAATTTTTAAGAATGTGGGTGGATGCCACGCCCCCTGAATGCAAAATTCCAATTTTTCTTTCTAAGTACTTTAAGCCCTACCGACCTACCAATTTTCATCGTTCTACAACAATCGGAAGTGCTTCATATAGTTTATAAGAATTTTTAAGAATGTGGGTGGATGCCACGCCCCCTGAACTGAAACTTCCAATTTTTCGATTTTTTTCTTCTGAGTACTTCAAGACATACCGACCTACCAATGTTCATCGTTCTACAACAATCGGAAGTGCTTCATATAATTTATAAGAATTTTTGAAAATGCGGGTGGATGCCACGCCCCCTGAACTGAAATTTCCAATTTTTCGATTTTTTTTCTTCTAAGTACTTCAAGGCCTACCGACCTACCAATTTTCATCGTTCTACAACAATCGGAAGTGCTCCATATAATTTATAAGAATTTTTAAGAATGTGGGTGGATGCCACGCCCCCTGTATGGAAAATTCTAATTTTTCAATCTTTTTCTTTCTAAGTACCTCAAACCCTACCGACTTACCAATTTTCATTGTTTTACAACAATAGGATAGGCTCCATATAATTTATAGAATATTTTAGAAAGTGGGTGGATGCCACGCCCCCTGAATAGAAAATTGCAGATTTTCGATTTTTTCCTTTGTATGTACCACAAGGCCTACCGTTGTGCGAAATTTCAAGTTTCTACGATGTCGGGAAATGCTCCATAATTTTGATGATCTGTCAGTGAGTCAGTCAGTCAGTACTCAGTAAGTCAGTGAGTCAGTGAGTCAGTCAGTTACGGTTTTTGCGATTTTTGAAGTCCTATATCTTGGCAACTACTAATGCTTAAGAGTTGAAATTCGGTGAGCCACCTGTGTTTTATCAGTTCAGCAAATACTCCGAATTTGAAGTTTCTGACTTTATTGGTACTGAAGTTAGAGGGGGGTTGAAAATCGCCTGAGTTTGTTCCTGTAAAAAGGGTGTAGTGCCGCGAACTTGGCTGGGCACTACCGTGCCCTTTGATTTTATTGAATAAATTTACTGCGATATGGGAACAGCAAAACCTTGGAATTGTTTGACAATCGTACATTAGCATCCTCGAAGACAAGAGGAAAGTCCTCCTGGATGAAGATTTCTCGAAGGCATCTACCTCAACCTGTTGTTGTTACAATGGATCACGTGACGGCTCCATACTTGCAAGCAACTTCCAAGCTGTTCGTTCGGGTGTGGGGTGTGCTAACAGGTATGCCCATAGGAACTTTTTGCACGGTGATAGAAATACATACTTTCGACTAAACGAACACTTACACGATTCGCTATACACATCAATATGATATAATTGAGCAATTCCGTTTAAGAAAACAATGCAGTGAGAAACCAATTTCCTTTTTTCTAAGAACTTGTCTGGGACTTAAACGTAATATCAGCTCCTAAAGACTAAAACATTACGCTTATAGTATTTATAAATTTATAGCAACTCAACTTTTAAGAGCTTTTCGTAAAAGCAAAGCATATTAACATATTTGTAAACAAATTAAATATATCTATGTATCTATAAAATATCTCAAATAAACTAAAACATAAATAATAATTTAAAAAAATGGTTTTGCCGAAAGAATTTAAAGAGTCCCGCTTTGAGATGAAAATATTATGGTCACCTTCACCTTAGATATGGATCTCCAGGTTTCCTTGTTTCAAAACTCAATTTATTTAAGAAAGTCACAAGTCTTAAATATTACTTTGATTTAAACAAAAAATTGGTTTTGTTCCTTGTACATACCGTTTCTGTAGGTAATAAATTTAAAAAAATGCTTCTCATATGCTAAATAAGATAGCTGCTTAAATGTTAAAATTGATAATAAATACGAATTTTGCACCTAAGTGCTATATTATAGGAATTAATAAACACGGTAGTTACAGAATAATAATTATTTAACTGAATATATGTATTTAATTAAATTGTTGCTGTAGTTGTTTATTAATCATTACAATAAATGTAAGTCCATAAAGTCAATCAATAGCCGAGTTGTCACTCTGAAGTCTGAACACTTAACTTTACTTTGTTTATAGGTTAGGTACGTATATTTAATTGAGGTGTTTCTACATGCTGTGTATATTGCTTAGTTAGTTCATCAGCATAAGAAGCTAAAACTGTCAACAAATTAGAACTCATATATACTTAGAATATTAGAGGACAGTTAATAACAAAACTGCATTTATGTCTCAAAGTGTATTTTTCAATTTGAAAATATTATTGAATAGATATACATATGTACATAAGTAGGTGCCTAACCTACCTATCTAGCAAGCAATCATTTGTCATGTCTACTGGGCAGGATAAATATAGGTACGCGTGGTTCCATGATTAATAGTGCCTTGCATAAAGATAATTTTTCCATGTTATGGATAAGTGTATTTTATCGGGTCTTTTGAATGCCCCGAACTTAACCTTTTTCTTACCTTTATTATATGCACGCTCCTATGTATTGTACCAGTATAATTAATTAAATAACTCATACTTTACTTTCGAAGAAAATATCAAATCAAAACACTGGTAAGGTATCGTTTACCTGATTAACTACCCAAATATTTCCTTTGGTGTCCTTTAACAAAGCTTGAACGTTAAGTGAATTTGTTATCATAAATAAGAAAAAAAATACTATACGCCCCCCAAACAGCCAGCGTTACAATTAATGCAAGAGTATTAGACACGTTTATTACTATCTTTCCCAACTCGCATGTTGTGGGCTTGGATTATTCATTATCTATATGAAATTATATTAAACTAAAACAATTGCCAGCATTTTATGATCTAAAATTTATTTCTTTTTGTTTTTACTTTTAGCCAAACATTAAAAAACACCAACCGAATTTTGAAATATAAAATTTTCGAAAAAAAATGTGTATTAAAATATGTTTTTTTTTTTTTTGAATATTTTGATATGCAATATTATTTAAACTTTTTAGAATTTTTGTATAAATAATTTAATCCTAACCCGTTTAGCCAATTATGATAAAATTAAAAATCCAAAATAACGTTCGATGGGAGTTGATAGTTATCCAGCGCAAAATTATTTTATATTTAATAGTAGACCGTACTCACTAGCACAGAGACAATTTTTCATAATTTTTGAGCAAAATAAGGTTTTTTCGTAGGGTTTTTAACATTAATTTGTATTATTTTTTAAAATATTTTGGAGAACGTTAAGAATTCGTTATAAACCAAGTTTCAAAAAATTCTTTTTGAATATATTAAGTTCTCAAAAAAAAAGTTCTCAAAAAAAAAAACTTATCAAGACTCCTTTACCGGTTTCGGGAACATCGAAAGTCATTAAATTTTTTTCTTTCCGTGATACTGTTAATTTTGTTTTTTTTTTTAATTTGTTGGGTAGTTTTTTAGAATATTGAAATGGCGAAAAAATTGTATGACATAGATACGTAACGCTAAAACTAAATTTGGTTCTAAGAAAACTAAGTGTAAAATTCAAATTTGTATAAAAGAAGCAGTTAGCTATGTATTTTTTGGAAAATAAAGAATCAAAATCGAATTGGACTTCGAGAAAATTATTAAACAATTTGGAAATTCTACACAAAAAATTTTGAATTTCTTGTTTAAAATGATCCAAATTTTCTTTAAAATTAAGGCACATAATTTTTGGAAAATCAAAAAGTTTTATTTATTTTCAAAATTAAATACCTATTTTTAAGACTATGGCTTGTCACTACGCCATGACGATGAGTTTATTGGGCAAGCTCGTCGACATGGCGGGAGTAGTGAAAACTTGCAACTTTAACAGGCTCTATTGATTGTATCGTCACACAGAAAATGAGATAGCTATAGGTACATTGTACAATGTACATACCTTGTTCCTGCTTATAGAAAAGAGAATGGACCGGTTCAGCTACCTATACAACTATGTTTAGGTAGCTGATACAAAAGCAATTCAAGGTATCTGAAATTTACTGAAATTTTCAAGTAAGCTAGGTAGATAGTTTTGAAGATAGAATACTCGAACGCAAGGAATGGTTCTTTGATGCACATACATATCTACTTTCTTATGAAACATCATTTTAGGTAAACAACAATACGCAATTTATCTGTCCATATTATTGAGAAACAATATCTGTCTCATGCATATTTGAGTTTGATTGGAACTTTTTAAAATATCAATTGCCTAAAGGTTCCTTTTTATATTTTGGCAAATGCAAGAGGGCGTAAACTATGATCATGGAAAGAAAATGTCGAGAAAATAGCTTCATATATTTTAAAAAGTATATCGAAAATAAGAATTTTCAGATAAACATTGGTCTGATCTAGAGACAGAGGGGCAAACCATGAACTCCGCCCAAAAAAAAGTAGGATTTTTTTGAAATTCATAGAACATTGAAAAAAATTGTATATACAAACATGGAAATTATGAGAAAAAAATGTAGAGAAGCATGAAATACGACACTTAAATTAGCTAAAACAACTCTTTTGACAGTTTGAGGTGAAAAAAAAGTATGCCATCTTAATTCATGATGGAATATGATTGTATGGTAAAAATAATTTTAAAATCGTTGGAGCGGTTTTTTTTTAAATTAATTTTTTATATATAAAATTCTTAAGACATTTTTTTGGTATGCAGATTTAAACTATATATTTATGTGTATATAAAAACAAAATTTGAAAAAAAATTGTCAACCCGTTTTTGAGATATCGAATTTTCAAAAAAAAATTGAAACTTTTTTTAAAAATCCAAAAACTTTTTTTTTGAAAATTTTGATATGCAATATTATTTAGTCTTATCTGAAATTTGTATATGAAAAAATTAATTTAAATCCGTTAAGCCGATAACGAGAAAACTCAAAATAAAAAAATACGTTCTATGACAGGTACTACAACTAATAGTTGCTATGTGTAAAATTTTATAATTTTTGATGGTAGATCGTACTAATTTTAGTATATAGAAAAAGTTTAATCAAAATCGTAGGAGTCGTTTTCAAGCAAAAAAATATTTTCCTTTGCGGTTTTTTCACTTTTGTATGGAAGGTACCGTTATTTTTTCATAAATGTGAAATTTTTTCAAAAAATATTTTAGAGAGTACTAAAAAAGTCTTAAATATCGAGTTTCAAAAAAATCTATGATGCCATTTTCGAAATATTTGATTTTCCAAAAAAAAATTTGAAATATTTTTTAAAAATCCAAAAAATATTTTTTCAAAAATGTTGGTGCACAAAACTATTTATATTTTTTGGAAGCTTCTGTATAAAAAAAATAATTGAAATCGGTCATACCATTTCGAAGAAAATCAAAAATTAAAAAAATGGTTCCTTGGGAGGTACCATTAATAACCATTTTTGAAAAATGGTTTTCCACCCAAGGAAAGCCTTTACAAAAATAAATTTATTGAATTTTTTTAAGAAAAGTTGTCGAGACGTTTTTAAGAAAAATACGATTATGTAAATTTGCCGTTACCGTTATTTTTGGTTCTAAAAAAAAAATGAAAAAAACGTGTCGGCAGAATCACCAAAAACCACTATGTACCAAGTTTGAAGAAAATCGATCGAGCCGTTAAGGCTGTAGATGAACAGACAGACAGACAGACAGAATTGTGCCACCCACTTTTTTGGTGTTCTCTATCATCGTAATATCATGTTTGATTGTTATCTCAAAAATTTTTTTTTGCACGAATCCAAAACTTGCCTTATAGTACCTATAATCGCAAGTAAAAATATGTAAATAGCGTGGTATTTCCCAGAGCCAGGGGGGCAAATAAATGAAAAATTAATTGAAAACTAAAGGTAGAACTAGAATAAATGGAAGCCAAAAACACTATTAGAACACAGATATGTGTATGGACTATTTTGATTCTTGGTTGCCATGACAAATTATATATTTTTGGCGAATTTCATGAGTGTAAGAGTTTTTTCGTGGGTGTTATGGTTAACATTCTACACTTGCCCCTCCCCCTTAAAAAACACCCTTTCACCACGGATATTTTTAGGGACTCTCTTGATTCTTAGTTCCTATGACAAATGAAACGTTCATTCCAAGTTTCATTAACATTCCGTTATTTTCAAAGGGTTTTCGGTAATATATTACCTGTTGTACCTAAAAAAAGTCATCATTACATAAAAAGGACTATAACTTCTTTTTGGGTGATTGTATCATTTTGAATTTGGATTCATTAGATTCAGCGTTAAAAACTACCCTTAAAGCATGTATCATATGATTAGGTTTTACCCAAACAAATATTTTTGTTTGATAGACCTCCAAATTCCCCCCGTGTCTGCACCTCTTCAAATGCATCTACACAAAAAGCCAATGCGGGGATTTTGGGGGACTTTGGATATGTTATTGAGGTTGCAATTCTGCGTCGATTCCAATTTTAATATTTCATGAATTAATTTTTTCAACCTCGGAACCCATTTTGCCTGGCCTAACAGCTTCCGCCTAGTTCTACCTTAAATGTTAGAAATCGACCCAGCTGCAGTTTGTAGGTCTGGAAGCATTTAAAACAGCCATAAAACAAAATTTCGGTCTTACCTACTTTTGAAATATTCTCAATAATCGTAATGTCGCATATATTCCATCAAAATATTGAGATCGAATATTTGTAAGAATGTGAAATTTGTCATGTAGAAACGCGCCCTATGTCCAAATCGGGGTTACAGGGGACTTGATGATGAGTAACGGAAAAGAAGCTATCGGACAAAACTCTGAAAAATGGTAAAGTTTGAATTATTTTAATTTTTAATAAAAAATATTTTCTTACATGCCATACCTTTTAAAGCCTTGAGCATATACTTTATTTTGTCTTAGCATGTTTTGAGCATATTCTTGCTCCAAAAAAAATTATGCACATTTTATTAAAATATTTAGAATTCATAAATTTTTTGATTTTTATTGTTGGATTTTTGTTAGTTTTTCCTTCTACAATTTTTTTAATTTAGAGAGTTAATTTTGAACAAATAACTTAAAGAGTTAAATAATGTCAAATTCGGTATAGTTTCCGAGTTATACGAGTTATTTACATAGACAGTGGCGGATCCAGAGGGGGGGCTATAGGGGCTGAAGCCCCCCCCCCACGGCTGATTCAGAAGAGAGTTAGGCAAACAAAACTAAGATTGTGGCTACAAAATTTTACATGTGAGCTGTGTTTTTCCAAGCCCTAGGGAAATTGAACGAATTGTTGGGCTGAACCATATTATATATAACTGTGTTTTTTTCGAGGCCCCAACAGAATTGGATGAAAAAAGGCGATTACATAAAAAATCAAATGGCTCTATTTATTTCAAGCCCTAAAGGTACAAGACCAAAAATTGAGGCTTGGGGCTAAACCTTTACGAAGCGTTTTCCTAAGCCTGCAAGGGAATCTGATGAAAACTTTAACACTGATAGGGCTAACAAAGGCATTAAAGAAATCCAACGAAAATAAGAGGCAAGAGCTAAAAAATTAGCATGAAAGCTGTTGTTGGAAAAAATGGAGGTTGGGGCTTAACAAATTGTATGTGAGCTTTGTTTTTTCCAAGCCCCTAGGGAATCGGACTAAGGAAATAACAAGTTTGGGGCTAGTAAGTATGCATACCAAATGCTGTTTTTTTCCAAGTCCTTATATTGAAACTAGTGAGGTTGACCTTCATGCTATTATTGTTACCTAGATTTCCTTGGGTTCTTGGGTATCGATATATCTTAAAGATCAAATGAAGTTTGACAAAATAAATCAATGTTACCTTTTCCTTCAACTCCTCTTGGTGTTTTTCGGACTTAGCTGAGCCCAGATAACTTTTTGGGGCTTTAGTTTAAAACTCAGCTTCCGGTGTACAAAATCACCCTGATAAAAAAATCCGACGAATGAGTCAGGCTCAATTTTGACATTTGGCTTCTAGTAAAAATGTCAACATTCAGTCTGATTCCCTCCACAGCTCAGTCGACGGATGCTATAGGTAATCTTTGATATGAATAGTTTGCATGATAACATCAAAATATTGTTTTAGAAATTGAAACTTATGTTCTTATATCAGATTGTTTTTTCGTGTGCCGAAGGATATTTTGACGATTTCAAAGACTGCTTTAAGATGAAGCGATTTTTGATCTTAGTTTCTCTTGTGACTTCCTTTGTGCTCTAACGAAAGATTATAGAGCTCTTCCCGCTAGCAATATTCATTAAATGAAATGAAAAAGAATTTCAATTTACTTCGAACTCGTTTTCGAAATGTAAAAATTAACTGTAACGGTTAATGTTTTTTCTTTTAAAAAGTGTAATATACATAGGTACATTTTTGTTTTGATACACTCCCGTTCAATTGAAAAGGTTCAAAATTTTCGAGTGCGATTTACCGTTATAACTCCGAACTATGTGGAATAAATGCATTTTTGAAAATGGCATTAGAGAAAGCATCCAATTGAGGAGAGAATAAGAAAACACACAATATCAAACTTACCATCATTACAAGTTTTATTATCATTTCTTTAAATTCATATTGAAATCGTAGCACTTTTTTCTGTTTATTTGAATTGGTGCACCGCCTTTATAATCAATTTTGCTTTGAACTAGTTGAAGGTCAGACCTTTTAAAGCTATTTTTGGGCTTTATAACACGTTTTCTTTGATATGACACAAAAAAAATTAAGAAAAAACGTAGAATGGGTGGAGGAAAAGCTCTTTTCGCAGCTGAGTACGCGCAAATTTATTGTTTTCATGATAAATGACTAACGGGACATCAAATTTCGGAAAAAACTTACAGAATCCATTCTTTGATCTATATTTATCAGAGAAGTAAGCAAAAAGATGGTGTCGATATGAAAAGAATGTAAAAAAACAGCTGCCTCCGCAAGCTATAGACGAAAAATTCTGAGGGTTGGATCTTATTTGTCGGTAAAAATGGCTTAAATAAAGGAACAAGTTAGGCTTAGTGCGAGTATTTCTTCAGTCGAGAGTGAAATATAAAGTTCTTCATACCAGAAGAGAAGAAAAAATTAAAATAAACTACCGCTTAGTTGAAAGAAGTTACAATTTGAGAATTCAAGGCAAAGAAATTTAACCCCACATTTTTGAACTATTAGTATGACTATGGTTTAGTTACACAAAAACGCTCAGTCATGGAAATACAATTTGAATCCATCAATTCCGTTGAATTTTACGCCACTTATTCTTTCAAGTCTTATGAAGCTTACAAAACTGCATTCGGTTTGTTTTTTTTTTGTTTTTGCTAACTTCGTTTAGGTGTGTCCCGTTAGCCATCTATCATGAAAACAATAAATTTGCGCGTACTCAACCGCGAAAAGAGCTTTTCCTCCACCCATTCTACGTTTGTTCTCAATTTGTTTGTGTCATATCAAAGAAACCATGATATAAAGCCCAAAAATAGCTTTAAGGGGTCTGACCTTCAACTAGTTCAAAGCAAAAGTGATTATTAACGCGGTGCACCTATTCAAATAAACGAAAAAAAGTGCTACGATTTCAATATGAATTTAAAGAAATGATAATAAAACTTGTAATGATGGTAAGTTTGATATTGTGTGTTTTCTTATTCTCTGGATGCTTTCTCTAATACCATTTTCAAAAATGCATTTATTCCACATAGTTCGGAGTTATAACGGTAAATCGCACTCGAAAATTTTGGACCTATTCAATTGAACGGGAGTGTATGAACGAAATACTCGTATTACTATAAATAAATAGAAATTGAAGGGCAGGCAAAATTTTTTAAATTTTAACTCAACTTTTTTTTCAAATCTTCGTCAAACTGTAAGATTTCAATTCAAAAATATGAATGGAATTCACTTAAAATAGTTAATGATCGCAATGTTGAACACAAATTTGTATGTTCGAAATACCAATCCACATGGACTAAAGTCATTTTAGATGGAATAGATACAGAACATCCAAATTCATTTTTTTTAAATTGAAAAACATGATTTAGCTAATTTCTTGGAACAGCTACTTGTATACAAAATTTGCAATTGTCTTATTTATAGGGGCCTTAATTACCTTTCTTTTTGGACAAATCATTCTGATTCTCTTCTTTAAGAATTAAATATTAAGATTTGGATAGGTGAGATACAAGGGCGTACGCCGGATTTCGATTAGGTGGGGGGTGGGGCAGGCAAGGGCATCTAGCTGCCCCCCTTGGCGTTACGCCATTTTGTTTCAATTTTGTCCATATATTTTTCGCACGGATCTTACGTTAATGTCATAAACAGACAGTCTAGTTCATCAAATTTTGGACAACCAATTCCGTTGTCCAAGTTAAAGAATTTTAGGACAATAGTAACCTACAAAGTTTGTCAATAACTTTTCGGGGGTAGACGGCTGTCTAAAGTTAGACAAAGTACTGTAGGATGAGTATTTATACTCTTTCTTATACGATGTGTCTTTGTGGAGAAACTGGTTAAAGCGTCTTTTTAAAATAGGAGCTGAAGCTCAATAATTCTAGATGCTCCATTTTCAATCATGATTCATGAAATTCTGCAGAATTTTCCTATTAAGTACATATGTATATTTTTGCATTATACAAAATCTTTTAAATTCAGCTGCCGACTAGCCTACTTTTTGAGAAAAGAAAATTTGGGTTTGAGAATAAGAATTTTTTTAAAAAGATGTGTCCAAGCCCCCCCCACAGCCAAATCCTGGATCCGCTAATGTACATAGATAAACAAATTTCATATTCTCTGGTTATTTAGTATTCACTTTTTTTATTACATTTATTGATAAAATTGGAAAAAATAAAAAAAAACAATCTACCGTCCACAGTAGAAGTTCAGTTTTGAATCTATTTCTATTGGTAATTGCGTGCACTGAAAAAATCGTCGCCGTCGATCAAACACATAAGAAAATTGTTGATTGCCACGCATTATCAATGATTTTTGTGAGTAGCAGTTGTGACTTACAACATCATTTAGCGCGTAGGTACAGTTGTTGTGAGCAAAACTGTCATGTACTGGTCATCACGAGATTCACCAAACAGGGAATTGATATGTTCGTGAAAATGCAAAGGTCGCAGCTATAAGAAAGGAAAACTAGTCAAATACAATGGCCGCAGCTCGTTACACTGTCAAAACGAAAATGGTATACCGCGCTATTATATAAAACTGCAAATCTAGCTAAAAATGTATGGTGTAGTGGTGTAGTAGTATTTGAATAACTTTAACTTTCCCTACAAGCTACAGCTTCGTGCATTCTTTTTCCACTTCCAACCACTTAAGTGCATTATGGGTGACTTATGAAATTGACGTGTCGGAAAGCTACTTTTCGTCGGTTTTGACATAAGCTTCCGCCTAGTGCAAGGGTGTCCAAGGGTTGACTTCGAGAAAATCGTTTAAGCGGAGTAAGGTAGTAAGAAAGAATGGGTATCCGAATCTGAAAGCAACACTTTGAAATCAAATAGCAGCAAGAAGTGACCAACTGACAGATTTGGCATATATACGTGGCGGTAATGAAGAACCAGGTAAGCCGAGACACCTGAAGTGAAATAATAAAACACATTTAAGGAAATTCTTCACTTGTATAATACTTTCCTTATACAATAAACATTTTTTCCCACATTACTTATAGTCTAGGAGCCGACCGTAAGATTACCTATCTCATCGCGGCCACGCAAAATTTAGATGCCAACTGATAGCTTTAGTACAAACATTTACAAAACGGTCAGACAAGCTTTATCTGGTCGCAATGGTTAGAGAATGCACTTTTCAGGTTACATTTTCCACTAAATGTACCTATAACAAATGAAAGGCAAGACTGTCCTCTACACGAAACCAATGGTCGGACGGACTTTTTTTGGCTATTGCGATGAGTCAGAACATTTAAAAAAGAAATGGTATTTTCTTAACACTGCGTTTTACATCAGGGAAAATTGTGTAAAATCATATCAAATAGCTAGGAAAGTGGCCTCAACCACTTTTTTTTATTTTAATCAAAGGATGCACAAAATCCCTAATTTTAAAAAAGTGGTCGGACTCGTGGCAACAGCCAAAAAAGTCTGTCCGACCATTGGTATCGTGAAGAGGACAGTCTTATATTTCATTTGATACAGTTGCTTAGATTATAGGTACATTTAGTGGAAAATGCAACCTGAAAAGTGCATTTTCTAACCATTGCGACCAGATAAAGCTTGTCCGACCAGTAGTTTTGTAAATGCCTGCACTACAGCTATCAGTTGGCATCCAATTTTTGCGTGGCCGCGATGATAATCTTACGGTCTGCTCCCAGACTATTAGGTTTTATAAATGATTTTCAACATAAACCTATAATCCAATCATATTGTTTTTTACCATGCAAATTGTGGGGTAGTTTTGATTTGTTTGCTCCCACAATTTGCCCTTTTGGGCGCAAATTGACTGGATTTTTCGAATTAGGTAGTAGGACGAAAACCAACGATTTCTCGAAGACGAATGGAGGTATTTGAAAGATTCAAAAAGAATTTTGAAGTAAAATGTTCATACTTCAGAATGACCATAAACATTTTTTCGAAAAAAATTACCTCGAGAAAAAAATATAACTTCAAAGGAGATGACACATTTTCCTATGGAGCTTAGGCCCAGGGCGTACACTAATGGGACTTGTACCAAATGAAAGCTAACGTTTAGGTTTAGCCCAATCTATCTGCCAAATATTTTCGAATTCAGCTCCGGAGATTTTTAGATAATTGAGCTTGAAGTTGACCTTTGCAAATTAAAAAAATCTGGCTTTTTTGCAAACAATAACTTATAAATCCTAAAGTATGGCACGTAGGATTAATATTTTGATATCAAATGAAAGATCATAAAAATATCTTTCAAATTATGTTAAACACTTTTTTCTACACCTGATATATTTTTTACTTTCGAAAGTCAATATCTCGAAAAAATCAGTGATGACCTAAGCTTTAATTTGATATATAATTATAAGTTATCATACAATGGGTAAATGCCGTCCATTTAACACTTTTCTTTTAAAAAGTAAAATTCAAATAAAAAAAATATTTTAAAAAACAAAAGTAATGTTTCATTTTAAATATGTATCTTTCTTTACCAAATTATATGATATTGAAAATATATTAATGTTAATAAATTAAAAAAAAAAACTAGTCTTCGGTCAAACTGTCAATCAAAATACCATCCAAAAACAGGGCTAGTGGTAGCTTATTGTTTCCTGGTGTCGTGCATAGCCCAAATACCATAAAATGCTCATTACATAAGCGCAACAACCGACAGTCCTCATTCCAACGAGACAGTTGCAACAGTAAGCTTCGTTTGTATCGCCATTCACCAGGATGTAAGTAAAAAACACTTTTCTGCTTATATGCCTCGATTTGATTCGCCCACGTAATAAAAAGTTTTTGTTGCCAATAAGACTTTGATGTGCAGAAGAAGAAATTCGCATCCGGTCTTCGCAGACTTCGATGGTATAGGTTCCGTTTACCTTTAAATGTTCCCCACAATAAGAGCGAGCCTGGTTAACTTGTTAATTCCCTATTGATATCCTGCGTAGATCTTGAAAGGTGAATATAGGGAAGTTACTCAGATTCACCTAAATAATTAGGAGTGTTTAATCGATTTAAAGCCAATTCTAATAGAATGCTTGCATCGGCACCTGATAGTCTTTATAAAACAACTAATATTAACCTGATTAACAGGTAACAACTCGTTCAGTATAGATCTTTGAGGACAGTTTTGAGGTGTGTTACGAGATCTGCGAGATCTCAACGAAGATCCGCAGCAAATGCAAATTCTTAAATGTCCAAACTCGCGATTCGGTTTAGGGTCATTTGTCGAAGCGATCCTTTCGATAATTCGATAGCAATTTAAACATATCAAATCTGACTCTGATATGTTTAATTTAAATTAGGTATAATAAAAAAGGAATACAAAAATGAAACATGGCAACTTACTTGTTCTCGAGATATCCAGTTACTTAAAATCGACCGCATAGATTATATATATAAAATATGGTGGGTTCACTGATCAAGTTTTCATACATTTTAAAATTGTGATTAAGTAAGTAATTAAGAGAAAACTTGCCAAGTAAATCCACCAAATTTTAATCAGTAATCATTAGATACCAAATTTCTGTCATGATTTGGGATTGCTTTGATATTTATCTACTTAAGATATTTGATATTGAGCTTTATGAACTTAAAACCTGGCATATATTTTAGATCTCATTACTTTTTTTGGCTGATTTTTTACGTACAGGTTTCTTGTACATATAAGAACTTGGCTCTTTTTTAACATTTATGTTTTTGTTGTGATTTCACTCCTTTTTGCACCTTACCAGGTGAAAATCAAGCCTTACCGCTTTACAAAGTTTCATTATTGTAAGACAACCGATAGCACTCCATATAAATAATAGCAATTCTGATAAAGTGGGTGGATCGCACCCCCCCCCCTCCCCCCGAATGCAAAATTCCTATTTTTCAATTTTGTTTTCTTTCTAAGTACTTCAACCCCTACTGACCTACCAATTTTCATTGTTCTACAACAATCAGAAATGCTCCATATAATTAATAAGAGTTTTTAATAATTTGGGTGGATACCACGCCCCCTGAATGGAAAATTCCAATTTTTTATTTTTTTCTTTCTAAGTACTTCAAGCCCAACCGACCTACCAATTTTCATCGTTTTACAACAATCGGAAGTGCTCCATATAATTTATAAGGATTTTTAAGAATGTGGGTTTATGCCACGCCCCCTGAATGGAAAATTCCAATTTTTCAATTTTGTTCTTTCTAAGTACTCCAAGCCCAACGGACTTACCAATTTTCATCGTTCTACAACAATCGGAAGTGCTCCATATAATTCATAAGGATTTTTAAGAATGTGGGTGGATTCCACGCCCCCTGAATGGAAAATTCCAATTTTTCAATTTTCTTCTTTCTAAGTACTTCAAGCCCTACCGACCTACCAATTTGTCTCGTTCTACAACAATCAGAAGTGCTCCATATAATTTATAAAAACATTTAAGAATATGGGTGGATGCCACGCCCCCTGAATGGAAAATTCCAATTTTCAATTTTTTTCTTTCTAAGTACTTGAAGCCCTACCGACCTACCAATTTTAATTGTTCTATAACAATCAGAAGTGCTCCATATAATTTATAAGAATATTTAAGAAAGTGGGTGGATGCCACGTCCCCTGAATAGAAAATTGCATATTTTCGATTTTTCCTTTGTATGCACCACAAGGTCTACCGTTGTGCAAAATTTCATGTTTCTACGATGTCTGGAAGTGCCCCATAATTTTGATGATCTGTCAGTGAGTCAGTGAGTCAGTCAGTCAGTTACGGTGTTTGCGATTTTTGAAGTCCTATATCTCGGGAATTAGTAATGCTAAAGAGTTGAAATTTGGTGAGCCACCTGTGTTTGATCAGCTCAGCAAATACTACGAATTTGAAGTTTCTGACTTTATTGGTACTCAAGTTAGAGGGGGGTTGAAAATCGCCTGAGTTTGTTCCTGTAGAAAGGGTGTAGTGCCGCGAACTTGGCTGGGCACTACCGTGCCCTTTGATCAATCAGGCATTACAGTGGTGTAAGAAAAATATAGGTCATCACTGATTTTTTCGAGATATTGACTTTCGAAAGTAACTCAAAAAATATTTTTTAAAAAAGTTTTTGGCTCGTTTATTCAAAATATGTCAGGTGTAGAAAAAAGTGTTTAACATAATTTGAAAGATATTTTTATGATCTTTCATTTGATATCAAAATAACGGGTGATTTTTTAAGAGGTTTAGAACTTAAAAAAAAAAAAAAACACAAAAAATTCGAAAAAATGAATGAAATATTTATTTGAATCGATAGTTTGAACCTTGCAATTTAATGTTTAAAGATAATTTCATGCAAATGTTGACCGCGGCTGCGTCTCAGGTAGCCCATCCACTGAGTCCAATTTTGGCATACTCTTTCACACATATCGGCCGGTATCTCACGAATGAATGCATGGATGTTGGCTTCCAGTGCGTCAATCGAAGCGGGCTTGTCCCTATAGACATTAGCCTTGACATACCCCCACAAAAAATAATCTAATGGTGTCAAATCGCACGATCTAGGCGGCCAATTGACCCGCCCGAAACGTGAAATTAACTGTTCACCAAACTCGCCTCGCAATTGCGCCATTGTTTCGCGTGCTGTGTGGCATGTGGCACCGTCTTGTTGAAACCACATATCATGCAAGTCAAGAACTTCCATTTCGGGCAAAAAAAAGTTTGTTATCATCGCTGTAACAAAGGCCTAACTGCTGGGAACGGCGCCGAATCGACATTTCGCGGTCTTCTGTCACACTAGCTGATACGGCCGCAATATTTTCTTCACTACGCACAGTACGTAAACGTGTTGGTGGTTTAATGTCCAACAAAGTAAATTTGGTGCGAAATTTGGTCACAATCTTCCGAATAGACTGCTCAGAAGGTCGAGAATGCCGACCATAAAATGGAAGCAGCGCGCGATGAACATTTCGAACCGAGCACGAATTTTGATAGTAAAATTCAATAATTTGCAAGCGTTGTTCATTTGTAAGACGATCCATGGTTAAATTGCAAACCAAACTGAAGCTGTTTGACAGTGACACAAGGTACTAAACACACGTCAGCTGTCAAAACCAAAGTTGCCAAAACCAAACCAGCTAAAAAATCACCCGTTATTAATCCTACGTGCCATACTTTAGGATTTATAAGTAATTATTTGCAAAAAAGGCACATTTTTTAATTTGCAAAGGTCAACTTCAAGCTCAATTATCTAAAAATCTCCGGAGCCGAATTCGAAAATATTTGGCAGATAGATTGGGCTTAAACGTTAGCTTTCATTTGGTACTAGTCTCATTAGTGTACGCCCTGGGCCCAAAAATAGGTCATCTCCTTTGCATACAAAATGCATTTTTTTTTTAATCTTTAGGTTCGAATATCTCACAAACGTAACGTACTAGTACATTTCCAAGGCCAGATTCAAGCTTAGCGCATCAGAGACCATCAGAAAAGTATATCTTGGTTCATATTACAGACAAAAGTTCAAATTTTATCACACAAAGTAATTTTGAGTGGATTTTCGAAAACAGTAAAAATACGTCAATTTTCGACTAGCGCTTGAGTCCAAATGGGTTGTCGCAGAAAAAAACCTTGAATTGGGATTTATTGGAAACTGTGTGTACTTTCAATGGTATTTTGATGTAATTTTCGAATAGTTGGCAGTTTTCGAGCCATTGGTGAAAAACTCCCAAGAAATGCATTCCTGCATAATTTTTTGCATTTTTTTCCATGTTGCGTCACGAAATTTTGTTGGCAAGCCCCAGATTCGGATTCAGCACTCCCGAAAAAATAGAGGAGGGAAAAAATCAAAACTACCCCACAATTTGCTCGCAAAGAGCCTTTTTAAGCACAAATTGACTGGACTACTAGAACTTCTAAATTTTTTAAGAGTTTGAGTTACCTGATAGTTCTTCACGACCGCCACGGATATACAATTTTCAATTTTCTTACCTATAAGGCGGTTCACGAGCATTTTCCAGGCGAAAGTAATCACAATTGGGCATCTCGTAAGAGACGGAAGCGGTACGATATCTTGCAACAAAAATAATCTCGAATGACGAAATTTCGCATTTTTTTAAAAAACTCGAATGACAAAATCTCGCAAACTGATCTCACAGTTACAAAATCTCGATTTTAACAATCTCGCATTTACATCTCGAACCTATAGATCTCGCAAAAATTTCAACCAAAATCTCGCAATTTAAAATCTCGCAAATCAAGGTCTCGCATGTTCAAATTTCACAGCAACGAATGGCACACTGCTTTTAGGAAACAAAATTTTTTGGGAATATACCCAAGAGTATTTTGCATCTTTCCAGGTGGTAACTATACCCGTCAATACAAAAATGTGTACATTGTACAATGTACATCCTTTTTTACTGTTAACAACCTCTATCAAAATCAGATCAAAATCAATAGATTTGAATTCAAAAATGTAATTGTTGCAATGCAATCAAAGGACCTGCACCCAAAAACTGGACAAGAGTAATAATAATGCCACATTCCATTGGGGAGCCATTAGTGGACCGCATTGGTGTCCAGTTAAGTGAAAAAGCAATGTGGCCTGTGCTTCATTGGAGAAAAGAATAAAATGTAATTAAGAGCAAAATCAAAAAAGAGTGGAAGGCCAAAAGACCAAAAAATTGAACTGAAGCAGGTCAAAAACTATTCTGCACCGTTAATAAGGACACACCTTACCACATTTCAAGGTAAGGTATGATGTGCTTGCACACAATCACCCTAAAATGTCTCATTCATTAATTAATTCATTCATTCTAGGATACCTTTCATATAATAGCTCTTATTTTCTTCCGTTACTTGGTGAAAACTGAATAATGTTATGTTTTTTATCTTGAGATACAATTTATTTCGAAGAGTGTTTACATTATTATTGTGGAAAATGAGCTCATAGTTTTGTATCATTCGATAATAGTTTCATTTGTTTTATAAACAATCATGTGACAGAGATTTATGTTGAGGAGAATGGAACTCCAAATCTATAAAACTTAGTTAAATATCTTGTATTTGTATTTGTTTATTGTAGCCAAAATGTTACATTACTAAATCTTAAAAACTATATTGCACAATTTACAGAGATTGGTATATATCCTACCTTACTACTGCCAAGTTATATAATTGTTTAATCAAAAAAATAGAAAAAGCTTTAAATAATTAATTTGAAGGAAAAGCTACTATTAAAAACCTTCGTTAAATATAGACAAAAAAAAGAGAGCAGGTTGCTGCTTACAAAAAGATCTGAGAGAAGGGGTGGCCTTAAAACGAAAACGAACAAAACCCTGTTCAAAATTGCTTTTACATTGTAGTTGTATAATAAAAATAAATAAATAAATAAATAAATAAATAATGAAATAAATAGTGAATAAATTATTGAATCAACAGAAAAAATAAATATGTGTAATAACAAACAACATCAAAACTATTTAAATAAATAAATAAGTGTAGAAAAAAAAACGAATAAATAAATAAATAAATGAACAATTAAATACCTAAATAAAAAAAAAATAAATTAATAATTTAACAAATAAATACAAAAATAAATAAATAAATAAATGAATAAATAAACAAATAAATAAATAAATAAATAAATAAATAAATAAATATATATATAAATAAATAAATAAATTAATTAATTAATACATACAAAAATATAAGTAAATATAGACTGATAAATAGATTTTTACAAACACAATAAATAAATAAATTAAGTAAGCAAATAAATAATTAAATAAATAAAAAGTACAAATGAACATAGATCAGTCTTTGGCAAATAGATTAAAAATAAATATACATAGATACATTTAATACACATAATAATTCAACTTAAATTTATTAAGTTTAAGAAGCTAAATTTGAAATGAGGGAATTGTCCGATGATATACAGGAATAGTTATATCGTTCACTTAATTTTAAAATTCTGTTCGAAACCATTTCAATGTTTGTTAAAGTGTGAAGGTCGCTTGTGGAAAAGCGCCATGGAAGATTTAACATCATTTTCAGAAGTTTATTTTGTGAAATTTGCAGTCTACGTAAATGACTCTTTGCACATTTACCCCAAGCAGGTGACCCATAAAACATTATTGCCTGAAAGATAGCTTTATAAATTAGTAATTTGTTATCAGTACTCAATTTTGATTTCCTATTTATGAAGGGATAGAGAATTTTGATCGTTATGTTAATCTTTTTTATGATTTCTTGAACGTGTGCCCCAAACGTCAATCTCTTATCCAGGTGGACCCCGAGATATTTTGCACTTGACTTCCAATCAGTTCGAATACCATTGATTAAGAGTCTATTGCTTGGTAAGAAACAGGGTTGCCTTTTTCGGGTAAAAAAGACAGCCTGAGTCTTAGAAGCATTTATCTTAATCTTCCAATCACTAAAATAGCTTTGTGTTATATTCAAGGCAGATTGTAAGTTAGTTCCGATAGTGGAACCAATAGAATCTGTGGAATATAAACATGTATCGTCAGCAAAAATAGCTGTTTCAACGTTTTGAAGTCTTGGAAAATCTGATGTAAATACATTATAGAGAATTGGACCAAGAACTGAGCCCTGGGGGACCCCTGCAACACAAACGAATATTTGAGAAAGACAATTGTTGACAGACACTAAACATTTTCTTGAAGACAGAAACGATTGTATAATTTTAGTAAGATACATTGGGAAATTAAGAATTAACAGCTTATGAAGAAGTCCTTCATGCCAAACAGAATCAAAAGCTTTTTCCACGTCCAGTAAAACCATGCCTGTGCTCTTTCCTACGTTAAAATTGCTCTTTATATGTTTTGTTATTCGGTGTACTTGGTGGACAGTGCTATGAAATTTCCGAAACCCAAACTGCTCAGCAGGCAAAATATTGTTTGATTCAATGTGTTCTATAAGTTTTTTTTTAATCACCTTTTCAAAACATTTGCTAAGTGAACTTAGCAAACTTATGGGTCTGTAGTTAGAAGGCATGTTAGCAAGCTTTCCAGGTTTCAAAATGGGAATTACCTTAGCTATTTTCCATTCATTTGGAAAATATCCCAAATTAAGACAAGAATTAAAAACTGCTTGTAGTAATTTAATGCCCAGTTTTGGCAGATGCTTTAAGTAAAGATTTTTTATATTGTCAAAGCCCACAGACTTTCTTGGATTAAGTGAATTTAGAACTTCGTTAATGTCTTCAATGGTGATATATGATTGCTCCAAGTTCATTTCACTCGAGTTAATTATGTTGATGGAATGAGAAACAACTGGTTCTAAACTATTACTAATAGAGGTACTACTGGCTATCAACTGGACTTCATTAAAAGTGGATGCTAAAGCATCTGCCTTTTCAGGTCCTGACATCGCTAGATGATTTCCTACCTTCATGGCAGGAATATGAGAGTAAGGTTTTTTTATAACTTTAACAATATTCCAAAATGGTTTACTTGCTTTATTCATCCCTAACAATTTTTGATTCCAAGTCCTATTTCTGAAATTAGCTATTCCTTCTTTTATTAAGGCATTTAGAATATTCATTTCAGTTAGATAGAAATTATTTCTTGTTCTTATCCACCTAGTTCTGTAACTATTTCTCACTTTTATAAGTTGTATTAAATTCGGTGGCAAAACGTTTGCGCTGTTAAGATTGATTGTTCTTTTCGGTACAGACTGATCGACACTTTCAATGATGGCTGATGTTAAGGATGCAATCGTTTGATCAATCTTTAGTTGGTCTACGTTAGAAGTTAGATTTTCAGAAAGATTTACCAACTTTATTTTCAAATTTCTTTTAAACCTAGGCCATTTAGCGTTTTTTAAATCAAAAAATTCTTTAGTTCTATTAAGAGGAGATATTAAAGTACTAATGACCACAGGTAAGTGGTCAGAGCTCAATTCACTAACTGATACAGGTTCACTAAAAAGACCCGGAATGTTGGTTAGGAATATATCTAGAGTTGACGGATTTGCCCTATTATTCGCAGGAAAGTAAGTTGGGTGAGGTGGAAACAGAATATCAAAAGAATGTCGTGCATTCAGATTCGAAAGAATATTTCCCCAAGTGTTAGCTCTCAGACAACCCCAATTTCGGTGCCTACAGTTAAAATCACCTCCAATCAAATAATTATCGTTAAGACTTACTAACTTTCGTAAATCATTACTCAAATCAAATCTTTTTTGAGCCGAAGTAGGGCCACCTGGGAAGTATGCAGCAAAAATTTTCAAAAAAGAACCATTAGTAAACGCAATTTCAATGCCAACATTTTGTATTATTTTCGTATCCACAATGGGTATTATTTTATGTTGAATAGTTTTTTTCACTATCACAGCAACACCACCACCCCTTCTCTCGTCTCTATCTAAACGATAACATACATAATCTATATTAGATAATCTATCATTTGAGGTGAGCCATGTCTCAGACACTAATGCAATATCAATTTTGTGTTTGCTTAGAAAAGCAAAAAATTCTGTATATTTACATCGAATGCTTTTAGCATTCCAACAAATTATTTTCAAAGATGTATTGCTCATTATTTGGACTTATATAAATACTTAATAGCTAATTGTGCAATGGTATTGAATTGATCTGATTTGTTTTTACATTTACCGAGAAGGGTTATCATTTCGGCTGTGAGTGCGTTGATTTCTTCCATTGAAAAGAGTTCGTTGTCTTGTCCAGCGTTGCTGTTGATGTTATTGTTGATGTTGTTGTTGTTATTTAATGCCCACATATTACACTGATTTGGATTTGCATTCACTTGTGTAGGCTCCAACAAAGGATGATTAGGGTTCCTTCGGCGAGGAGGTAGGGGAGGGAAATCAGCAATTGCAGGTACATACGTCTGATTCAGTCTTCTCGCAGTCGTCACCGTTAACTTTGTTTTATTCTTCGAGGAGAGTTTCTCTCTTATTTCAAAGAAATTTTTTCGACTCGGGCAAGTAGGGTCAGTCGATGCATGTGTTTCGTTGCAGTTAGCGCATTTAATATTATTTGAATTGCATTTACTGGTTTCGTGGGCTTCCGAACATATCGCGCAATGTGTTTTTATGTGGCAATTTTTCTCACCATGCCCGAACATTTGACAGTTAAGACACTGTGTAAATTTTTGTTTTTGCCGTCGTGCAAAGTCCCATTTTATTTGCGTTTTAAATAAAGATCTTACGTTCTTTTTGAGATCAGACAGTTTTATGGTACCACTTTCGAGAAAGACTATGTAGAAAATGTCAGTAAATTGTTTATATTGTTTTTTTACCATTTTAACATTTTGGCAACTTAGACCAAGAGTAATAAGTTCAGTTTTTAATGTCTCAATTGGAACTTCCTCGAGTCCAAAGAGCACCACTTTGAAAGATCTGACAGATGGTAGATCATGTGTAAAAAATTGCCAATTTAGGGCTTTTAAATGAGAACAAATTTTTTTATGATCATCACTAGTTTCAGGATTGATTTTAATGCCTATTGACATTTTTTTGATGCAATAATTTACAATTTTTATTTCATTTAGAACTGAGTGCACTTTTTCACATGATTGTTGCAATACACAAATAGAAGGTATTTTAACTTTTCTGGGTTGAGGGGCAACTACCACATCATCACATTCAATGTTATCATCTCCAGAGTCTGGAAGACATTGTAATGGGGTAAAACGCCCAAACCTTTGATCGTGCAAATTCATTTTGCGATTTTTAAAGTTTAAAGACAAATTAATGTCTTCAACAAGTGTGGGAGAACGTATTCTTTTATTAATGTTTATTTTTGTTTTGTACCGCACAGAGAGAATGTCTGATCAGATCAGATGGCAAGAACAAACTGTAGTTAAATATCTTATATCTTTTATTCTTTCAGGTTCTATAAGCAATATCGATGATGCTGAATACCATTGCAATAAAACTCAAGTGCGGAAAGTAATTTCAGGGGTTGTTGGTGCGGCTTCTTCAGTGACTTCAATTCAAGTTGCAAATTTACTTCGATTATTTCGCATACCTCAGGTAAGTCTATTATTGGAATATGTATGATGTAAATTTAGTTTTTCGAATTGTTAAATCCAAATGCTATAAATACGAAAAAAATGGAAAGCGAAGGGATATTTTCATAGACATTGCTTAAGCTGATACCTACTAGGAAAAACTTGATTTATCTTATGGAAATTTCGTAAGACGAACTTCGGTTTTACCTAACATTACCTTAAACAATGTTTATGAATTATGCCTCATATCTACTATTATATTTTATATATGAAACTGTCTTAGAAAGTGCTGCCATTTTGACTCGTTTCCAGTCAGATTTGACTGGATTTTGTTCCTATTTGCTGGAATTGAAATACAAATCCAGCCAATTGGTTTTTTGATTGGATTAAAAAATGAATGCCAAAACTAAAACAGCAAAAAAAGAATAGTCAAGTTCAAACTTTTTGCCATTATACTGGCATCTTTGCATATGTGTAAATGTGGCATAGCTATACAAAAAAAGATGGATGTAATATATATAGGTAGTAACATACCTACTTATACATATGTACTTACATAATGAAAATATAAAACTTGGAAAACGAACAGTGAATAGGTACAAAACAAATCCTAAATTTTCAGCTATTTTTAAAACCCAATCACTTCTCGTTCTCATTCTATATCTACAAGTTTGAAAAATAAAGAGAAAAGTCACGGTATCGTTTGGTATCGGTATCGGAGACCGAAACCATACCGAGACCACACCAGCTTCAAAACACCCACAACGATACTGAGACCAAACCGAGACCATAACGAACATTAAGTACCGAAATTTACCGAGACTCTCGGTGCTCGGTGGTATCGGCAGAAAAAATTAATTTTTGAATATTAGTATTATTTAATAACTTTTTGTTCTTGGTTTCTCGAAAACGGCTCTAACAATTTGCATAATATTCTCAAAGTTACTTATTTTTAGACAGAGGAAGGCTAAGGAAGCGATTTTAGTAAAATGCACCCACCGACCGCCACACGCCTATTTTTAATTATATTTTGGTTTCTCGGGAACTGCTATACGATTAGGATGAAATTTTCAGAATTTTCGTAAACGGCTTGTAAGCGATTTGGAAGAAATGTTAGGAGTTAACACTGAATGCGACCGAGACCGATACCGATACCAAACTAAGTCATACGATACCGAGACGAGACTTAGTAATACGAGACCGAGACCGATACCGAGACGATACTGAAATTTTTCAATTTAAACGATACCGAGACTATACCAATAAAAGTTTCGTTTGGTTTGGTATCGTGGCCAGCTTTACAATTTACGGGCGACTGTCCAGGAACTGTCCAGAGAATCCATTTTAAATTATGTATCACTAAAAAATATGTGAAGTTGGCTTCCCTCAGCGTTTTGCTCGATTCGTTCGTTCATTTAATCCTGAGCTAATTGAGCAAGCTCTGAGCTAGCTCCGATGGAAAAAAGAAACACACTTTTTATGCTCTGATTATGTCTGAGCTAAAAAAGAAACATAGAATTTTTGTTTGACAGTTCCGTGATCTGCTATCAACTATTAACGTATTGATGATAAAAGAAATAGAGATAAAATAAACAGATATAATGATATACACTCCCGTTCAATTGAATAGGATCAAAATTTTCAAGTACGATGTACCGTTATAGCTCCGAACTATGTGGAATAAATGCATTTTTGAAAATGGCATTAGAGAAAGCATCCAATTGAGGAGAGAATAAGAAAACACACAATATCAAACTTACCATCATTACACGTTTTATTATCATTTCTTTAAATTCATATTGAAATCGTAGCACTTTTTTTCGTTTATTTGAATAGGTGCACCATCTTTATAATCACTTTTGCTTTGAACTAGTTGAAGGTCAGACCTTTTAAAGCTATTTTTGGGCTTTATATCGTGGTTTCCTTGAAATGGCACAAACAAATTGAGAAAAAACGTACAATGGGTGGAGGAAAAGCTCTTTTCGCGGCTGAGTACGCGCAAATTTATTGTTTTCATGATAAATGGCTAATGGGACATCAAATTTCGGAAAAAACTTACAGAATCTATTCTTTGATCTATAATTATCTGAATAATAAACAAAAAGATGGTGTCGATATGAAACGATGCAAATAACCTGCTATCTCCGCAAGTGATAGGCGAAAAATTCTGAGGGTTGCGTCTAATTCGTCGGTATAAATTGCTAAAACAAGGGAAGAAGCTAGGTTCAGTGCCAGTATTTCAGCAGTCGAGAGTATCTATTATTTAAAGTTCTGCATACCGAAAAAGACGAAAATTAAATGAAACGTTTTGTAAGCTTCATAAGACTTGAAAGAATAAGTGGCGTAAAGTCGTTTTTTCTAATGAAAAAGGGATTAAATTCAACGGAATTGATGGATTCAAATTGTATTTCCATGACTGAGCGTTTTTGTGTAACTAAACCATAGTCATACTAATAGTTCAAAAATGTGGGGTTAAATTTCTTTTCCTTGAATTCTCAAATTGTAAATTCTTTCAACTAAGCGGTGGTTTATTTTAATTTTTTCTTCTTTTTTGGTATGAAGAACTTTATATTACACTCTCGACTGTAGAAATACTTGCATTTAACCTAGCTTGTTTCCTTATTTAAGCCAATTAAACCGACAAATAAGATCCAACCCTCAGAATTTTTCGTCTATAGCTTGCGGAAGGCAGCAGTTTTTTTTTACATTCTTTTCATATCGACACCATCTTTTTGCTTACTTCTCTGATAAATATAGATCAAAGAATGGATTCTGTAAGTTTTTCCGAAATTTGATGTCCCGTTAGTCATTTATCATGAAAAAAATAAATTTGCGCGTACTCAGCCGCGAAAAGAGCTTCTCCTCCACCCATTGTACATTTTTTCTGAATTTTTTTGTGCCATATCAAAGAAACCATGATATAAAGCCCAAAAATAGCTTTAAAAGGTCTGACCTTCAACTAGTTCAAAGCAAAATTGATTATAAAGACGGTGCACCTATTCAAATAAACGAAAAAAAGTGCTACGATTTCAATATGAATTTAATATAATAAAACGTGTAATGATGGTAAGTTTGATATTGTGTGTTTTCTTATTCTCTCCTCAATTGGATTCTTTCTCTAATGCCATTTTCAAAAATGCATTTATTCCACATAGTTCGGAGTTATAACGGTAAATCGCACTCGAAAATTTTGAACCTATTCAATTGAACGGGAGTGTATGTACATATGTAGTTGATTGCTTCTCGAAAAATAATTAATTAATAATATTAAATAATAAAAAATGCAGTACCTACTTATTTAGTGATTAGTCCATATTTTACAGCAGGTGTTTCAGGGCCGTAGCTGATGGGGGCCCAGGGCAAAACCAATTATTTGGGCCTTATTTCTCAGTTATTTATACTTTCTAAATGAAATGGTTTAATGAATTAAACAAAAAAAATCTGAATATGTATGTTTATATTTATTTACCGATCCTATTAGTTCCGTCAATATGTGATCAAAAGAGCCGTTAGCTAGAGAATTGTGGGGTACTTTTGAATAAGGGAAAAAAAACAAGAAATGATACAACAATGCACAGTGAAGTAGCTAGGTGGGGGGTGAAGGGGGTGGTCGCCCCGGGCGCCAGGAGTTAGGGGTGGCAAATGGGAAAATCATCTTCGTTGTTCATGGGATGTTATAAGCCAAGTACAAAAGTTTTTTTAAGTGAAAATTTTATTAAATTTTTATTAGAAAATATACAATTTTTATAGTGTTCAAATTTGTAGGGGCGGCAAAATCATCCTCGTTGTTCATGAGAAGTTGGAAATAAATACAAGTTTAATTTTTGTTTAGTAAATAAATTGTTTTTGTTTTTATTAAATTGAAATCCATAGGAATCAATTGAAATCATCATCGTTGTTTATTACAGAAGTTGGTAATAAACAAAAAAGTATTATTTTTTTAAATTAAAAATTCTATAACATTTGTAGGCATAAGAACGCACAATATTTCATTGTGTTCAAATCGCTAGGGGCGGCAGAATCATGATCGTTGCTCATTATAGAGGTTGGTAATAAACACAAAAGTTTATTTTTTTAAATTAACAATTCTTTCAAATTTTGAAACAAAATGATGGCTTTTGCAATGACCATTCTTTTTTGTAGCTTTATATATACATATGTGTTTGTTAATTTTCTCAATTAATAGTTCTCAGAAAATTTTTCGCGTTAGATTTGAAAAAAAAAATGCTGTAGATTGAATATTTTCGCAGATGATTTGTTTTGAGGTATGCAATTTCTCAGTTTTTCTGTCGAGTACAGATGAAACAATAGGCGTGTCTCACCAAGTAAAATCTCACCGAGCGCTCAATATCAAGTTGACGTAGGCGGAATGTTTTGGTGGAACAAGATTATCTGTTCAATCATACTGAAATTATGGAAACAAAATTTTAACTTTGCTTTAAATATTTAAATGTTAAAGCACAAAACTTTATGAAATTAATGAAAAACATTCAACCTCTATTTTGTATTTTTGTATCAATTTCGTATTTGCATTTGCACATCACCGAGAAATTACAATTTGGCTGTCAAATGAACTGTGTTTTAGCTGAGAAAGAACATTGAGAAATGAATCCGAAAAATTTTCGTCTCAATAATCTCTAAGGAAAATCTCAGTGCTGAGAAGAGATTTTTTGTCCCACTTTAAAAGATATTTTATTTGGTGATACACGCCTAATGAACAATTATGACACTATTTCTGGATGAAAGCAAACATAAAAAAATTTCAAGTCTCATATGCCGATATTATACACATTCGGTTTAAAGTTAAATCTCAGTAGGTCGAAACAAAACAAATTCATTCTGCAGATATTGCGGCAAAGTGGTGTGTTTCAGTATTTCGCAGAATGTAATTCCTTGCATTTATAAAAAAAATATTTTTATCAAAATTTTGTCTCCAACTTTAGGACCGATGATATGAAGGTACCTATAATCACAAAAAAAAATTTATTAAGTATTGTTAGACCGAAGGGGTGGCAAATTATTGTTTTACCCCGAGCGGCAAATATCCTAGCTACGCCACTGACAATGCATTTTTTTAATTTACCACTTATGACTCGAAAATTATCATTTATTCGTAAATTTCATCAAAGTACCAATGAAAGTACCAACATATAGCCGCGTTTTATTATCGCTCATAACCCATATGGTTCACCTCTTGAAAATAAAATGATACGGGTTAGTAGTGTTAGTAAAACATCGATAGTTTAATCGATTAATCGATTGTTTTGAACTATCGAGACTATCGATAGTTTGGAGAAAACATCGATAGTCTGTCCAGTTGATAAGTTTTTGTAGTTGGGGACAAAATAATTGCCGAGAAATGAGTTGTCAACTTGAAATTGACCTTGAATGACAAAAATCTTAGCTGGGCTTAAGTTCAGTTGGTTGTTGAACACGGTTCTTTCCGAATTATGGTTCTATTATGTTTATTTTACTATTTATTACTATTAAAATCCTTTATTTTTATCAAAGAACGCAGACAATACTTAAATTATTTTTTTTTTGGCCTGTTGAGATGCAGCTGTGAATTTTTCGTCTTCTTTTTTTTGTGAAATGCCAAAATTAGAAAGACAAAAGACAAAGATAGTTTTTGGAAAAGCCCAATAGGGAAAATTCCGCATCAATAGGTCTGTTCCTTTAGTTTTGATTTCTGTGCATTTCTGCGCATTTTAGTCCAAAATTCTGTCAAAGTTCATATAAAAAAAATGACAGAAGTTTGGACTAAAAATCATAGAAATTCAAAGTAAAGGATCAGACCTTATATTTACCAAATTGTGGAACTTTACAGAATTTTCACGTTAGAAAATACACCTAGAATGCATTTATATTCACTTGTTTAACATTTTTTCATATTGAAATATGTATGCTTGAAAAAGGAGAATTGGCATTTTTGGGCGTTTGCGGCCATTAATGAAATTAGTGTCAAATGAAGGGTATGCTACTCAGGAACAACTTTCACTATGGACGTTACATTGCAATTTCATTTAGAAAAGAAGATATTTCAATGTTTTTATATAATGCAATTGCATTGAGCAATATTGCATAGTGATTATATTTTTAGTGGGTTTAATGCTTTATTCTAACATCATACGTCTACTGACACTGTATTAGTGTGTTTGACGGGGTTTCAGAATATCCCAAGGACTCATTACGGGTTAAAACAGACCCAGTACCTACGTATTTCAAGAGCTTTGTAATTTTCTTAAACATATTATGGGTATTCATGCAACAGCGTAAAGTCGTCGTAAACGTTGTAAAGTTTAAAACTTTCGTAATTCTGTCACAATTTGTATGGAAAATTTGACAGATTTACGAAGTTTAAAACTTTACCACGTTTACGACGACTTTACGCTGTTGCATGAATACCCTTATTATTTTACTCAGGATTTTTAATATTGTGAGGATTGTAATATTATAGTTTTATGGTAACTCTTCTTATTAATGATGTTATATGGCCATTTTTATATACAAAACATTCTTGGGACTGGTCTATATTTCTTGTTCCACTTTCTTTTTCTGGTTTTGAGTTGGTCAGAAGCCAGAAACTTAATAAAACTTTATTAAAGTCATAGAACAAAAATGCATTTTTTTCGGTTTTGAAGTACACCACAATGAAAAAATTTCTGCACGGTGATTGTAGGACTAAAACACATCCAAAAATAACAAAATCATTCTTGGCCGCTCACGCCCATGTTTCATACAAATTTGCCCATTCTCCTTTGATTTCTTTTTAATTTGAAAATTTGTTTTAAAATTTTATTTTTTTATTGCTTTTATTTATTATTATTATTGGTAAAAAACCATCGATTGTTTATCGATTAATCGATTTTTTTTTTTAAACAATCGATACTATCGAAAACTCCAACAATCGATGTTTTATTAACACTACGGGTTAGTGCAAAAACAGTGCTGTATATGAGTCTCTTGTTTTCTTATGTTTATTTGTTTTTCATGTAAACACTTGTCTCTTTTCCTCTCTATTCCTAACACTGCTGACAAATTGCTGACATCATTTACAATGGTAAATAGCCCTCTGCCGGTCAGAGTGAAAACTTCTATCTAGGTTATTGAAATTAACCTCGATAGAAACCTAGATCCCATGTTTTTTTTTGTAATACATGCCTCGACCCAGAGGATAATAAAACGCAGCTTATATAATTTCCAACAAATCTCCGTTTCAGGTTTTTCTTTCTGCGACAACCCATTTGGACTCAAGTGCGAGTTGAAAATCGAAGTATTTTTACTGTATGTGAGTATATGTGTTAGTATGTGTGTCGTACTTTAGGAAAAATTTCGGTGAATAGCACAATGAATTCATGAAATACTTTTTACAAGGAACATGCATGTAATGATTTCATTAGAAAAAGGTGTTGCCTTTTTCACCAGTTCATTATTTTCATGACATCACCCTTTCTTTTACTTGGTGCAAAAATTCAACTGAATTCAATGCTTCCCATGCAGTATACAATTTCATTGCAAGAAATCATGCTTCGAGAAACACGAGGTTTTCAACGATGAATAGTAATGGACAGAGTCCTGAGCTTGTGATTTTTTGGTTTCATTTTGTAAGATAAAGTTCACAGTGACTTCCCGTAAGAAAATCAATGTAAGATGAACTGAACATTACTCAAATTGCGTTTGTTAAAACGTAAATATAACTTTTGGTTTGAAATGAGAACTTCTTTTTGGTTCGTTTTAATCTTAAATTAGACAGTACACTACCGATGTTGATGATTTCACTAGATGATTAAGTAGGTTCCATTCACAAAGTGATTTCCTTGGTGAACATTCATGACATTTTTTCAGCTTAAAGCAATGGCCTGGTGAAAAAGCAACTCCATGTACCTAGTGATATCACCGATGTATATTCACGGTATGTTTCATCAAATGCAATTAATTATGGAATAAGCAAGTTACACCTTCTAAGTGATTTCACTACTGAATATTCACCAAGAAAATCACTTGGTGAACGCCAATGACAACCCCATGTTAATTTCCTCGATGCTTTCACCTCAAATTCCTTGGGTGTAGCTTCCATTCCTCGAGGAAATAGCAGGAGATTCATTGGTGAATGTTTGAAAATTTCCCACTGGTTTCCCACTGGGTACCCAGTGGGAAATTTTCAAAAATTCACCAATGAATCCCCTGCTATTTCCTCGAGGAATGGAAACCAGTGGGAAATTTTCAAAAATTCACCAAGGAATCCCCTGCTATTTCCTCGAGGAATGGAAGCTACACCCAAGAAATTTGAGGTGAAAGCATCGAGGAAATTAACATGGGGTTGTCATTGGCGTTCACCAAGTGATTTTCTTGGTGAATATTCAGTAGTGAAATCACTAAGAAGGTGTAACTTGCTTATTCCATAATTAATTGCATTTGATGAAACATACCGTGAATATACATCGGTGATATCACTAGGTACATGGAGTTGCTTTTTCACCAGGCCATTATCTTTTTTTAAATGAAAAATGTCATGAATGTTCACCAAGGAAATCACAGTGTGAATGGAACCTACTTAATCATCTAGTGAAATCATCAACATCGGTAGTGTACTGTCTAATTTAAGATTAAAACGAACCAAAAAGAAGTTCTCATTTCAAATCAAAAGTTATATTTACGTTTTAACAGTGATGTCATGAAAATATTGAACTGGTGAAAAAGGCAACACCTTTTTCTAATGAAATCATTACATGCATGTTCCTCGTAAAAAGTATTTCATGAATTCATTGTGTTTTTCACCTAATTTTTTCCTTGAGGACGAAATCTCCTACTGGGATACCAGTCCTAACCTGTCTTATGGGAAGGGGGAGGAATTGAGGGGGACACATGTCAAAAAAATTAGTTGGGAACTTCTTGAAGTCATTTAATTGATTTTGCTTTAAACTTTTCACAAAAGTGGCTGTTTTTAGTGCATATAAGTAGAGTTAATTGCTTTGAAGCCATCACCAGGAGCCCTAAATCAAACCTTTATAACTAGGAAATGACTGATTTTCAGACCCAAGTCCTATGGGCACTTTTGGTCACAAACATACCAACACATAACCAACAACATACTAAAATGTCAGCCAATTTAACCGGGCCCACTTTTTCATTCAAAATGTGCGGGGTCCTTTTGTGCCTGGGTTCTGCATATGATTTTCTTATTCCTTACATATTACTTATTAAATACAAAATAATCTTGTTTGAAAAATACACAGGCTTACAAGGTTTTCGACACGACTAAATAAGAGTTGATCTAAGGGTAATTTTCCTTGCTGAACTCAAACCCGTTATCCGTTTTTCGCTATCAGCTCTGGTTTTTGAAATATTAGCGTTATAAAGTGCCAAGAAACTATGCGAATTGATTTTTATTTTTTTAACTGCACAGATTTCTGAAAGTAATAACCTTAATCTTCAAAATTCAGCTTTCGTCGTCCCAATATCATTTTTACTTTTTGTGAAATCCTGAGTTGCATTTTTCAATATATTGTGATGAGCAAGGAGAGCGACTTGACTAATATTTAGAAAGAATAGGAAAAAGTTACAAAAGTTTTTGGAATGATGGTATGTTAAGTGGCTATTGTTGGTCTCTTGTATGTGAAACGGACCAAAATTTATATAAACCGTGCAGTTCCATTACACTTTGTTTTAATTTGTAAGAGTAGTTTCAAATAAAAAAAAAAATATGGTCAAAAACGGGTGATTTTTTAATTTGTTTCCTAAAGTTGAGCTGATAGCAAGAAATGGGTTTCAGATTTGAAATCTACACTAAAAACTCTTTTCAGAATATATTTTATTTACCTGCTCATGTCGAAAACGACGCAAGCCAAAGAGAAAGCATTTTAAAAATTATATGTATTCAAATGAGGACAAATAACTAATTTAATATCTCTCAAAAAGTAAAAGAGATATTGGAACGACTAAAGCTGAATTTTGAAGATTAAAATTAGTGCTTTTAGAAATCTGTACAATTAAAAAAAATAAAAATCAAGTCGCATAGCAACATAACCCCAAAAATGGCGAAATCAGGGTTTTTTGGCACTTTCTAACGGTAATATCTGGAAAACCAGAGCTGATAGCGAAAAACGGATAACGAATTTGAGTTCAGCGTAAAAATTTGCCCTAAGAACAACTCTTACTTTCACGTGTCGAAAAGTTAACTGATATTTGTAAACCTGTGATATTGTATTTGAAGTCAGGAGCACATTATTTGAAAATTAATGAAAATGTGCTATGATAGAATCAGCTAAAGAAGATATTTTAAGATATAAGACTAAGATACACCAAAGCTAAAAAAAAAGTATGAGATGGTTTGTCTATGTTCCCCTGTTTAGGCGGGAGCGGGGTACCTAATTTTCTTTTAAAAAAAATACTTATACTAGAAAAAAACATATTAAAAACACCGGCAACACCAAGAACAACAGGGTATATTTTTTTAAAGCTAGGACTCCGCTCTTTAATTAAGTTTCTTAATTAAGTAATTTCCATGAAATTTTTGTTTCAATTAATTTTAAAACTCAGAATTGGAGTTATGGGCACTTAACTGTAGTAGAGTTAACTACCATAACTCCAGTTAATACCAATTTAAGATTTATACAAACCTTACTAGTGCCTTTAGTTGACTATGCTAATGTCGTCTATTGTAAGCCTGACTCACATTCTCAACATATCTACAGTCCATGTGGCTTTTTACGACATGATAAGATAGGTATGTATCTATATCTGGTCTCCAGAGATACCAACACACCTCACATTATCATCAACTGCTCTTTGGACGCTTGCTACAGCCGTTTCTAGATGCTAGATGCTGTATATTCTTGCAAAAAATTATACAAAATAAAGCCCCGCTGTACATTTTATTATAAACTTCAATTTGCCCAATTGCTTAGAACTATCAAGCTCTTAGCACCGACTATCAAGTATTTGAATAGCCCTGTTTTTTAGTGCATTTTTATCTTCGCTTGAAAAAAAGTAGCATGTTAAATACAACAACAATACGGAGGTATACCAAATTGTTGTTGTATTTAACATGCTACTTTTTTTTAAGCGAAGATAAAAATGCACTAAAAAACAGGGCTAATATTCTTTACGACTCTCCATTGTTTATGCAACCAATCTATGGAACTCTCGTCGCCCCTACGATCAAAAGAATAATCGGTATAGCAAAATTTAAAAGGAAAATTTAAAATCTGAAAAACTGAAAAATATAAATTTAAACAGATTAATTACGTAATAATGAAAACAAATGAATGCCTTTTTAATTTAAATCTAGCAACAGTATTTTAAAATCGTAACAAAAAGGTGATATGGGGCACATATGACCAAAGTCAGTACTTTTTGTACGTGTACTTGACCGTAATGTGATGTTTGATCAAAGCCTCTTAGTTTTTAACACGAGGCCAGTACTTCTTGCTTTAAAGAGTCATCTGAGTTATTATAACATTTTAAATTAAAATTACTAAACTTCCCTTTGACAATAAATAACGTTGTTATTGTTTCGGGAACTCTTTTCAACAAAGCATTAAAGTGCTTGTTTTATAATTCAGTTTGCAATTTAATTTGTTTCTATTGAGAATTTCGTAGCGACCGATTGTCATGCTCTTCAAAAGTTATGGTATATTTTATTGTTTTACGGTAATGGTAGTTAGGACACCCATTTAATTTAAAAAAAGGCAGAAGGTTCGCTGTAACTGAAGTACTTATAAAGGTAGAGACATAAAAGTTAATTGTTTTGTTACATCGACTGCTTTTCATCTCTACCCCACTTAAAACAGCTCATTGGATATTTTCTTTTTTTCAAAAACTTTGTCCAACAAATTGACATTTATATTTGGAAATTGGAAACCGTTCTTTTATCCCAATCAATATCGAAAGGCTCCTACACACTATCTGGAGGGAGTAGTGTGTCTACCAATGGTCTGGGCAGTGATACTATTGACCTTTCCGGTAAAGCAATGCGTGTGAAGTATGCCTTAAAAATGACCGTTGAAAAGAAACGTGATCTGATTAAATATTTTCGCATGTCTATGAAATAAAGTGTTAGTGTTGTGATATAAATGCACATGGTACTTTGGTTAATGGAAATTATTTGCAGTGCAATAACCTGTTCATTCTAAGTCTTGTTCTCTATGATCTCTATTTGTGTATACATAACAACATTACATCTTAATATTCATCTATAAGGTCTCATTTGTTTCCATTTATTTTTCTCAATATCCGTTATCAATGCCAAAAAAGAAAAAAAAACTTTGACATGTAGGTACATTGTACCTTTGTAGGTATATAAAGAAATATATTACAAAGATTGTAACATACATGTCATATATTATTGATTTTCTTAGTTATTCTAACCAAAAAAGTAGATTCGATAGCGAAATGTTTACGACCTTTAACCTTGGATGGAATTGGTTAATGTGATTTGTGATAGACGATACTCATAATAAATACTAAATGTTGTGATAACAACAAATGTCACATGTGACAATCAGATTTTTATGATTTTTCCTTATAACAAAATCAACATATGTACAATCTCTCACAAGACACAAAATATATAAAAATTTGCCGGCAGGAAAGCAAAAAAAAAGCAGCGTGTGTTCTCACGTACGCAAATTAATTATTATCTTCGCCATTTGCTCTCTATGCAATTTATAACAGCAGCTACAGGCTACCTACCGAGTAAAATTCTATATACTTTTATATCGGAATATGATACTCGTTGGTACCTACATACATATAATTATGTTATATTTTATATATATTACACATATAGCTAGCAGCGCTGCCACCCTACTCCTTTAGCAGTAAATCTACTGCGTTTAGTCCCAAATGAAAATCTACTGCGCAGCAAAACGAATCTACTCCTCTTTTGAGAATTTTTAAAATTATCCAAAGTAAGCCAAAAAGCTAAAAGACCCCAATGAGGATTGTTGGTCGGCCTCAGACTTACCAGGAATGACTTTTTCAATAAATTTAAATGCATAAATGGCGAATATAAAAGAAAGTAAGGCAAAACTATTTGTATATGTATGAATTCTCCAAGCAAATGTAACTTTTTACTTATTAACATAGTTTATAAATCTTCTTTTTTATTTTTTGTTATTGCTGAAAATAGTATATTATAATGGAGTTCGTTTTTGAAGTCATTGTTGAATCTCCAGATTCTCCTATATTTTTTCGTTAGTAAAATGTATTAGAAATGGATTGAATTTGATTGTTAGTGTATTTTCTGAGATCTACTGCGGTATATTGCAATCTACTGCGTTTTTTTCTCATATATACTGCGCTCAATCATCTATAGCCCAGCGGGAAAAATTAAAAAATTCATTGAGGAAAAACCTGCTTTTTCCTTGAGGAATGGAAGCTGTACCTGCCACTTTTCAGCTTATTCCTTTGATGAATTTAACATGGGCGTGTCATTGGCGGGAAGCACATGCCACTTTTCCGATGAAAATTCATTAACGAATTCACTACTTCAATGGAAGTTGTTTATTCACCAACCCAGGTGATGAAAAACATGGTGATTGCATAATCTGTGAATTCACTACACACGGGTAGTTAGCTTATTCATCAGTTCAATAATTCCGATGAAAAATGTAATGAAAATTCAATTATGAAATCACCAGGTTAGTGGTGGTTTCTTTTTCATCAATTAAATTCTCCCATTTGTATTGTTTAGTAAATCCCAGTGGGAAATGTTCAAAAATTCACCGAGGAATCCCCAGTTATTGGCGTTTCGGCAAACGCAATTTCTATTGAGTTCAGTTCGTCTCACATGGACTTTTTTTACAGAAAGTCACTGTGAATTGTATCCAACAAAATGAGAATTTATAGTTGCCAAAAAATCATAAACAACTTTGTGCATTACTATTCATTGCTGAAGTCTTCGATTACAATTCACCATTAATTTCATTCACATTTTTTTTTTGTTCTCGTCATGAACACTTTACAAAGCAGATGAGTGGATTCAAACAATTAACTGATGAACTTGTACATTACTTTTCCACAATTTTTTCATCACATAATTTTCCCTTTTAAATTCACCGAAAGAAGGGGTCGTTTCCTAAACATAAAGCAGAAAGTAGAATCAAAGCTACGAACTGAGGAAACTTTGCATTACTCTTCACCTACTAAATCATTGCATGTCGTTTCTCTTATGATTTGGCAAGTGAATTCATTGATTATTTCAGTAATAAATTTCATTGAGGACGATATTTCCCGCTGGGAGGGTGACAGCGCTGATAGCTAGTTAGAAATTTTTTTTCGGATAAATATGTACCTTTTCTGAGTCCTTAATCTGAAAATGAAACCATTCTCATACACCAGCTAAAAGTGGTTCGACAGTGAATGTCTGAAAGCTAGAAATGTGTCTTTTTCGTTCTTGAAATTAATCAGAACAACTAACAACTGTAATTTTAAAATTCTATATGCGACGTCAATCAAAAACTTCAAAGGGCTTTGTAAAAGAAAAAAATGTGAATTTGACCAAAAAAACATAGAAATATTAAACAAAGCAAAAAGTTCATCAGAGTTCTGGAAAGCAGTAAGGCTCGTGAATGAATGAAATGAATTTCAAGCGGGGTTCAGGAAAAACCACTCGACAGTTGACCAAATTTTTGCTTTGGTGAATATCGCTCACATTTATAAAAAGAGAGGAAAGAAGTTGTATGCTTTCTTTGACGATTTTCGAGCAGCCAAGCTCTATACATATGGAATTTCAACAAAAATTATATCTGCCATTAGAGCAATGTACACAGAAAATGTGGCAAGAGTATGGGACGGAAAAGTTCTTTCAGAGGAGTTTCATACGTCAATGGGTGTCAAACAAGGATGTGTCCTCAATACGCTTCTCTTCATTCTGTATATTAATGACATAATTGATACGGTGAAAGGTGGAATTACTATAAGTGGAAAAATTATCCCGGGACTGGTATTCGCAGACGATATAGTCTTCCTAGCGGAAACAATAGACGGTATGCAGGTGATGATAAACAGGCTTCAACTCTACTGCAAGACATGGAATTTATCGGTCAATCTTTCCAAGTCAAAAATAATGATACTGAGAAATGGTGGTGGCAGATACTCTAGACATGCGAAGTGGACGTTTGATGAGGAGCTTATTGAAATAGTTTAAGAGTATAAGTACCTGGGATTCTTGATTACTTCTAACTTGAACATTGAGAAGCATCTCCAAGTCAAATTGACGGAAGCTAAACGTGCCATGTGTTCTGTGTGGAGAAGTTGTTTGCTTAAGAAAAACGTTTCTCATGATGCTAAGTATAAAATCTTTCGAGCAACCGCTATCGCAATTCTGTTTTACGGAGCACAAGTATGGGGATATCTTTCCTATGAAGCAGTGGAAAAATCTGGTACTGTTCAAGTCATAAATTCCGGAGGATCTTGTGTACAAGAGTGGTATAAATTGACATTCGAATGTTCATCTTCTCTATCATTATCAGCCAATGAAAGTCCGGATCTACTGAGGTTGCATTGCAATTTGATGATTTATTGATGAAAACCGGAAATATGATGTATGATAAGTTTATGACGGAAGCCTGTATAGAGCCTACTACAGTAAATTGAACCACTTCTTAGACAGCAACACTTACTTCTTAGCTCAAAACTCATAGGTTTGAACTACATTCCTCATCGTCCAGAGCTACCAATATTGCCCGATCTATGTAATCTAAAAGTACGTGAAGACGTGTTACATTTCCTGGGAGTTTGCCCAATACTGAAGGAATTCAGAAAGCACTTCTTTGGAGTATAAATCCTTAATTTTGATGAAATAATCAGCATTCTAAAAGGAGTTGGGACCTTTTATATTACTACGCCGTAAATGCTAGCAGATACAGAGCCCGCATAGTGGAGGAAGATTTTTAAAGTTTTGCTATATAAATTTTGTACTAAAAGATTGAATTATTATGTATTTGGTACTTTCTTATTGTTCATAAATTATAATTAAAATGTCAGTCTGGTAGACGGCCTTCAGCCATACCATATTAAGACTTTTGTAATGTTAACAACGTGAAAATGTAAATCCAGTATATTTTTTCTAAGTCAATAAAGCTAAAAAATTAAACTACACCAGCTTTAGTTTTCAAGATGGTATGGCATATGTAGGTATGTAAACACTAAACACCCATAATATGGAGGATAAAAATAAAGTCAATCTTCAAGAGCACCCAAAATGTATCTTTTTAATGATTTTTTGAAAAGAAATGCTTGAGGCGATAGGTGCCGAAAGGATGTTTACCAAGTAGTTGTCTTTTTTCCTTCACCGGACAACTATGCTTGATTGAAACCGATACCTTTGCAAACACCAGCAGTAATCTGCCATCATATGCACGTTGCATCTACCCTAACAGCATTTATAGGTACGAATTCCTTGGTGAAATCTTTCTGAAGCTTATTCATCACTCAAGTGGCCGAGATTTACAGGAAATGGTCCAGATTGGAATTTAAATAGTGAAGTTTGAAGCATTGTTGCAATCAAGATCTTTTAGGTATGGAAGCATATTATGTATGTATGTTCGACCAAGTTGTCGTAGTTCAGTTCTTAAGTGTTTCCAAGAAAGTTGTTTATTACTGACACAAATGATTTTTACTATGTATTTTTATTTTCTTCTCCATGATGATAATTTTATTAAGGGGTATACTCGTAGTTTCGAAACTATCCTATTCCAGTTTTTTTTTTTCAAAAATGAGTTAAGTATGGGGCAGTGTTCTTTAGAAGGTCTTTCATCTACTTAATTAGGTAAAATTCATAAAAAATAATTATTTCCTAAACTCAGTCGTTCAATTCAAAGCTCATCTAATCCCTTAAACATAAAATTCTGCACCAAAAATCTTCCAAATTAAATTGATTTTTTATAATTTGTACGTTCACCAAATTTGTTCAAAATCCTAAGGAATGGATAAAGGTCATCCTTAACTTAGATATATTTTAGCGTTAAAACTAATCGCTTTTATCATTTTCGTAACTTTTAACAGTTTTTTCATTTCACTCAAAATTCTCAAAAGTGGAAGAGAAGAGTTTTGAAATTATACCCCTCAATATAAACACTATACCAGACTTTTATATTTAAATTATGTGCGACTAGTCTTACTAAAATACAATGAAACAGACAGGGCCGTGCCTAGGGGTGGGTCAATGGGACATTTGCCCCAGGCACCTTGACACAAAAGGCGCCGTACTGCAAACATCGTGTGCGCCGTTCCATGAAAGGCGCACCATGCTATGTAGGTCGCTGCACTGGCTGCTGGTGCGTCGACCTCAAGAAGAATAACTACTTTGAATTATTATAAAATAATTATTTCTACTATTATTGATCAACTGAAATGGATTGGGTATAATATGTTGACTTTATACTATGAGACCGTGAGTGAAAAAGTTGTGTATGATGGCTTTTCAATACGTCCGATTCAAAAACATGATGTCGACAGTCATGAAACAAGATTTCAATCGATTTTTCAATATTTTGATTAGATCATACTTTACGGAGTGATGTTCAAAGGCTCACGCTTCTGATCTTTCTGATCTGATTATTATACTAACTTGTTTTGAATTGTCATCAATAGGGGGGTTTACATGGCATGACAGCATCGCTTGATGGAAATGGAACAGTATTCAAAATCTTTTAAAAACCATACAACATTGCTTGTCAAGCGGTTGTTTCTTGCGTTCAAATGATCAAATCAAGCCATGTTGTCAAGCAATGTTGGTCCATGTGACCCCCCCCTAATCACCACTCAGTACCTCCCAAGCAATAGCGACGTTTTAATTTTTAAAGCTGAACAAACACAATGGGGTGTATTCATAGATGTTGTTTAAGCTCTTGCTAGAAAAAACTGGAGTTTAACTTATGAAGTTTCCATTTCCATATGATAACCTCTAGATTTGCTTAAACAACATCTTAGACACCAATGTGCTTAAAACAGAGTCTTCAATTTCCAAAGGATCAAACTGTCAAGTTCATATTTAAAATTCAGTCAAGAAATTATTTTTTATGATTATGATTTATGATTCTAGTTTTTTCTCATTCCGTACAAACGCTTCAAGCAGATTGTTGTTCTGTAATAGGCTATTGATTATGTCATATAATAAGGAAGTAAGACGTTCAAAGGATTGCATATTACTCGAAAACGAAGCAAAATTTCGAGATAATTCTCAAAACCTTTTTGTAGAGAATACAAATTGACCATCAAAATGGATTTTTGAAAAAAAAATAAATAAAATGTTTAGTTAGCTAAATTTTAAGAAAATCTCTGAAAAAAAGGTGAAAAATCGCATCTTTTGTTTTTTTTTTTAGTATTTGCTTAAAACTTTCTTATCAGTAGAGATAGCTATAGGCATTGCTTCATATAAAAGAAAAATAATTAAATTTTCTTTAAAATAAATTAAAGTCAAAAATAAAAGTCAAGTTTCAAATTTTTCACAGTTTTAGGGTTGCCATCTAATTTTTTTCAAAATTTAGAATAATTGCCAAAATCAATACACTTGCTCTTACAAAGTCGGGTTTTGAACAAATGTTAGCTTATACCTTCTCGAACATGAAAAAAAATTGTTCCATACAAGTTTTGCGGTTGAAAGTCCTTGCCAGACGAGCTCAACATTTTCAAAGTAGGTTTTATAAGAAATAACTTTTTTCTTAAATTTCAAATAACTGTCAAATCTTGCTAGCTAATGTCTCCTTAAATAGAGACAAAATTGTGCCAGACGAGTTTGGCTGTCGAAAATGCATGCCAGACGGCCCTTAATGTTATAATGTTGGTGATTTTTTTTTCCTTTTATTTTCTAATTTTTTAAATAATTATCAAAACTAACAAATCAACTTTCGCAAACCGGGGTATTTGGTAGCTTATGCCTTTCGTTATATGGACAAAATAGTGCCAGACGAGTTAGGTATTCCAAAACAAAAAAAGTTATTTCTTTAATACCTACTTAGAAAATGTGGAGCTGGTCTGGCAAGGACCTTCAACCGTAAAACTGGTCTAACACAATTTTTTTTTCATGTTCGAGAAGGTATACGCTAACATGTGCTCAAAACCCGGCTTTGTAAACTTCTTACTTTCAAGTTTCAAACTATAGTGCAGGCTTTTTACACATTTATACAAAAAAAATTGTTAACAGCAGTTTAACGATTTAAAATGGTGAAGGGGGCTATAAGGAATGTAAAAATAATCTATTTCCCAGGAGCGGAGTTGGAGGGGGTATTTGGTGGGGTGAAAAAGAGGGGGGAAATAGTATTATTGCGTTTTCCGACTAAAGTTGACCCCAAAATGAAAAGTGTTCAATGATCACGCAAAAATCTACAACTTTAATTAAAATAGGTTTTTAACGTAACCTCAAAATTTCCGAGATATTGGTGAAAAACCGTATTTTTTCTTGTTTTTGTTTTTAATTTTTCGTTTTTCCAAAAAAAATTCAATTTAAATGAAATTTTGTGGAAATATATCCTATTGTATCCTTAATAACCACAATTTTTCAAGCAAAACCACTGACCAGTTTTTGAGATATTCAATTTTGTTTGCAAAAAAATACTTTTTTTCAAATGAAAAATGTACTTCAGAACATCATCAGAGTTCATTCAAAGATCATAAGTTTTGTTTTTAGATTAACTTTCATATAAAATAGTCAATCATGACACATGACAGTCTGATAAAAAAAAAAAAAAAAAAAAAAAAAAATAACCATTTTATGCGGACCTTATCACACTTTTTTTCAAATAAAAAAAAAAAAAAAAAATCAACAAAATAAAGAAAGTCTCCAAAAAAACCGATAAGGTATGCTTAAAAAGCTTATATCATGGGTTCTATTGATTGGATCATCAAAGTAAAAGTCTTCAGACTAAGGAAAAAGACAGAGCATCATTTCCTATTTTTTATAAAGCGCATTGAAGAGTTATTGACCGTAACATTTAAATAGGAAACCAAGTTGGTTTTGATCCCCCATCCCCACCAAAGGCTGAAAAAAAACCTGCCAAACTTTGGTGTTTGATATCAGAATATATGTACCTATAAGCCTTCATACTCAGATTCTGGTTATACATCCATTACCAATTTTGTGTCGGTTCTTGTACTATTATTTTTATATCTAATTTAAAAATGTATGTACTGAAATGAATACTTCTATCGTTGCGGCATCGCCAAAACTTTTGTCTCGGGTCAAATAATAAAACACTGTTTTATGTATTTTTTTCCGTAGAATTCAATGGTGTAATTAGTTTTTGGATTTTCCAAAAAAATGTCAGCAATTTATCAACCATTATTAAAAAAATACTTGATGCAAAATGATTTTTTGCTTTTTTGGCATGTTTGTACTTGGTTACTATATGTTTTCATTATTTTCTATAGAAGTAAATTTAAAAAAAAAACTAATTATCCTTAAATGAACTCTGTGCAATGATTTTCTGAAGTACATTTTTCATTTGAAAAAAGAGTATTTTTTTGCAAACAAAATTGAATATCTCAAAAACTGGTCAGTGGTTTTGGTTGAAAAAAAATTGTGGTTATTAAGGGCACAATAGGATATATTTTCACAAAGTTTCATTTAAATTGAACATTTTTTGGGAAAAACAAAAATAAAAAACAAGCAAAATATATTGTTTTTTCGCCAATATCTCGGAAATTTGTAGGTTACGTTAAAAAATTATATTAATAAAAGTTGTAGATTTTTGCGTGATCTACAACATTTTCATTGAACACTTTTCATTTTGGGGACAACTTTAGTCGAAAAACGCATTTATACAATTTCCCCCCTCTCTTTCACCCCCCAAATCCCCCTCCAACTCCGCTCCTGGGAAATAGATTATTTGTACATTCCTTATAACCCCCTTCACCATTTTCAATAGTTAAACTGCTGTTAACAATTTTTCTTTTTTTCGAGTAAAAATATGTTAATAAGCCTGCACTACTAAGAAAACTCAAAATACAAATAAAACAATTTTATGAAGTTAAATTTTGGAGGTATTTTGAAGACTAAGAAAGAATTGTTTATGTTTAGCTCGAGAAAAATGCGGCGAACAATAATTAATTCGTGGTCTAAATTTTTACAGATATGCATATGTATGAATGATGTACAGCAAGAAACGAAAATTTATTTTTTAGCTATGGTTGCGTGCCGCGGCATGCCGCTAAGCTCAAACACTTGGCTAAATTTTGAAGAGAATTTGATACGGGAGCGAAATTTTAGTGCGATCCAAATATATTGGTTTGAACGTGTTTTTTGTTAAAATTGTTTGCTGAAGCAACCATTTAGAGCCAAGATATTTTGTTTGAATGATCAGGGCTGTCGTTTCACTTTTTCAGAAAGCAGTACTTTGAGGAAAAAAATGCAGTACACAGCAGTACGGCACTAAAATATATAATCGTTCATACATTTAAGTTTTCTATAAAATAAAAAGTTCATACAAAAATTATAGAACCATACACAGGCTCATTACCTACATGACTTAAGAGTACTGCAGTTTGGTGCAGTGTTGTCAGTTCCATTTTTAAAAAAGTGGTAGATAAATTAAAAAAAGTGTTATAACCAGATTTTTAGAGGTAGATTTTAATTTAAAAAAAAAAATAAAAAAAAATAGTTTTTTTTTCAAGTTTCATTTTAGTCCTAGAGAATCATGTTATTCATCGAAGTATATCTACCTTTCAAAAAGATTTAAAAGACTAGTTTTCTTTTTTTATTAAAATAAAAATCATGCTTTGTGTATTATTTCTGAATCTATTTTTCACTGATTAAATCTTAAAGTCTCAGTCGTATCTATAAACTTTATCTAACTTTACTAACTTTGTCTAACTTAGCCGTCCAACTAGAAAAAGTTATTAATAAACTTTATTTACTGCTGTTCTAAAGTTGCCTAACTGAGAAAATGGCATCGGTTATCTAAGATTTGTCTAACTTGACATTTTATTTAATAAAAAGAAGCATATTTGACTATTCAACCATCTTCAAAAATCTTATAAATAAGGCTGACTATGTTTAAATCAATATGCTCTGCTTTAAAAAATTTGTATAAACTTTTTTTGAATAAATGCGTAATATGTGGGAATAAAAGGTTTGTTCGTGTACTTTCTGGGCTAAATTTGGTAGTCTGTCAAATTTTGAGAAGTGGAGATGGAATTCTCTCAGAGAGAAGCAAGACTGTGCAAAAGTAGACGAACGCATAGAACCAATAATTTCTGCCACTTTTTAAACGTCAACAAAATGTAAACAAAAAACCTACCAAGAAAATAAGAAAACAAAGACACAGCATTAGAATTCCTACTTTAACTTTATTTTCATGATTTAGTTTGATATTTTGCATTATTTTATTAGGTACATAGTATTAATTAATCCCAAACTCAATATTCCAGAAATGAAAAATAGAAATACACTTGAACACAAAATATCTTTCTATTTTAAAAATATTTGACTATAAAACATCAGTTTTTTAATTATCAAAAAGCACTAAACAATTAATATAAATTTAGTCTCATTTTCTTCTTTTAAAATAGTTAAATGAGTTTATTAAAAAAGGATGAACCGATAGATAAAAATCACTTTTAACAAGAAAAACAACAGAACTAAAAGTAAACAACAGCCATTTTGTTTTTGTGTTGTTGCTCTAAGCTCACGCTTCACGCAGCACAGCACTTACCATTTCTGCCCGAACAAATATCTTAGCAGAATTTGGCAAAAATTGTCAGGAAGGGGAAATTTTTACTTTATCTCATGCGTGTTCTCTTCTCCAAAAAGTACACATTTTTTGCGTGCGTGAACAGCTTCGGGCTAAATTTGGTAGAATTGGGTAGATTTTGGCTGTTTTGTGTGAGTACACGAACAAACCTAATAAGTGAATTACCTACAGTTTTTTTTTAATTTAAAAATTATATTCATTTTGTTGAACATCTGAAAGAACAAACGATAAAAAAGATAACAGCTTAAATAAGTTGAATTCATCCTTTGCAGTATATGAAAAATAAAAAATAGTGTCTTAATCGCTCCCAATTATAGGTCAATGATAGCTGCAACTGGCTTCTAAAATTTCTCATCATTTTGTTCTTAATTTAAATTTCATAGAGTTATTTAATAAAATTTAAATCGCCCTCTTTCTAAGATGGTAGCCTTCCACTTACCCTGGGCACCACGCACCAAAAATACCTAGTTTTATAATGAAAAGATGTAGTCAATGTCAAACACAAATAAATAGGTACTCGTAGTACGTACCTTCAAGAAATATTGCCTATAAATTAATGAAGTATTAATAAATTGTTTCAGTAAACTTGCTACACCAAAGTTCTTGCACGTTTTTCTTTAAATCTATTTATTGTATGAAAAAAATATGGTAATCTTTTTTGTGTAGAATTACATAAGCTACAAATTTTAGCGTTTAAAAACCAATAGTTTTCCAGAAATTAACCAAAAACTCAGCTTTACATCCTTTCAACCCCAATAAAATTGTTTGCCTGAGCCAAATTTAGGTTTTTTTTTGGGAAATGCTTCAGACGTCCAAAGAAAGCTCCACCAAAATTTAGCTTTGTCGGAATTTTGTCGAAGTAAAAGTAATTTCCTTTGGCTAGAGATCCATTAATAGAGTTTGATAATTTAGTTCTTGACAGATGGGTTAAAACTACATTTTGAAGTGAAGGGAATATTTTTGTTCCAAATGTCATCCAAAAGTCCTCAAACTACCTTTTTTCGGAGCAGAAAATAAAATTTGAAAAATACCAGATTTCCGAGTTTTTACTTATGAAAAGTATGTTTACGGCAAGTAAAAAATCGGTTTCGAAGTTTTCAGGCGTTTAAAGGGTTTTCTGTGAAATTTTATTTGTTAGATTACATAATATTTAAAAATAGTCATCCTTACATGAAAGAGGCTATACATTTTTGGAAAGGGTTATGATTTGAAAATGTTGTATGGAAAAATTCTCAAAAAAAAGCAGTACTTTGGTCGAATTAGCAGTACGGTATGGAAAAATTCTCAAAAAAAAGCAGTACTTTGGTCGAATTAGCAGTACGGCAGTACGGAGTTTCAAAAAGCAGTACAAATACTTCAATTGCAGTACTTCGACAGCCCTGTGAATGATCCTAACATTTCTATTTAATGAATATTTATCTATTTATTTTTTTATTATTTAAAAGAAAACCAAAATTTAAATTTGGATTAAAAATTGCATCGATTAAGGAAGAAGATTAAAGAAATGAAATCATCAAAATATTTTCGAGCTGCAAAATCAACCTTAAATAAAATCTTTAGATTCAATTTCAAGGACACTGATGGTAATACAAAAATACAGTTTGATTTTCCCGGACATTTACTTTTGTGGTCAAATTCAATGAGATCCTTAACGATGGATTCAATCGATATCCTCAGCTAAAAATAATAGTATACCTACCTATGCTTTTTACTTGCGATATAGGTACTATAGGGCAAGTTTTGGATTCGTGCAAAAAAAAAAATTCGAGATAACAATCAAACATGACATTACGATGATAGAGAACACGAAAAAAGTGGGTGGCAAAATTCTGTCTGTCTGTCTGTCTGTCTGTCTGTCTAACTGTCTGTCTGTCCGTACCTCAACCTACAGCCTAAACCACTGAAGCGATTTTCTTCAAATTTTGAACTTAAGGTTTTTTTGTAACTCTTCAGAGGGAAAATTGAATTTTTTTTTTAGCTAAAAAAATAACGGTACTTGCCATACAACGGTTAAGGAAAAGCTTATTTATCTCAAAAACGGCTCCAACGATTTTGATAAAAAAAAATCAGTATATTACTGTAGATATGATGTACCTTCTAATAAGAAAAAAAATCACCAAAAACATTTTTTAACGGTACCTGCCATATAACGGTTTTTTTGATTTTTCTCATTAACCGCTCATTCGATCTCAATAAATTTTTTTGCACAAAAGCTTTGTTAGAATATAAATAAAACTGCATACTAAAATTTTTGAAAAAATAAATTTTCGATTTTTAAAAAAAGATTCAAAATTTTTTTTGAAAATTCAATACTTCAAAAACGGGTTGATGAATTAATTTGAAATTTCGGTTTTAAATGAATATTAATATATACTCAAAATTGACATACCAAATTTTTTTTTTGAAGAATGTTACAAGGATTTTATATATAAAAAATTAATTTTTAAGAAAACGGCTCCAACGATTAAAATTTTTTTTTTGCATATATTTATATTTTTTCAAGTAATTAAATGGCTTACTTTTTTTTAGCTCTAAGTTATTTATCAGACTGTTTATACAATTAATAGAACGGTTTAAGTGCTTTTTATACTTTTGCTATAATTACTTGAATATTTTTTAAAGCTCTTAAGTCCCACACAACTTGAACATAAGAGCAAGTACGTGCGACCCAGTCGTGCATTTTATTTTAACCTGAAAAAGAATTTTTAAGGCAAAAAGTAAAATTTTTCGTTCAATACCTACACTGCCGTGTTAAGAAGAAAAAACGTATGTAGTTAGGTATCTGTATTTTTGACATTTCGAGATAAACACGTTTTTCTGTTTTAATGTCTATCTTTATTGTTTTGTTGATAAGTGCTTTTCTGTCGTATTTACAAGTAAATCATTTTTTTTGCCTTGATTATTTATCAGATGTACAAATGCTTGATGGTAGTCACTTTTTTTCTGAAAATAAGTGTTAAAACTTCAATTTTTCTTAAAAATAGCATTGTTCCTGAAGCGAACGCTATTTTTCTTAAGCGTTTTAAACCATTACAAAAGCAAGTTAGGGCTTTTATTTTTAAAGAATAAAATAGCAAGCATATCAAAGATGTTAAATCTGGCCCTAACTCAAAACAGCCAAAAAGTCAGCTACGTTTTTTCTTCTTAAAAAAAATTATAAACTGAAAATGTAAGTTCTGTCGTCCTTTAGCTCCTCAATAGAGATCTCTACCAAATTGTCAAAGTCAAAGTGACAGCTTACAATTCGGCACGTTTGACAGACGCTATTACCAAAAAAAAACAAAATCCAAACATTTACACTCCACTTCAAATGAATAGGGACACACATTTTCAAAGGTTCTTTTTCAATTTTTTTTTAACATTTTCCTTAATGAATCATTTGATTATCCTTATTATTTGTTTATGATGTTGGGAAAAGAATACAGAAAGATTAATTCAAAAAGCACTGCTATTTTTCCTCCGCCTCTGTTCAAAGTCTTTCCATAAGGGAAAATGCAGTCTTTTTGTGTCAACTGAATAAGCTCAAATATTGAAACTGGTAATAAAAGTTAATGGATGGAAGTAAGACAATTTTTTTTGAAACAGTTTTTATGTTTATATTTACTCTCGGACAATGCACAATGTTTGAAAAAAAATTGACAACTATGAAAATCCGTGTGCTCATTCTGTTGAATTGGAGTGTATTTGCCTCCGAAATAAAAAAGAACATGGGTGCTACCTAAATGTCATTCGTGCCGAGGTCCTGAGTTTGACATTTAGAAATGAACATTGGTATTTGCTAAAAAGCCCTATTGCATTTAGCACGGCGCGCCGTAAATGAGCTGACCTCGTTTGTTTCGCCCAAAGCTGTAAGCGCTTCAACACAAATGCAGCATTTTCTTCCTCTACCTTGTTTTTTCGTCCAATTCCTTCACATTCGCTGTTTCTATCAACAAATGAACAAACTGTGAGTAATCTGTAGCTGTGTTTGGGAATGGCTTTAAAACATTCGCGAGATGTTCAGCGAAGAGATCAGCCATTGGGCCATATGCATAAACTCTAGTAAATGCTTTTACTGGTAAACTTTCATAGTATTTACTATAATTGTGATAAGCATAAAACCAAAGTTAATATTGAACAACAAGTATTTACTGGAGGTTAAAGTATTTACTATTTTCGGATGAATTTATCAAGTAAATCCTTTAAATGGTTTGCATAAGAACTAGTATATTAGTAGATACTTTTTATGTCTAGTATTTACTGCAAATTTTCCAAGTTTGTAAATACCAAATAGATACTTTTGTATGCTAAATCCAAACATGCACTGTCGTGTTTCTAGTTTATTCTAATTGGCCACATTCTTGTGTATTAGTTCAGAAGGAGTGAAGACCAACTGGGTGTAATTAATAATTTTAATGAACTTTACCGCTTTTAAAAAGAAAATGTTGAGTGATAAAGCGATTATTTTATTATGAGACTAGCTCATGAAGTGGTAGACAGCTACCCGAGAGAATCTCTCAAGAGTTTTCTAGTGAAAGTATATATATAATTATAGTTATAATTCGTTCTTAAATTTTAGAACGTTTTTAAAAAGTTGTCCCCTTTTTTGCCCCTGAAAAAATGGTCGCCGTATATTTCAGAAGCAGCGGGAGAGTTTGGTCCCTGAGCCAACTTATCAAACTTGGAATTACCTCCAAACCCCAAAATGTTATTCATACAATTTGTAACATTAAGTAGAGTCATTTCAAACTTAACGCGTTTACAGGTAGAATAGTGACTACATAAGGATATTTTGGTTTGACATCTAAAGGTACTCTATTTGACACAAGAGCATTGTAACTTAAATGAGTCGGAAAATATCTTATGAATAAGGATTTACGCAACGTTGAATAGAGAATGTGCAAATACGGGACAAATAATCGACAAGTATCTGAATACGCGACACTTGTACGTCCCGGGTTTCTAACAAAAATAAACCAGGACAGGCTATAGAAATACGGGACAATCTCGGGAAACCATGGACGGATGGTCACCGTAACTATATGGAAACAATTGAACAAATTGACCATGAAGTAGAACAATTTACTGCTGATGTGCAACAGGATGCAGAAAAATTTAATCCAACTACACTAGTCAACAATATTAAAGGAATAAATTTTTTTTCAATTTTTGTTAGCGTTTTTTGAAGAGCTGTATCTTTGTGACGAGTGGTCGTATTGAGTTGAAATAAAAGGCATTTTACAGCTTTATGTTTTTTGTTTCGAGATTTGATTGCAAACAAATTTTTTTGAAGTACCGTTATTGCGTTATTGCAAAAAATGAGACGAGACAACAAAATTATTTTGTTTTTACAAAATAGCTTTTTATGGCCTTTAGTCCTATAAATTGGCGTTTCGTTCGGCTTACTCACTTGAACTCATCAGTGACATAGTGAGGGCTTTGTCATACGCAATTTGTATTAAGTTCAGTTCAACTTACATGAATTTTTCAACGAAAATCCACTGTAAACTATATCCAACAAGATTAGAATTCCTAATCATTAAGCTGGAAGTTTTTTTGCCCTGGGCCAGGCATAGTTTCTATATAAGAAGGTTTTATAATACAAATTCTATATACTACTGAAATAAATCAGCCAAGTAGAAGACTTAGCATTAAGGATTGGACTTGTTGAATTATTGATTCAAAATAGCTTTTTATGGCCTTTAGTCCTATAAATTGGCGTTTCGTTCGGCTTACTCACTTGAACTCATCAGTGACATAGTGAGGGCTTTGTCATACGCAATTTATATTAAGTTCAGTTCAACTTACATGAATTTTTCAACGAAAATCCACTGTAAACTATATCCAACAAGATTAGAATTCCTAATCATTAAGCTGGAAGTTTGTTTGCCCTGGGCCAGGCATAGTTTCTATATAAGAAGGTTTTATAATACAAATTCTATATACTACTGAAATAAATCAGCCAAGTAGAAGACTTAGCATTAAGGATTGGACTTGTTGAATTATTGATTCAAAATAGCTTTTTATGGCCTTTAGTCCTATAAATTGGCGTTTCGTTTGGCTTACTCACTTGAACTCATCAGTGACATAGTGAGGGCTTTGTCATACGCAATTTATATTAAGTTCAGTTCAACTTACATGAATTTTTCAACGAAAATCCACTGTAAACTATATCCAACAAGATTAGAATTCCTAATCATTAAGCTGGAAGTTTTTTTGCCCTGGGCCAGGCATAGTTTCTATATAAGAAGGTTTTATAATACAAATTCTATATACTACTGAAATAAATCAGCCAAGTAGAAGACTTAGCATTAAGGATTGGACTTGTTGAATTATTGATTCAAAATAGCTTTTTATGGCCTTTAGTCCTATAAATTGGCGTTTCGTTCGGCTTACTCACTTGAACTCATCAGTGACATAGTGAGGGCTTTGTCATACGCAATTTATATTAAGTTCAGTTCAACTTACATGAATTTTTCAACGAAAATCCACTGTAAACTATATCCAACAAGATTAGAATTCCTAATCATTAAGCTGGAAGTTTTTTTGCCCTGGGCCAGGCATAGTTTCTATATAAGAAGGTTTTATAATACAAATTCTATATACTACTGAAATAAATCAGCCAAGTAGAAGACTTAGCATTAAGGATTGGACTTGTTGAATTATTGATTCAAAATAGCTTTTTATGGCCTTTAGTCCTATAAATTGGCGTTTCGTTTGGCTTACTCACTTGAACTCATCAGTGACATAGTGAGGGCTTTGTCATACGCAATTTATATTAAGTTCAGTTCAACTTACATGAATTTTTCAACGAAAATCCACTGTAAACTATATCCAACAAGATTAGAATTCCTAATCATTAAGCTGGAAGTTTTTTTGCCCTGGGCCAGGCATAGTTTCTATATAAGAAGGTTTTATAATAGAAATTCTATATACTACTGAAATAAATCAGTTTTGGCCATGCAATCAATATCTGCAACGAAAAAAAAAGATTTACGAAAAGACCACAAAACGTCGGTTTTTAGTACTTTTTTTAAACTAACGGTGAACTGTAAAAAAAAAAATAATTTCTACAAAATCATAAAAAAATCTTGTAAAACTCTTTTTCAAATTTCCAAAACTGTCTTTGAATTTTTTATAACGTCATTATTTGCTGAGATATTGGTAATCAAGGCTAAAAGTATCTTTTTTCATTCAAAGTCAGATAAACCGTGTCAAAAAAAATCGTATGAAAACAACAAAAAAACTGAATTGAAGCTGAATAAACAAGGTATTTGATCATGACATTTAATTGACTCAAAAAAATTTATCCATAGAAATGAGGACCTTTAAAAAAAATAAAAACAAAATAATTTTGTTGTCTCGTCTCATTTTTTTGCAATAACGCAATAACGGTACTTCAAAAGAATTTGTTTGCAAACAAATCTCGAAACAAAAAACATAAAGCTGTAAAATGCTTTTTATTTCAACTCAATACGACCACTCGTCACAAAGATACAGCCCTTCAAAAAACGCTAACAAAAATTGAAAAAAAAAATGTGTTCCTTTAATATTGTTGACTAGTGTATTTCGAACTCAAAAGAAATAGAAAAATATCCCGTCGAAATAAAGGAGCTAGTATTGGAAATCAGAAGAACTCGAAGAAAATGTCAAACTACTATAAATTCCAAGATGATAACGAACTACAAAAACAAAGAATCTGTGAGTTCAAAAATGATTCACTTAGTAGATTCCTGAAAAGTCAAATTTTCTATCGTAATTTTACCGTTCTATATCGATTCTTCTTTTGTTAATGCTTTTGTTTTATTCTTATGGGTTTAAGGTGTGCGTCTTTTTGAGAATACTTTCACTAGAAAACTCTTAAGAGATTCTCTCGGGTAGCTGTCTACCACTTCATGAGCTAGTCTCATAATAAAATAATCGCTTTATCACTCAACATTTTCTTTTTAAAAGCGGTAAAGTATATTAAAATTATTAATTACACCCAGGTGGTCTTCACTCCTTCTGAACTAATACACAAAAATGTGGCCAATTAGAATAAACTAGAAACACGAGAGTGCATGTTTGGATTTAGCATACAAAAGTATCTATTTGGTTTTTACAAACTTGAAAAATTTGCAGTAAATACTAGACATAAAAAGTATCTACTAATATACTAGTTCTTATGCAAACCATTTAAAGGATTTACTTGATAAATTCATCCGAAAATAGTAAATACTTTAACCTCCAGTAAATACTTGTTGTTCAATATTAACTTTGGTTTTATGCTTATCACAATTAGTAAATACTATGAAAGTTTACCAGTAAAAGCATTTATTAGAGTTTATGCATGTGGCTCAATGGCTGATCTCTTCGCTTAACATCTCACGAATGTTTTAAAGCCATTCCCAAACACAGCTACAGATTGCTCACAGTTTGTTCATTTGGATAGAAACAGCGAATATGAAGGAATTGGACGAAAAAACAAGGAAGAGGAAGAAAATGCTGCATTTGTGTTGAAGCGCTTACGGCCTTGGGCGAAACAAACGACGTCAGTTCATTTACGCCGTGCCGTGCTAAATGTAATTGAGGAGCTAAAGGACGACAGAACTAACATTTTCAGTTTATAATTTTTTTTAAGAAGAAACAACGTAGCTGACTGGTGACAAAAACTATATTTACAACCCCAAATATGTGCACTTCAATAAATACTCTTTGGTAACATGAGGTTTTGTTGTTTGTACTAGATTCTAGATTTTTGGTAAGATATAGAATTTAACGTAGATTAGCAGTTTATATCTTTATTGTTACAAAATTTATATTAGTAAAATTCTCAAATTCTGATCAAAAGTTAGGTAGTTAACTTTTGATCAGAATTTTAGTTGAATTGTGAATTAGAAGATATCCGAGCACGTTTTATAAATAGGGCTGAAAGAGTGTTTAATTCTTTTCTTTGCAATTTTTTTTTTTTTTTTAAGAAAATTTAAAAATCAGAACAGCCAAAGTTGTAATTTGTCGCACTTTGCTATTGAAATTGCCTCTAGTTTGTCACCTTTAAATTGTGATTTCTCGGGTGTTTAAATATGTTTTGAATTTGGAAACACTCTTTTGGTCAGGGCATTTCAAGTGACAAATAATAGCGACAACTTTACTGGCTAGAATAGATTTTCACATGTTCTTTATAAAATTTTCTTATCTGGTAACCAACTGTCCATTTTTTAATTTGTTCTTCATTGACGTACATATCGTTTGACTTAACAAACCTTGCCAAATAATTCGTCTTTATTTATTTCTAGATCATTCCAAATTCTAGTACATGGAAAAAGCGTTAGATTCAAACTAGTGCTATCATAAAGTAATGTGTTCAATTAGTTAAGTAATGAAAAAAGAAGATAATTGATATGGTTTCAATCTTAGAATAATGGTTTGAATGATAAAAGGAGGACATTTAGAGGACAATTCAGTAAAAGGAGGACAATTTTCTGTCCTCTTTAATAAAATAAAATATAGAGGACAGGACTCCGAAAAAGAGTACTGTCCTCTAAAAAAGAGGACGGATGGTCACCGTAGAAATAACTCAGGGTTGACTTATTTTGAGGTCTAGCAAACTCTGATTTAACTCAGAGTTAACTCTGCACTGAGAAACAGGCCCTTATTTTAATAGTGAAGTTAAAAATGTTAAGTTTATTTTTTTTTTTTAAGTTTTTAGTTATTTTTATGTTATGGTTCCTTCTTTTTTAGTCTGCTTTTCTGTTATTATGTTTTTCTTGAATTTTTATTTTAGATCTTACATAAAAATTATTGGAAAATCGAATAATTTTTTCACGTTTTTAAATGTTTCAAATTTTTTCCCGGGTTTTGCTCCCAGAAATATGGTCACCGTACATATAGTGGATCTTAGGTTTATAAAACTTTCACGTTAATCTCTGAATTCGTTGCAGTTTGTTCTCTTATTCACTAGCCTAGGACTTCTTTTTCTTTTCGTGCAAACAAAAATTTTCAAAACATCAAAAAACATGACATTGATTAAGATGAAAGTGGTTGGCACAATTCTGTTTGTCTGTCTGTTCCTCTTGAATCGATTGATCGATTTTCTTTTAACTTTGTACATAGTGGCTTTTAGTGATTTTGCTCACACGTTTTTTTCATTTTTCTTAGAACCAAAAATAAAGGTACCTGCCTTACAATTTTGTTTAGCAATTTTACATAACCTTTTTTCTCAAAAATGGCTCCACAAATTTTCTTAAAAAAATTCTATAAATTATTTTAGTAGAGGCTTCCTTTGGGTGGAAAACCATTTAAAAAAAAAGGTTATTAATGGTACCTCCCAAAGAGCCATTTTTTTAAATTTTAGATTTTCTTCAAAACGGTATGACTGATTTCAATAATGTTTTTTATACAGAAGCTTCGAAAAAATATAAATAGTTTTGTGTGCAAAAATTTAAAAAAAAATATTTTTTGGATTTTTAAAAATGTTTCAAATTTATTTTGAAAATCAAATATTTCGAAAACTACATAATCTATTTTTTTAAGTTCGATTCTTAAGAGTTTTTTAGTATGTACCTACTTCCTAAAAAAAAATTAGAAGAAATTTTACATTTATGAAAAAATAACGGTACCTTCCATACAAAAATTAAAAAAACCGCAAAGGAAAATATTTTGTTTCTCAAAAACGACTACTATGATTTTGATTTAACTTCTTCCGTATACTTAAATTAATACGATTACTACCAAAAATTATAAAATTTTACACTGCGCAACTATTAATAGTAACTGTCAGAACCTTTTTTTTTATTTTGAATTTTCTTACTATCGGCTAAACGGATTTAGATTAATAAGATAAGTTCAAATTATATTGCGTATCAAGATTTTCAAAAAAGGTTTTTTGAATAAAAAAAAAGTTTAATTTTTTTTTATTCGATATATCAAAAACGGGTTACAATTTTTTTGGAATGTTGTTTCATATGCATATAAATATATATCTACTTTAGATTTGCATACCAAGACTTGTCCTTAAAAATGTTTTAAGAATTTTATATATACTTTTTTTCACTTCAAACTCTCAAAAGTGTTGTTTTAGCTAATTTATGTAACTATCGTATTTCATGCTTCTCAACAATTTGTTTAAATTTCTGCTTTAGCCGTTTTAGCTAAAAGAAACTTCGTTTTTAATAAATAAGGTAAAAGCAGATTTCTCATATCTGCCATGTCAAATTTTACTCTACAACTTCAGATTCATGTTCAGCGATCCTAAAAACATAAAGGGAGCCACTAAAAATACCATAAGAACTTTCCACTTCAAGTTCTTATTGAAAACTTTAAACTATCACAAGACTATGTGAGAAAGACACTGACGCTGAAAGAAAATCTGAAAAATTTCGAATAGCTTTTTAGAATTTACGTTTCATTATTAAAGCCTGGTTTATACATCCATGCGAAGTGTAGACTTAATAGAAAAAATACTTTAATTCCTAGGCGTGAAAAATTGTCAAAAACTAAATGCTATTATTTTGGCGACAAGGAGTAACAAATTTGTCTCGAAACAAATGCAACTCAATGGGCTTTTGTAACTAAATATTATGACGAAAACTATTTTTTTGAAAACCTTTTGTTTCATTGATTATTGATGTTTCAGTTCAAATTTGATTTCACTTCGCTTTGAAGTATAAACAAGGCTTAATCAACAAAAACAAATGTATGAACTATGTCTTGATAAGGGCGGGCAAGCACCCTTGCTGGCGCTAAATCTCCCAACCCCCACCAAAGAACATTACGCGTAAGCGCTAGCACAAAAAAGGCATATAAAAAAAGTTACAAAGACCTTCGATCGACGGTGCAGGGAATTAACTTCACGGGAACTACCTTCACATGGGAGTTTACTTCACCACTAGTGGGAATTAATTTCACCTTTTTTTTGTGGAGTAATTTCCCACTGAAGGTGGGAAATAACTTCATCCCAAAATTGTGTGAAGTTATTTCCCACCTATGGTATGATAAAAATTACAAAAATGTTAAATTGTGTTTCCTTAAATCCAGATTGTTTAAATGCAAAAGAAACTTGCATACACCCAGCCTCGCACCTACCCCAAATCCTATAATGAGCCCAAGCAGGGGGGTCGCCGGGGGGCAGCATGCCCCCCATACATACCTCACTGTTTATTCGCCGTAATGCTTGCTGCTAGCACTGTTTTTATGTAAGGCAAAGCATTACGGCGAATAAACAGTGAGGTATGTATGGGGGGGCATGCTGCCCCCCTGCAACCCCCCTGCTTGGGCACATTATAGGATTTGGGGTAGGTGCGAGGCTGGGTGTATGCAAAGTTTCTTTTGCATTTAAAGAATCTGGATTTAAAGAAACGCACATTAAAATGAAATTAATTCCCACAAAAAAGTGAAATTATTACTCACTTTCAGTGGGAAATAATTTCACTTCAAAAAAGTGCAATTAATTCCCACTAGTGGTGAAGTTAATTCCCGTGAAGTTAATTCCCTGCACCCGATCGACCTCATTCAAGCGACATGCAGTGTACTGATACATGTATGTATAAGTATTGTGAAAGAGAAAAACCACACAAAATCAAAAAAAAACTCGAATACGTGAAATCAAGATTTGATGCATGATTGGATTGCATCTGATGATGCTGGTGGTTATAGGACACAACTAAAGGAAAACGGAGGGTTGCGCTATAAAGGCAGAATAGCCTTGCTATGCTGTGCTAGTTATACGTGACTATCATATCTGAATACTGAAAACTTTTTACATCAAAAGACATCGTTCCATACTTTCTTTTTAAGAGCAAAAATTACAGCAAATTGGCAGAGTGAACTTCTGTTATGACTTTTTTATGACATAATGGTTTGAAAACCAAAAAGTCAAGGAACCAAATTGTTTTTTTTTTTTTTGTAAAAAAAAATCCATTTCAGACTGCTTGCGTGCTTTCAGCAAATGTTTTGCAATTTGTTCAATATAAAAATGGCTTGGAGTAATGTACATATAAAGATACCTTTAATTAACAAATATATCTAGACATCTCAACGCATAGACTATTCCCAATTATTTATGTGGGAATTTTTACATTGTAGGAAGACCATTAAAAACAAGTGCATGACAGTGTTACATTTTTTAATCTTTAAGCTCAAATAAAGATGATTTGTGGGATGAAAACATTATTTATAAAAACTTAGGTACATCTTCGAGTGCTTGAAATTCGAACACTAAACAGTATTAAATGTAAGAGTTTTAATATATGTAACCATTATTTGTGGCCTTTTTACTTGCGATTATAGGTACTATAAGGCAAGTTTTGGATTCGTGCAAAAAAAAAATTTTGAGATAACAATCAAATATGATATCACGATGATAGAGAACACCAAAAAAGTGGGTGGCAAAATTCTGTCTGTCTGTCTGTTCGTCTACAGCCTAAACGGCTCGATCGATTTTTTTCAAACTTGGTACATAGTGGTTTTTGGTGATTCTGCCGACACGTTTTTTTCATTTTTTTTTTAGAACCAAAAATAACGGTACCTGCCATACGTTTTTTTTTGGCAAATTTACATAACCGTATTTTTCTCAAAAACGGCTCGACAACTTTTCTTAAAAAAATTCAGTAAATTTATTTTAGTAAAGGCTTCCTTTGGGTGGAAAACCATTTTTCAAAAATGGTTATTAATGGTACCTCCCAAAGAACCATTTTTTTAATTTTTGATTTTCTTCAAAACGATACGACCGATTTCAATTATTTTTTATACAGAAGCTTCCAAAAAATATAAATAGTTTTGTGTACCAAAATTTTTGAAAAAATATTTTTTGGATTTTTAAAAAATGTTTCAAATATTTTTTTTGAAAATCAAATATTTCGAAAACGACATGATCGATTTTTTTGAAACTCGATATTTAAGAGTTTTTTAGTATTCTCTACAATATTTTTAGAAAAAATTTACATTTATGAAAAAATAACGGTACCTTCCATACAAAAGTTAAAAAACCACAAAGGAAAATATTTTTTTGCTTAAAAACGACTCCTACGATTTTGATTAAACTTTTTTAATATACTTAAAATAGTACGATCTACTACCAAAAATTATAAAATTTCACACTTAGCAACTATTAATAGTACCTGTCATAGAACGTATTTTTTTATTTTGAATTTTCTCGTTTTTGGCTAAGCGGATTAAAATAATTTTTTTATATACAAATATCAAGTAAGATTGAATAATATTGCATTTCAAAATTTTCAAAAAAAAAGTTTTTGGATTTTTGAAAAATTTTTCAATTTTTTTTTTGAAAATTCGATATCTCAAAAACGGGTTGACAGTTTTTTTTCAAATTTTGTTTTTATATACACATAAATATATACTTTTAATTTGCATACCAAAATTTGTTCTTAAAAATGTTATAAGAATTTTATATATAAAAAATTAATTTTTTAAGAAACCGCTCCAACGATTTAAAATTTTTTTTTCTATAAAATCATATTCAATCAAGAATTAAGATGGCATTCTTTTTTTCCACCTCAAACTGTCAAAAGAGTTGTTTTAGCCAATTTCAATGTCGTATTTCATGCTTCTCTTCATTTTTCTCTCATAGTTTCCATGTTTTATATACAATTTTTTTAAACCCGCAGTGTCTTGAACATAAGAGCGACCCAGTCGTGCATTTTATTTTGTAAAGGTATGTAGTAAAAGTAAAAATCGGTGAGTGTTCCAGTATTGTTGTACTTACTTAAAAAAAGTCAATTCATGAAAATTACAGTTATTTTTTTAACATTCTCAGCATTAAAAATTACCTTGCCTTGAACCATTTATACATATATCATAATCAAGCCTAAAATGCACAATATAGGTATGTGCATAAAATATGCACATAAATTGATAAAAAATATGCACTTAAAAAGTTAAAATATGCTCTAAAAATAGTTTTAAAATGTATGTAATGAAAAGCGATAGAAAAATTAAGAGAATGATAGAATTGAAAATACAAGTAGTATCTGATCTACAAACTACTAGTTTCCCAAATACCTGCAAGAAAAGCTTTACGCAGAATTTATTTTCTTTGCTGGGAATTGAAATCAACGACGAAAACGGAGATACATATTAACTTTTGTCCATACCGAAACTGCCAATTATTGTTAGTTTTTGTCACCAAATGTTGCCTAATTCCAGTTCCACAGTCACAGTCCACGCATTAAAATTTCATACTTATGTATACGTGCTTGAAGATTTTTTTTATTTAAACTAACATAGTATGAGATTTTGAAGGAGGTCCCCGAAAAAAATGTGTGTCGTGTTTCTGGCAATAAGTATCTTTCGTTTCTGTTGAATATCTCAAAAAGTAAAAAGATTTTTTCACCTAGTTTTCAGTATTTGGCTAAATAAGATCATGAAATATTGGCATAAAACGTAGATAGTATTCTACAATCATTTTGTCTTTCTGAAGCATCGCGATATAAAGCCGATTTTACGCTTATAATTTAATAAAGCCTCTGTTTGAAAATAACTTAAAAAACACTTTAATCTTTTTGTTTTTATCACTTACTCAATTTCAATTCTATTAAATTATTTTTGTAATTTGTTATTATTTTTGTCATTCATTTTTAATCGCTTCAATAAGAAACATCAACCTTTGTAAATACAATATAGTTTGAAAAGAAATTTGGATTTCGAGAACTTTTATTTGTGATTCAAAAGCTGGTCCTTCGTGCATTCTTATACATAATTTTTGGTCCGTATCGAGCCGGATATTAGATGAATCATTCGCAAATCTGACATCGAATTTTGGATATCTTGGAAGTTTCGAGACTCATTGCTCCTTATTATCGCACTTCATCGCTCATCGTGGGATTCCTTTCATTGAAAACATCATTGGAATAATTTCGTCATCGTTTGGACAACCACCATCGTGGGACTTTCTGGAATATCTATTTAGAAGACATCGTTGGATTCATTTTGCTGTTCTGTGCAATCAATCAATCGTCAATCTTCGTGGGATTTGGAATTCGTAAAATTCTCATTGTGTTGGTAAACCCTCAGGGATATATGTACACATGTATTTCTTTGTTGCATATATTATTTATTTATTCAAAATTGAAACATAAATTAAGCAGTGACGTAATACCATAGACATTTCTAAAAATAAATTATTCTTTTCGGCCCATTCCATTTTTTTTTAATTTGAACATTGAATAATTGGTAAATAAAATGACTTCAAAGCAAGATTTTTCGGTTCTTCGTAATGTGCGTGGCAACATGAAAAGTTCGCTGACAAAGGCAGCCTCCTTTACGGAGAAAATTTCGTATATCGATAGTAAGGAGGTCCTTGAGGTGCGAATGGAAAAATTAGGTGAACTTTGGTCAAAATTTAATGAGTCTCAAGAAAATTTTTATATATTTGAAGGTGAAGAAGGGTACCTACGTAGACCGTGAAGCTGAATTTGAAAAATCGGAATCTAAATACATTGCGGTTAAATCGGTCCTACTTTCAGAAATTCGAAAGAGCCAGGGACAGTAGAATATTCCCAGTGTTTCGAATACGTGTTCTGAAAACAAAAACAATTCGTGCACCCCACAAATTACTCAAATAGACCATCTTCCCCAAATTTATATTGAACCTTTCACGGGCACTAGCTATCAAGATTGGCCCGCGTTCAGAGATATGTTTCTTAGTGCAATCCATAAAAAGCAATCGTTATCGCCAATTCAAAAATTCGATTTACTTCGTTCTCATCTTCGTGGTCAAGCACTTAATCATCTTAATACTAAATCTATCGCCTAATCCAATCCGCTTTAACTGTCTACGTAGTGGACACAATTCGGCAAACTATCAGTGAAAAAGTCTAGATGTAAGACTTGTAACTCAAGACATCGTACTCTCGTGCATATTGCTACATATACCGAACTCAAACAATCATAATTCACCATCGGAATCCATTCCTGCATCGAACTACCCTCTCTATTCGAATCCTGTTCAAAATACAAACCCATATATTTCGCATCATTCGCTACAGAACAATCGGCCCATGTCTCAAACGTTGCTTCCAACTGCAGTTGGTAGAATTCTTGATGTCAATGGAAAATACCAGTTTGTAAGAATTCTTATTGACTCGGGCTCACAAGTTTCCTTCATCACAGAAGCTTGTGCTCAAAGACTTGGACATAAAAAGACAAACGCTCGCATTCTCATTTGTGGGATTAGTGGATCAAATTCGGGTCAACCAAGCGACCTCACGGTTAACAGCTATGGAAAGAAAGTTTTCAAAGGATGAGCCCCTTTCTGTTCAGTATTCAAAATTTATGAATGAATATCTATCGCTAGGCCACATGGTCAAAATTCCACAATCAGAAGTCTCAAAAGTCAAATGTGGGTCTACCACGATATCTAGAAAACAATAATCCAGAAAGCAAAAATCTCTAAAGTAAAAATCTCGAAAAATAAAATCTAGAACTTGTAAAATCTCGAAAATAAAAATCTAGAAAGCATAATCTCGAATTACAAAAATCTAGAAAAAAAAAATTTCGAATGCAAAAAATCTAGAATAAATATTAATTTTTGAGACAATGGTTATAATTCGCGCGCGCGAATTATAACCATTGTCTCAAAAATTAATATTAATTCTAGACATAGAATGTCTATCTATCTAAAAAAAAGTTACAATTTTGAGCCTTGCAAACAGCTGGAAATTTTAAAATGACATTTATATTTATACCAACTTAAGTTTTTGTTTTTAAATAAGTTTATTGATTCTGTTTTTATATTTTTTAAGACTTTATTTTTGTTGTGGCTGTGACTCGGGTATAAGAGTACGACTGACTGAGGTGGAGCAAAAGTACCTTGAGTAGCCTGGTTCTCGGGTTCAAAGGTTTTAAATTCTCTTCTTCTTGAGTTGTTTTAAAGGACCAACTCTAATCTAAGATGCAACTATGTTTGTTTTGATTTCACCATTTGATGAAATATAACGCGCGTAAATAACTGATGAGTATGCGGACGATGATGAAGCATCTGAAACGATGTATTGATTATGCCGATCAAGCGAGCTATTCGAATGTTTGTTAGCAGTGGAAGTTCTTCACGATACTTATACCATTTCGAAGCAATGCAATTTGGGAGCGAATCATCCCTGTCGAGTTTAAGAAGCCACAATTCTTGAAATATAATTTTCAGTTGCACGACTGATGGAGCCAAAAATCTGAGAGGATCGAAAATTCGTGCTACATCTTTGAGAATTTGGCGTTTAGTTAAAGGTTCACTTGGGTTTATTTCTAAGCGAAACGAAAAAGTATCTTGATTAGAGTTCCAGTACGAATCGAGTACTTTAACTAACGAATTCGAGTCATAACCGAGGGTAATGTCTTCATTTTGAATAGGGTCACCTGGTGGAAGTATCTGTTTGCAATTTCTTTGCCATTTGCTTAACTCGAATCCACCTTAACGAAGAAGTTCGATTAAACTATTTATTTTGAATATTGCATCAGGGAGTGAGTCTCCACCTGAAGCAACATCATCGACATAAAAATCATTTGATAAAATTTCTGCCGCGACGGGAAAGTTCTTTCCATAGTCATTGGCAAGTTGTTCTAAAACGCGTACCGACTGATATGGAGCACACGCGGTTCTGTATGTGACCGTGCATAACCGAAAGTTTCTATTGGATTAGATGGTGACCTCCGCCAAACGATTCTTTGAAATTCAGTGTCTTCAGGCGTCATCCAAATTTGCCGAAACATTTTAACAATGTCAGCTGTGAAAACGAATACGTGTCGGCGAAATCTTAGTGAAACAGAGAAGAGATTGCGTTGTATAGGAGGGCCTATCATGAGCAAATCGTTTCCGTTTGTATCTTTGAACGAAACATCGAATACGACACGAAGTTTTGTTGTTGGACTGTCCAATTTCAAAACTGCATGATGGGGCAAGTGATAAACATTTGACGGGATCATGACGTTATCTCGAATGACAAAAATCTCGAATGCAAAAAATCTCGAAATAAAAAATTAAAATCTCGAATGCAAAAATCTCGAACGCACAAAAATCTAGAATGAACAAAAATCACGAAAGACATAATCTCGAAAAAATCTCGAAAAATAAAAACAAATTCGAGATTTTTTTTTAAACTTATTTCAAAAGTTAAGTCTCTGATAACACGCATTTTATGTTCAGTTAATCAAATTATTGACTTTTCTGGGCAAACAATTCAACCAATAATATGCAACAGATATATGTATTTCATAACAACACAACATGAAAAATATATCAAAAAAATAAACAAAAATATAAGCTATATAGAATTCAAAAATAATAGCACTGATTCCAAGCATGCCAACAGTCTGACATTCTCACAGAGTGTCGAGTTTTTTCGGCTTAAAGTTTGGCAGTGGCACATTTTTAGATAAACTTTGTTTTCAGTGTTACAGTGCAAAAGTATACAGCTGCCCAAGCAAATTGTTCCCCTAGGTGCCTACCTGGCGATTGAACATAACCAAAACGGAGCAACGGGGTTTCCTAAGGACCCAAGAAGAGAATTAAAAACCTTTGAACCCGAGAACCAGGCTACTCAAGGTACTTTTGCTCCACCTCAGTCAGTCGTACTCTTATACCCGAGTCACAGCCACAACAAAAATAAAGTCTTAAAAAATATAAAAACAGAATCAATAAACTTATTTAAAAACAAAAACTTAAGTTGGTATAAATATAAATGTCATTTTAAAATTTCCAGCTGTTTGCAAGGCTCAAAATTGTAACTTTTTTTTAGATAGATAGACATTCTATGTCTAGAATTAATATTAATTTTTGAGACAATGGTTATAATTCGCGCGCGCGTTTGAGCCTTGCAAACAGCTGGAAATTTTAAAATGACATTTATATTTATACCAACTTAAGTTTTTGTTTTTAAATAAGTTTATTGATTCTGTTTTTATATTTTTTAAGACTTTATTTTTGTTGTGGCTGTGACTCGGGTATAAGAGTACGACTGACTGAGGTGGAGCAAAAGTACCTTGAGTAGCCTGGTTCTCGGGTTCAAAGGTTTTTAATTCTCTTCTTGGGTCCTTAGGAAACCCCGTTGCTCCGTTTTGGTTATGTTCAATCGCCAGGTAGGCACCTAGGGGAACAATTTGCTTGGGCAGCTGTATACTTTTGCACTGTAACACTGAAAACAAAGTTTATCTAAAAATGTGCCACTGCCAAACTTTAAGCCGAAAAAACTCGACACTCTGTGAGAATGTCAGACTGTTGGCATGCTTGGAATCAGTGCTATTATTTTTGAATTCTATATAGCTTATATTTTTGTTTATTTTTTTGATATATTTTTCATGTTGTGTTGTTATGAAATACATATATCTGTTGCATATTATTGGTTGAATTGTTTGCCCAGAAAAGTCAATAATTTGATTAACTGAACATAAAATGCGTGTTATCAGAGACTTAACTTTTGAAATAAGTTTAAAAAAAAATCTCGAATTTGTTTTTATTTTTCGAGATTTTTTCGAGATTATGTCTTTCGTGATTTTTGTTCATTCTAGATTTTTGTGCGTTCGAGATTTTTGCATTCGAGATTTTAATTTTTTATTTCGAGATTTTTTGCATTCGAGATTTTTGTCATTCGAGATAACGTCATGATCCCGTCAAATGTTTATCACTTGCCCCATCATGCAGTTTTGAAATTGGACAGTCCAACAACAAAACTTCGTGTCGTATTCGATGTTTCGTTCAAAGATACAAACGGAAACGATTTGCTCATGATAGGCCCTCCTATACAACGCAATCTCTTCTCTGTTTCACTAAGATTTCGCCGACACGTATTCGTTTTCACAGCTGACATTGTTAAAATGTTTCGGCAAATTTGGATGACGCCTGAAGACACTGAATTTCAAAGAATCGTTTGGCGGAGGTCACCATCTAATCCAATAGAAACTTTCGGTTATGCACGGTCACATACAGAACCGCGTGTGCTCCATATCAGTCGGTACGCGTTTTAGAACAACTTGCCAATGACTATGGAAAGAACTTTCCCGTCGCGGCAGAAATTTTATCAAATGATTTTTATGTCGATGATGTTGCTTCAGGTGGAGACTCACTCCCTGATGCAATATTCAAAATAAATAGTTTAATCGAACTTCTTCGTTAAGGTGGATTCGAGTTAAGCAAATGGCAAAGAAATTGCAAACAGATACTTCCACCAGGTGACCCTATTCAAAATGAAGACATTACCCTCGGTTATGACTCGAATTCGTTAGTTAAAGTACTCGATTCGTACTGGAACTCTAATCAAGATACTTTTTCGTTTCGCTTAGAAATAAACCCAAGTGAACCTTTAACTAAACGCCAAATTCTCAAAGATGTAGCACGAATTTTCGATCCTCTCAGATTTTTGGCTCCATCAGTCGTGCAACTGAAAATTATATTTCAAGAATTGTGGCTTCTTAAACTCGACAGGGATGATTCGCTCCCAAATTGCATTGCTTCGAAATGGTATAAGTATCGTGAAGAACTTCCACTGCTAACATTCGAATAGCTCGCTTGATCGGCATAATCAATACATCGTTTCAGATGCTTCATCATCGTCCGCATACTCATCAGTTATTTACGCGCGTTATATTTCATCAAATGGTGAAATCAAAACAAACATAGTTGCATCTTAGATTAGAGTTGGTCCTTTAAAACAACTCACCATCCCACGCTTGGAACTATGTGGAGCACTTTTGCTTGCCCGTTTGATGGACTCAGTTCAAAAATCATTAATCACAAAGTTTTCTAATATTTATGCCTGGTGTGACTCAAAGGTCGTTTTATCATGGCTTTCATCACTACCTCGACGTTGGGAAATCTTTATTGGCAATAGATGCTCTGAAATTCTCGATACAATTCCCATAAACAGGTGGTTTCACGTCAAATCAGCACAAAATCCTGCAGATTGTGCTTCGCGGGGTATCACACCGTCAGCCCTAATCAAACATCTCATTTGGTGGACAGGTCCCTAATGGTTAAGGGAAATTGAAGATCAATGGCCGATCATTCATCACAGCGAAGAACATCCTGATTGCAGACAAGAAGAGAAAAAACAATTTCAGTGTTCCCTTTGTGTTATTCCCCTTCATGATTATCATCCCATTGCAAAAGTTGCATCTCGTGTTTCGTCTTGGTATCGTTTCATTCGCGCCGTGTCGTCGCTTTCGTGTTTCGCTTCCGTTCAAGATTGAGGAAACAGCTCAATGAAAAATCTCTTCACATTCGCCCTTATGAACTATATTATGCTAAACGAGAAATCATCAAATGGTTTCAACATACATATTTAAAGACGATATAGACTTTTATAAAAAAAAAATGGTAATTTTCCCAAAAATAGCAGAATTTTGAACCTTGCACCATTTTTCGATAAAGATGACATCCTTAGGGTAGGTGGTCGGATAGATGAAGCTCATCTATCTTTTAATGTGAAACATCCAATAATAATACCAAAAGGACATGATATAACAAATCTTATATTGGCTGATTTTCATGAACGTTACTTACATGCAGGAGTATCGACATTATTTACTTTGATGACAAGAATATTGGATACATGGACACATGCGTTAAATGTTTTAAGCAGAAGAGGAAACAAGCCAAACTCAGATCATGGGAAATCTTCCTGGACCACGTATTCAACCGAGCAGACCCTTCACATATTGCGGTGTTGATTATGCTGGACCTATCTTTATAAAAACTAAAATCGGTCGAAAAACATTAAACACCAAAGGTTACATCTCACTATTTGTATGTCTTGCCACTAAGGCTATACATTTGGAGCTCGTCAGTGATCTGAAAACTGACGTATTTCTGGTAGCTCTTCGTCGGTTTGTTGCACGTCGAGGAAGGCCGTCTCACATGTACTCGGATAACGGCACAAACTTCCACGGATCGGCAAAAAAGCTCACTGAAATGCATCGAATTACTCTGTCTTAGCAACATAATTCACTGATAGCAGAATCTCTCTCTCGCGAATCAATCACTTGGCACTTCATTCCACCATCAGCTCCTCACTTTGGTGGTCTCTGGGAGGCTGGGGTTAAGTCTGTGAAGCAGCACCTGCACCGTGCTATTGGTACTGATATTCTTTCGTTCGAAGATCTTTATACTCTATTAACCCAGATAGAATTTCTTTTAAATTCCCGACCGTTATGCCTAAAATCTGATACTGACTTTGATCCATTAACTCCCGCTCATTTCATTATAGGTGAATCCTACTCAGCAATTCCTGAACCCTCTCTAAGTCACATTCCACAGAATCGTCTTTCGAACTGGCTATCACTACAGTCGAAAATACAGGGCTACTGGAAACGTTGGAGCATGGAATATATAACATCACTGCAGCAACGACCACGCTGGACACAACATCGACGTGATTTGGAAATAGACGACATTGTCCTTATAAAAGAACCAAACCTACCACCGGGCAAATGGGCCATAGGACGTGTAGTCAAAACGCATCCTGGTAATGATGGTCACATTAGAGTAGTTACTCTTCGTACTGCACATGGAAATTTCATTCGGCCAATTCACAAGTTGGCATTACTACCTCTTAGCTGAAACTGTGTTCCAGGGGCGGCGGAATGTTTGAAAATAACTTAGCTAAAAAACACTTTAATCTTTTTGTTTTCTTCACTTACTCAATTTCAATTCTATTAAATTATTTTTGTAATTTGTTATTATTTTTGTCATTCATTTTTAATCGCTTCAATAAGAAACATCAACCTTTGTAAATAAAATATAGCTTGAAAAGAAATTTGGATTTCGAGAACTTTTATTTGTGCTTCAAAAGCTGGTCCTTCGTGCATTCTTATACAGCCTCTTTTTACTGTCCAAAATTCGATCATTACGTTTTGTTCCAAAGTAATATACTATAATTGAATAGCCTCTCCCCCAGGGCTACCTTCATGGCTCTAAAGAGCCACTTTGGCTCTTTTTTTTCATGTATGGCCCTTTGGCTCCACTTTTCTAAAATTATCCAAAATTGGCTCTTTTTGAGATTTTCGTGGCTCTTTTCACTCTTTTTCAGAATAAAGGCCTAACTACATTCATTTCACTTTTGTACAGAAGTGCAAAATTGAAAAATACAAATATATTCTAGCGACACCTTCCTGCGAAAAAGCATATGAGATTTGAGTTGAGCTGAATGCATTCAAACACGGAAAGGCTAGAGCTAGAACTATAATGCTTGAAAACAAGCAAATACAAGGAAAGCTTATGACACGACTATAATTGCGGAGTGGGGCGTTTCGTCAAGTTTCGTTCAACTTGCTTACGGAAGTGAGCGCTCCTGAGTGCACCTCACTTATGTAAGTAAAAATGACATTTGCTGAAACAGGAATGTCAAAAGAGATAGATGGATAAGTACATTATGTGTGTGTTCCCCTTTTGACGCTACAGAAAGCAAATTTTCGTTAGTTTTTGACTTAAGCTTCAGTGGCTTTCTGACCATTATAGAGTTCAGCAGCTATTATCGATGTGAGTGACATCCATGAATTAGTTTTCTTATTATTTGTTTAGATGTAGTTGTGTTTCACTTTTCTGCAAAAGTAAAAGTTAGGAATGCTCTTACTTTTACTTTTGTAAAACTTGAGATAAAAGATAGGATTGAGCAGTTTATTGGAAAAAGACAAAACACTTTTTCACTTTTGTACAAAAGAGAATTGAATGTAGTTAGGCCTTAATTTTTCTATTTACTTAAATTTCCCTTTTCAAAATTTTGGAATTTCCCTCCAACACAAAAACTCTTGGAAATTCTTCCTCTGAGCAAAAAATTCTTTGAAATCTGAACGCATTTGTATTCATTCTTGAAATACAAACAAATTCAAAATATTAACCACGAAAACAAATTGCTCATTAAACATTTGGAAGATATTTTTAAAGGCCACGAAGCTGAAGAAAAAAGAAAATGTTTCCCATGATAATTTTGTTGCTATAAGTAAATGTTTAACTATACTATCAGACAACCTGCTGCGATGAAATCACGTTAAGAACTGATTTCAAATATAAAAGATTGTTTATGCTAAGATTTTTAGATCCACTCATTACTTACTGCCTGAACAGAATGCAAGGCGGAGCTGGAATAGATGTCAAAAATGCTGCAGCCGGAGCTGCAAGAGTTGAACAATTTTCAACTTTTACTGCAGCATTTTTGACATCTACTGCAGCATTTTTGACATCTATTCCAGCTGCGTCTTGCATTCTATTCAGGCAGTTAGTCTGATGAAGAGATAGGTATCTATCCATGTTTTGATCTAGGTCATGATTTCTGCCATTTAATAAGCTATCCAGAAAAAGTAATAAATTGACTTAAGCTTTTTGAATTAAAAAAAAAGAAAAGGCTTACAAAATTTATATTGTAATCACTATTTTAGAGGAATTTCGGTTAAAAATTGGGAATATTGTTCATTTTCAAAATCATTTGGACGAGTAACTCTTTCCCAACTTATACAATTTTCCAGCACACATTTTTACTCTCCCGCATAGTAGCGTGTGTGATGGGATATTTTTTTTGTTAACAAAGAGCTACAAAATTGGAAAACGAAGTTAATATGTAATTTGTTTTGCAACGGTTTTTCTTAAGTTTTTGTTATTTTTTCAATTTGTAAATTGTATTTTGGCATTTTTTTTTATTAGGGGAACGTTTGCAGTGGTGGCTCTTTTTTGTTTAAATGCTCTTTTTTTGGCTCTTTCGCAAAATCTAGAAAGGTAGCCCTGCTCTCCCCCACTATTTTCCATAAATTCTTGCAGAAGCTACCTCCGGACAAAAGTTTGAACTCAGATTCGAAGATTATTATCTTCGAATAAAAAACGAAAATGTTTGTTTGTTTTATTCAATCATATTACATGACGTTCAATTTTCGAAGAAATGTCATTTCCTGGCAATAATATTTACTAAAAATTCGAAATACATAGTTATTTCTTCCAAAATTTTAGTTTTTGTGCTGTTTTTCTTTAGTGAATTAGTTTATTAGAACATTTTTGTCATTATGAGAAAGCTTCGGATTATTTGGTTCATTTCTTGTTATATAAAAATACAATTGAAAATTAGAAAATTTATCAATTTTCAAAAGCAAATATTTCAAAAACAAAGATGAAATTCAAAAATCGGCCTGAAACTAATTGAAGCCCTAGTCATTACCTATAAAATGATATATACATATTATTATGTACTCCTAACTCCTTCCCTGTTTCAAAAAAGTTAAAAGTTTTAAGTGATTTCTACAAAAACTTTCACTGAATTTTTGAAATAAAAAAGAAAAATCCTAAATCAAAAATGTAACTTGAACATTTTAAAGCCAAAATATCATTCTTTCATATGCAATTTAAATTTTGGCAATACATGTTTCGGTGGCTGAAATCTTCGGGAATCCATTTTTCAAATTTTCCATTTTTCTCAAAAATTCGTCTGGAGGCCCTTTAAATAAAACATCAATTTCCTGTTCCAATGGAAGAAGCTCAACAGATTTGGTATTAACCTTTGGTGTGAATGATCCATTATTGTCATACCTACACATAGGCAATTCTACCGGACATGCCAGCAGCAAAGTTCCGATTCCGACCAAGAATTAACAAATACTGTTCTGTGTTATTTCTGTCATATTCACATCCGTGACCACCAGAACCCTATAATAGCCTTTTGAATAGACGGGAAAATGAGGGGTATAAAGGAACAATTACGTGCAAGGGTTTTTATTATTGAATATGTTTGTTTGGCCCATAAGCATGCTTAAAACCGAAAATGCTACTAAATTCACCCATGCGTTTCTGAGAGAATGGTCACACTGGCCACTTTTCAGTATTTTTGGTTTAACTCGAAAACTAAGCCGAATTTGACAATTTTACATATAATACTTTTTGTTCAAAATTAAATTTTCTATTGGAATGGATAGTTCAAAAAATTTTACGAAAAAATTTAAGCAGGAAAAGTTAACAAAAACCAACCTAAAAAAAATCAAAAAATCAGGGATACCTAAATTATTTACAAATTATGTATAACTTTTTTTGAAGCAAAGATAGGGTCAATACATGCAGAGAAACAATAAAGTAGAGACTTAAAGCCTTAATATGGCATATTCAAAAATTAATATTTGTTCAAAATTGACAGAGATATTCCCGTTCAAACTTATAATTTCTTATAATTTTTCGCAGTTTTGGCCCGAAAGTCCCTTTTTCGGTACAATATGGCAAATTTCACTTTCGTAAAAATGTTCGAAATAAAAATTTCGATATAATATGACATTATAACTATAGATAATTTATAAAAAGGATAAAAGTTTTGCAATTTCGTTTTTCGGCTGTTTTTTTAATGCTTTCAGACCTACAGACCGAACGGCTGATCCGATTAACATAAGATTTGGTACTAGTTGCTAGGAACGTTAACTTTGTCATAAAGTACCAAAAAATAGGCTATTGGGCAAAAACTGTGAAAATGATAAGAAATGGTAAAGTTTGAATGGATATATCTCTGTCAATTTTCAAATAATATGGCCTTTTTAACATGTCATATTAAAGCCCTTAAACTCCAATTTACTTTGTTCATGTATGTCTTGAGCGTATCTTTGCTCCGAAAAAAGTTATGCGCAATTTCGAAAAAAATTTAAAAATCTTTGATTTTTCGATTTTTTTTTATGTTGGTTTTTGTTACTTTTGCTGCTTAATTTTTTTAAAGAAATTTTTCAAACTATCCATTTCGATAGAAAATTTAATTTTGAACAAAAAGTATTATATGTAAAATTAGTTTTCGAGTTATACCAAAAATACTGAAAAGTGGCCAGTGTGACCATTCTCTCAGAAACGCATGGGTGAATTTAGTAGCATTTTTGGTTTTAAGCATGCTTATGGGCCAAACAAACATATTCAATAATAAAAACCCTTGCACGTAATTGTTCCTTTTTAAAAGGTCTATTCAATAGGCTATAAGCTATAAGTGATAAATTAATGCTCGTTCTTGGGTGTGGGCTTTTTACTTTTTTTCATCAAACCTCTACTACTTCTACTACACCAGAGTCTTACGCACACAGAAACGTTAAGCTGCTAAGCCACGGAAGAATGCTTTTCCATGCATCGGTACACCGTTATAGACAAACATTTCCAATGATGACATTTAAGTGCGACTCAAATGACACAGAGGCTGGTGGTTTGATGATAATTGTACGTTGTACCTCCATAAAACCAATGTTATCATTTAAGTCTACGAGTAAAGCTCAAGGTCTATGCACGATTTTGCCAGTGGATGGTCCACGGAATGGTTCACGTATGATGAATGTGAAACATTTTTCCATGGGCTTAAACACCTCGCATCGGTTCTTGGACGCTGTGATGGCGATAATTTCTTAGTTTCCTTCACGTAATGGTAGATTCGTCAATGAGATTGGACTGGCTGAACGAAAAACCGCGTGGACTCTTTCGAAAAAAAAAAAGATTTTTCCATTCTTGGTTCTGATGAACATTTGACATTCAATCCTTTTTTTTTTTCTTTCATGGCATGCTTTTATGTCATTAGTTTGTTGTTTTTTTTCTTTTTGTTGCTATGAAGTATGAATGGAACCTTATGGATAGGTATATGTATTCGCTGAATTCTACGTTTTGTTATTTTTTTGGAGACAACAGACTCAAAGGTAGAGCTATAATTGTCGGAGTGGAACCTAAGTGGTCGAGCGAAATCAACTGAAAGAACGCTCCTAGTGCATATAACCTCAATGAACCTGTTTATTGGTGGAATAGGAATGAAAAAGAGATCTTATTTTTCTGGAATAAGGGATTGTTTTAAGGGCAAAACATTGACTTTTTCAAAGATTCTAGATATGTTTATAATGTATGTACGTTCTTTCATTTTGATGATGATTTTTCATTTTAATTAAAATGGCGCGGTTGATAAAACTTTGGCGAAATATTCATCCCTATCTAGGCCTGCCAGGCGTCCCGATTTTGGCAGGACAATCCCGATATTTGAACCCTGTCCCGATATACAAACTGTCCCAATTTTGTCCCGACTTTTCTTTTTTACTCATAAGAATAACTTTCTTGTATCAAAGAATATTATTAAAATGATTTCCCGAATTAAGAAGAAATATGTGATGTAGTACATATTTAGTTTAGTTTATTTCGACGGTATTTCTTGCAAATTTCTTGTAAAGGAACAAGACATGCACATGATCGTTGCCAAACCTGGAGTTTCTGCCACCTTCGGAAAATTGTTATTTTGCCGCCCAAAAGTTTTAAAAAAGAAAACCATACAAATTAATATTTACGATTTTATTTAATATTGCTTCAAGGTTTTCAACAAAATACAATTTTATAAAATTTGAAAATTATAATGCTGCTCTGCATGATCTTAATGTGTTGCCTTAAAACATGAATTTTCATCGACTTTGCAGCCCTAGTCAATGTGCGGCCTTAGGCAATTGCCTAAGAGGCACCGGGCATGATAATTTCGATAAGTTTTTAAATTTTATTAATTAATCCTTCAAACAAAAATTGCTTTCATATATTGACCACGGCAATATCTTAAAATAATTTGCAAAGACATCAAGTGGAAATAAGAAATCGAGACATTTTTATTTTCAAGTGATCATTAGACAACAGCTAGGTCAATGCTTAAACATTTTACCAGAATTGCAAATTTTTCGAAATGACAGAAAGAACTCGAAGATATTTTAGTTACAAAACTGAATTTTCAATGCTCCCGATATAATCTATTTATTTCTTTTTTGTCGTAAGTGTTAGCTAGTAAACATGTTTCTATTTGTTGTATATTTAACAGTTCATTGTCTTTTCTTAGTCCCGATTTGTCCCAATTTTTTGTCACTGATGTCCCGATACTGCGAAAAATTTATCTGGCAGCACTATCCCTATCACAAATTCCATCGTTGTTGAAAATTCACTACGTTTCAAGATAAAACTATCACAAATACCAATCGTATTGAATTCGGAGCGGATAATCTTTTACGATATTCGAAATTCGTTAAAATTAGCATCACTGATTGCGAGTGAAATGGAATAGAACTATCTTTACTTTATGGTTTTGAATAAATAATTTTTATAATAAAGAGGGGGCAAAAACAATAAACAAGTCACAGTATGACAGGCTCTTTGTCAGGGCCGGATTAACCCTCAACGGGGCCCTAGGCAACCATCAATTTAGGGGCCCTTTTTTTCACGTCCGTTCCCTTCTTTTTTCGATTAAAAAATACAAACTTATATCTTTCATAGAAATTTTATTGTCACAATGTAATAATATCAATAAAATTACTATCTACATTTTAAACATGCAGTTTTCTACATTTGTTTTCGGCAAATTCATCAATTATATCATCAATATCGATTTTGTTCAATAAATCTGACTCAATGCAAAGTATACCTAACATCTCGAGTCGCTCTTGACGCGTTGTAGCTCTTTCAGCAGCTTTGATTCTTTTTAATTGCGAGAAGGATCGTTCGGCAGAACAATTTGTGATCATTAATGTTAAAAAAATCCGAAGAGCTATTTATATGTTAGGAAATACATCGGCTAATTGATCTTCCATTAGAATCTTATACAAATGACTATGAAATTTTTGTGCATCAGTGTACCTGGAGTTCACGTAACTTTGGAATTGTTTCATTTAAATGAAAAATTCTTCCAAATCTCTAGAATAAAAACGAACCAAGTTATTTATAGCTTCGTGGAGGTCTCCATCACTTAGAGAAAAGTTGATGAGAAATGCAAATTTCTCTGAAACTTCCATATACACTTTCGCACGTCGTTTGATTTCACTGTGAAGATTGTCGATGATTTCGAGGAAACCTTTTGTCCTAAAATCATCGCGAGGCGAAAATTCTACTTCTGGAGCATTTCCATCATTAGGTTGTTTTTTTCTACGACGAGTACGTTTTACGATTTCTGTATTACCTACACCAGGTAATAATTGTTTTTGTTTTTTCCTCGAAATCATTGAACTTTTCACGGAATGAAACTAAACTCTCTTCTAACGATCCGTAAAAAAAAGTACACGTTTGCAAATCTGCTTTTTCACTTTGCAATGACCTACTCACTGAATGCATAGCAGTCAAAATAGAGTTCCATAAAATCAACATGAAACCAAATTCGAATTTTTGCATTTTATTCGCGATACACGTCGCCTCATAACGAGTATCAATATTTTCTGATTCATCATCAGCAATGATTTCTAGAGCCTCTAATATGATATCAAATGAATCGTAAACTGCATTCGTCGCATTCGAATGTGCTTCCCAGCATGTAGTTGACAATGTCTTCAAAGTTTTCTCATTGTTTATTTATACGGTGGAAGCGGAAAAAAATTATATAATGTCTGCATAATGGCAAAAAAATCTACTGTATAAAAACAGCACTTCACAGCATGCTCTCCAACCAAACTAAGGGAATGTTTGTAAGAAAATTTTAGAAGTCTTTTTCAGTTTTCGGGGGCCCCTAAAATCGGGGGCCCCGGGCAACTGCCTATTCTGCCTACTTGTTAATCCGGCCCTGCTCTTTGTAGAGCCCAGATTTAACGCAAGCTTTCAACAAAGCTGGCAAGAGAAGAGATTCGTGATATTTGAAAAAAGTTAAAGAAAATCTAAATATTCTTGGAACACTATTACAGATTTTGATGTGTGGAAAAAAGTAAGTGGAACATGTGATATGAAAAAAATCTTCTGGTTTATTAGGTTTGAATCCACTTTCAGACATAACAACAAGCTGAAAATAAAACAGAAATCAAAGCAACTGGTGGTGGATACCTAATATAAACAGCATCCCTACTCCGAAATAGGAGAAGCCGTTTTTAGCCTATTGAATAGACCTTTTAAAAAGGAACAATTACGTGCAAAGGTTTTTATTATCGAATATGTTTGTTTGGCCCATAAGCATGCTTAAGACCAAAAATGCTACTAAATTCACCCATGCGTTTCTGAGAGAATGGTCACACTGGCCACTTTTCAGTATTTTTGGTATAACTCGAAAACTAAGCCGAATTTGACAATTTTACATATAATACTTTTTGTTCAAAATTAAATTTTCTATCGAAATGGATAGTTTGGAAAATTTCTTAAAAAAATTTAAGCAGCAAAAGTAAACAAAAACCAACATAAAAAAAATCGAAAGATCAAGGATTTTTAAATTTTTTTTCTAAATTGCGCATAACTTTTTTCGGAGCAAAGATACGCTCAAGACATGCATGAAAAAAGTAAACTGGAGTTTAAGGGCTTTAATATGACATGTTAAAAAAGCCCAGCCGTTCGGTCTGTAGGTCTGAAAGCATTAAAAAACAGTTGAAAAACGAAATTGCGAACTTCTATCCTTTTTATAAATTCTCTATAGTTCTAATGTCATATTATATCGAAATTTTGATTTCGAACATTTTAACGAAAGTGAAATTTGCCATATTGTACCGAAGAAGGGACTTTCGGGCCAAAACTGCAAAAAATTATAAGAAATTATAAGTTTGAACGGGAATATCTCTGTCAATTTTGAACAAATATTAATTTTTGAACATGCCATATTAAGGCCTTAAGTCTCTACTTTATTTTTTCTTTGGATGTATTGACCCTATCTTTGCTTCAAAAAAAGTTATGCACAATTTATAAAAAAATTTAGATATCCTTGATTTTTTGATTATTTTTAGGTTGGTTTTTGTTAATTTTTCCTGCTTAAATTTTTTCGTTAAATTTTCTGAACTATCCATTCCAATAGAAAATTTAATTTTGAACAAAAAGTATTATATGTGAAAGTGTCAAATTCGGCTTAGTTTTCGAGTTATACCAAAAATACTGAAAAGTGGCCAGTGTGACCATTCTCTAAGAAACGCATGGGTGAATTTAGTAGCATTTTCGGTTTTAAGCATGCTAATGGGTCAAACAAACATATTCAATAATAAAAACCCTTGCACGTAATTGTTCCTTTATACTCCTCATTTTCCCGTCTATTCAATAGGCTATTTACAGCTCACTTCACTGGAAACATCAACAGTAGGTATCAAAAATACATTTTCTTTTTTGGAAATGGAATTCCTCCTGAGGTATAATATACAAAGCGAACAGAACATCAAATTCCCCAGTCAAGTGAGATCACTGCGGAATTCATAGACTTGTCTACCCATGTCATCTGATCAAGAAGTAACTCGGCAAAACATCCCTCGAAAGGTGTATGACACTGCAAATTTTCTCAGGCAGCAAATTGATGTACAAAAAAGTTTATATTTATTTGCAAACTAATAAATTTTATGAAGATCAAACAAAACTCGCAGAAGATCTTCCATTCAACACAAACCGAATATAAAGAGCTCTTCATAAGCGTTGTGATTTGAAAAATAACTATCTGTTATAAAAAGTTAAATGCCATTTCAGATTAATGAAATTTCTACAATTCTAATTGCCCAAATTTCATACAAAATAAGATGGAAACTGAACATTGAATGCGTGGAATTTTCATTTGTTTTTGACATAAAACAGCTGATTTCGAAAACAAGAATTAAAGCGTTCAATGCGGCAGTGTTTTTTTTTATTCCGCTCGCATTTTGTTAAGACAGTTTGTCATAGATCGGGGCGTAGATGTCCGTGCAGGACGATGGAATTTAACTCCAAATGCATGGGGCGGCAGCTAACAGGGGTGCCCAACAAAAATTAGGACCGATATATGACATCTGCAAGCTGTGTGCGAAGTTCTAGCATCCTCAAAATAATAAAAACTTAATTTTACGTCCAACAATGAGCCAGGATTAGGAACTTATATGTGGCTTCAGGATCATAGCCATCGAAAATAAAATTAAGTCTGAGACGAACTTTAATAACGTTCTTATAGATCCGTTTGCGGAAAAGAAAGATCGATCTGTTCAGTTCGAACTGTTTTCAATAATTGCAATAGCTTTAGACTCCCTTAAAACTGACAAATGAATAATGAAGTATGCATTAAAAAGACTAATGCTTCATAAGTTTTTAGTTTTAAAGCAAAGATTTACTGTTTTTTTCTATTAAGTAATATTTTAGTTTAAAATCAGAGAATTATTTAGGGTATTCATACTTCGTAAGGCCGTCGTCGTCGTTAACAGAGTAAAGTTTAAACGTCGTAAATCTGTCACATTTTGTATGGAAAATTTGACAGATTTACGCAGTTTACAACATTTCTACTCTTACGACGACTTTACGCTGTTAAATGAGTTAAATGAGTACCCTTATTATTTTTATTTTTGTTTAAGTTTACTTATTACATCTATCGTATCTATAGATTGGTTTGCTGGAATTTGTGATAAGACATAACATAGGCGCCCGCAGGAATTTGGCCAGGGGGGAGGGGCAGACACCAACACAATAATGAGATATCGAATTTTCAAAAAGAAGAAAAAAAAATGTATTATGTATTCAAAAAATACTTTTTAGAAAATTTTGAAGTCCAATATTATTTGAACGTTTCGGAAGTTTTTATAAATAATTTTATTTAAATCCGTTCAGCCAATTGTGAGAAAATTCAAAATAAGTTTCTATGGGAGGTATAACGATTTAACGATTTAACGATTTTTTTATTGAACATTTAAATACAATTTGAGTTAACTTACAACTATTAAATACATTGAAGAATATAAATCTTATGGCACATAGGGGGCCTATTGTTATACATTGGCTTATGCTACATTTCCACCTAACGCTAATCTGAGATTTAATAAGATTTAACTCAAATCTTCTTTAAATCTTGAAGATTTTCCATACAAATATATTTCATAAATCTTGGAGATTAGAAATTAATCTTGTTAAATCTTCCTAGGACAAATAGTTTTACAAATCGAACTAACCTATTTTAACATGGTGCTGAACGATTCATTCGAGACTCGATTCAGTTCTTCATTGTTTGGCACGAATCAAACATTCTGTCTCTTTCGCACTTCATAAGAAGTATTGAAGCGCCATTTGCATTTTTGAAGGTGTTGTCAGATTTAATCTTTTTTAAATCTTTTTGGGCGGTGGAAACACCAAATAGATTTAATTAATCTAAACTAAGATAAACCTTTGGTGGAAACATAGCATTATATTTAATAGGAAATATAAATAAATATTATACATGTGAACTTAAAATTAAAAGTCGGTTGACTTTGATGCTCTCGGGATGTTCCGTCCCAGTTGTCCATTGGTGGTTTGGGTGTGGTTTGGTGGAAAGGGTTGGCGTTTAGCCACGGCTGTAGGCTAACCCAGTGTCAGCGTAAAAGGAAACGGCTGCTTCGTCGTTGTCGGTGAAAATATTGGCATCCAGGGTCTCCATAACACTGAGGTACAATAGCAATAGCTTTAGACTCCCTTAAAACTGACAAATGAATAATGAAGTATGCATTAAAAAGACAAAAGACTAAAAGACTATTAAGTAATATTTTAGTTTAAAATCAGAGAATTATTTAGGGTATTCATACTTCGTAAGGCCGTCGTTAACAGAGTAAAGTTTAAACGTCGTAAATCTGTCACATTTTGTATGGAAAATTTGACAGATTTACGCAGTTTACAACATTACTACTTTTACGACGACTTTACGCTGTTAAATGAGTTAAATGAGTACCCTTATTATTTTTATTTTTTTTTAAGTTTACTTATCTCATCTATCGTATCTATAGATTGGTTTGCTGGAATTTGTGATAAGACATAACATAGGCGCCCGCAGGAATCTGGCCAGGGGGGAGGGGCAGACACCAACACAATAATGAGATATCGAATTTTCAAAAAGAAGAAAAAAAAATGTATTATGTATTCAAAAAATACTTTTTTGAAAATTTTGAAATCCAATATTATTTGAACGTTTCGGAAGTTTTTATAAATAATTTTATTTAAATCCGTTCAGCCAATTGTGAGAAAATTCAAAATAAGTTTCTATGGGAGGTATAACGATTTAACGATTTAACGATTTAACGATTTTTTTATTGAACATTTAAATACAATTTGAGTTAACTTACAACTATTAAATACATTGAAGAATATAAATCTTATGGCACATAGGGGGCCTATTGTTATACATTGGCTTATGCTACATTTCCACCTAACGCTTATCTGAGATTTAATAAGATTTAACTCAAATCTTCTTTAAATCTTGAAGATTTTCCATACAAATATATTTCATAAATCTTGGAGATTAGAAATTAATCTTGTTAAATCTTCCTAGGACAAATAGTTTTACAAATCGAACTAACCTATTTTAACATGGTGCTGAACGATTCATTCGAGACTCGATTCAGTTCTTCATTGTTTGGCACGAATCAAACATTCTGTCTCTTTCGCACTTCATAAGAAGAATTGAAGCGCCATTTGCATTTTTGAAGGTGTTGTCAGATTTAATCTTTTTTAAATCTTTTTGGGCGGTGGAAACACCAAATAGATTTAATTAATCTAAACTAAGATAAACCTTTGGTGGAAACATAGCATTATATTTAATAGGAAATATAAATAAATATTATACATGTGAACTTAAAATTAAAAGTCGGTTGACTTTGATGCTCTCGGGATGTTCCGTCCCAGTTGTCCATTGGTGGTTTGGGTGTGGTTTGGTGGAAAGGGTTGGCGTTTAGCCACCGCTGTAGGCTGACCCAGTGTCAGCGTAAAAGGAAACGGCTGCTTCGTCGTTGTCGGTGAAAATATTGGCATCCAGGGTCTCCATAACACTGAGGTACCTCGGCTCGGGATGTCGTTGCTGGGTGGCCATCCTTCTCATTAGTTGATTCGGGTGATTGACGGTGTTCTGCACTAGCTTCTTCGCCGAATTTGCTAGGTATTTGTCCAGCGGTATAATCTTTGCTTCTCTGTAAAGATCCTCGTTCCTGTAATGCTTTCTTCGCTGCCGGTCAAAGTGGAGCTATGGGAGGTATAATTGTAATAGTAAAGCGTAAAATTATTTTATCTTTAATAGTAGACCGTGTACTTATTTAAGCAGACATACATTTTTTTTATCAAAATGAGATTTTCCTCAGCGGTGTTTTTACTTTTGTATGGTTGGAATCGTTATTTTTGCATAAAAATTAAGCATTTTTTTTTTATATTTTAAAGGGTATTAAAAAATCGTTACTACCAAGTTACAAAGCAAGTTTAATAATAGATTTAGAAGATTATAATGTTTTGAATTTTCCAAAAAAAAATTAATATTTCTTAAAAACCAGTACAATACTCAAACTTTTTGTAAGCTTCTGCATTAAAAAAATATCAACACCACTCTTACCGTTTTCGAGAAAATCGAAAGAAAAACAAAAATTGTTCCATCGCTCAAATGTCGGGGTCACTAAAAATAATTTATTGATTTTATTTCTAGTCTGCGGGGCCATTTTTGAGAATATTTAATAGGTGAAAAAATCATAGTGCAGAGACCGTTAAATTTTTTCTAAGAAAATGAAAAACAAAACTTATGTAGAATTACCAAAAACGCTTCGTACCAAGTTTAAGGAAAATGGATCCAGCCGTTAAGGCTGTAGCCAAATAGACAGACAAACACACAGGCAGACAAGCATACAGGCAGACAGACAGAATTGTAAAAATCGTCTTGCGTATCTTCAGTCGTTTGATCAAATCTCGAGTCAATTTTTTTTAAGAATGCAAAATTTGTTACATAGTGCCTTTGATATGCCAAGTATAAACAAATCGTAAAAAGTTAAAAAATAAAATTAATTGTATGGGAAAAGCATCCAGGTAATGAAAATAAGGAGTCAGAATTGAATTGGATTTCGAAAATAATATTATTTTTATTTTTATTATTATTAGTATTTACTAATCATACATTATTGTACAAAGTAATAATATATTGGCTGGAGTACCTTGGGCTTTCTGCTGAGATTTTACAAAAAATTAGGGTATCTACTTAAATAATGATATACAAAGTTTATAGTAAATATTATAATGGGATTTTAAATATTTGGTAATTTGTCATAATTTACATCCTAAGATACTTATAAATATTTTGTAAGAAATGGAAGGGGGGGTGGTTGGAGATGCACAGAAAAAAATGTTAAATAATTTGAGTTCTAAACAAAAAATTCTTTATTCAAAAATAATCCAAGGCTCTTTGGATGGGTTTGTGCTGTTGTAAATAATTTGGAAATTCTTTATTCAAAAATAATCCAAGGCTCTTTGGATGGGTTTGTGCTGTTGTTAGCCCTTGTGAAACAAAAGCAACTCAAGATAACTAAAATTTTGTTAAGGTAACTAAGCTAGATAGCGTAGCGGTATTTTGAAAACAATATCGAAGATAAGGATATTTTCAGATGTATTAAGCATTTATTTATATATATTTCCCAAAGCCATGGGGGGCAAGTGCCCCCCTGCCCCTCCTTCCGGGTGCCTTTGGGACATGTCCTCGCCGTGGCAAGTCCTGTTTCATTTTTTTAGTCTACGTGTATCGTCCCTTCTGTTTCACTGGGGGGTAATTCCGTAATTTTCTAAACGATAATCGTCAAAAGGGTCACCGTTAACGGGATCGTCGATAACTTATTGTCTTTTCCATCGTTTATTTCAGAGAGAGCGATACCTATTTAGCTATCGTCTCAATGCCATCGTTTTGACGTTAACGTTTTGACGACTATCGACTTACGTGAAGAAAATATTTGACTATCAAACTTTTACTGCCCAAACGTCATATTCCGTCTTACGGCAAGACTATCGTCCAAACGTTATCGTCACGTCAGGTGATACCTAATCGTTGTATCGAATGAGTGCCTTATTATTTCATTATTATAATCAAAAACTGTAAGATTTAGATAGTAGTTATAAATATTATATATGGCTATGCAAAAAATGACAGGACTAACATCAACATAAGAGATTCCTTTCTTTGGCTATGTTGTGCCAAACTGATACCGCAACAACAACGTCCCTGGCCGTATCCAAGTCAACTCGAAGCCTTTCAGAAATGGACGTGGGTTTTAATTTCAATCATGTTTTTTTTAACTCTTGGCACAGTAAAAATAAATGCAAATAGATGGTATGCGCTGTTTTTATTTTGATGCACCAGTTTATTCTTTATACACGGTTTTAAATTCCTTATGAATAACATAAACTCCAGTTTAACTTAGCAGAGACAAAATAAGAACTTATTATTATTAAGTTTTTGTCGTTTTCTTATCAAAAAAATATTAATATAATATCTAATATAACGTGGCATATGGCATGTAACATGGCTGACAACCAACGAAAATCAAACCACACTTCTCCAGAAAAATATCTTGATTTAAAAACGTTATTAAAAGATAGTAAAATACGATCGAGATCAACTTTGTTAGTACCTACCTACATGGGTTTTTCTACAAACAATGCAAGAAAATGATGATAATTTCAGTACATAAAATTTTTGGAAGCAGACGTAAAAACTTGAACTTCCCAGTAAAAAAACAAAAACAGCAATTTAAAAATCATTTTTTGAAAACTTGTGTTTAGGAATCTGAAAAATGTTTAAAATTCTTTTTCTTTTTTAAGAACGTTTTTTTTTTTTTTGGAAAATACCCTTCGCCTTAACGGAGAGATATCCAACCCAAACTATTTTTTTTCTTGTTTCGATCCAACTTGTGCTGTCTAGCGTTTCCATGGATTTTATGCAAACAAGTTCGTGCGACTATTATTTATAACCAAAATTACTACTACAGGCCAGGAAATAAGGATTGCGAGGTTGAAATAAATAATTAATTCATGAAATATTGAAAATAGAATCGACGCAGAATTGCAATCTCTATAACATATCCAAAGTTTCCCAAAATCCCCGCATTGGCTTTTTGTGTAGATGCATTTGAAGAGGTGCAGGCGGGGAGAATTTGGAGGTCTTTTTCTTTTGGTACAACCTAATCATATGATACATGCTTTTCATATTTTTGGCGAGTTTCATGAGTGTAAGAGTTTTTTCGTGGGTGTTATGGCAAACATTCTACACTTGCCCCTCCCCCTTAAAAAAACACCCTTTTACCATGGATATTCTTCGGGACTCTCTTGATTCTTAGTTCGCGTATGACAAATGAAACATTTATTCAAAGTTTCTTTAACATATGTACCTTTATTTTCAAAAGGTTTTCGGTAGTATTTTACCTGTTGTATCTGAAAAAAAGTCATCATTACATAAAAAGGACTATAACTATATTTTGGGTAGTTGTATCTTTTGGAATTTAGTTTTATTAGATTCAGCGTTAAAAACTACCTTTAAAGCATGTGTCATATGATTAGGTTGTAGATACCAAAAGAAGTGTTTAAGTTTGATAGACCTCCAAATTCTCCCCTCTGCACCTCTTCAAAAGGCATCTACACAAAGAGAAAATGCGGGGATTTTGGGACTTTGGATATGTTATAGAGGTTGCAATTCTGCATCGATTCCAATTTTAGTATTTCATGAATTAATTTTTTCAAGGTTCCCCATACGATTTGTGCTATTCTTCCTCTGGTCTACTATGATATAAACAAAACATTTTACCAAAAAAATAGATGTTATTTTTCATACTTTCAAATGTTTTTTTGTTCTTAAAATAAATGTCCCACATTAGCGTTAAAAAAATCTGTCACTTCATTGATATTTAAGATTTATTTTTTTTTTCATTTTCAGGTTTCTTTTTTCTCTACCAGCCCCGAACTGAGCAACAAGCAACGTTTTGAATATTTTTCGAGGACAATACCATCAGATCATTACCAAGTGTAAAGCTATGGTTGAAATCGTTAAGCGAATGGGATGGAGCTATGTGTCTATTATTTATGAAGAAAGCAATTATGGGATAAAAGTAAGTATACAATTTACGTTTATAAAATAAACCAATAATATGTAATGTAATGTATGCATCATACATAACCATACCAATATAAACATAGCCCAGGAAAATTAACTTTCACTTAAAAATTCCGACAAAACTGAATTTTTTTAAGGGGGTAAAAGGGGTTCAAATTCAGTTTTTTCTTAATTTCTCGAAAACTATCAGTTCTTTTGGAAGAAAGTTAAGGTACAAATTGTAGCTCATGTAATTCTACACAAAAGAGATTAACATACTTTTTTTTTCATGCAATCAATAGATTCAGAGAAAATCTTGGAAGAACTTCATTGTGGAGCAATTTTTGTCAAAAAATTTATTAAAATTTCATTAATCGATGGGCAAAATTTTTTGTACGATTTGTGTTTGTCTACATCCTCCTCATTATAAAACCAAGTTTTTGGGGTGCCTTGGGTAAGGGGAAGCCGGCCACCTTGAAAAAGAAAGGGATTTTGTTTATATTCAGCAACTTAATAGAATTTTATTTCACAACAAAATCATGAGAGAATAACAATTAGTCAATTTATCTAAAAAATTAGCTATTAAAAAACTCTGTAGGCTAATTAGCGTGTCAAAGTTACACGTTTGATTTTGTACTGTAAAAGGGATAAGTTACAGTTATCTGTAAATATCTCAACAAATATAATTTGTTTCGAAAAATTAATCAATTTTATTTATTGCTCATAAAATTCTACACAAAAAAGAGCATGACACTTTATCGTAGGAGCAACAGATACTGAGAAAAACGTGCAGAAACGTTATAATAAGAGCTTTTTACTGTAAACATATTTTTTTCCTCATCTTGCCTGGGTAAAATGGGAAATGAATGGGTTTGTGCACGTTTTTTTCTCAAAATCTGTTGCTCATACGAAAAGAAGTGTCATATTCTTTTTTTGTGCAAACAATTTTGAAACACTAAGGATAATATTTCTTTGTGGTGTTGTCTCCATGTTGTGTATTTATATGAATGTGTTAAGCAATAAAAAATAAAATGATTTAAAAACTGAAATTTTCAGTCATTTTTTTTTTAACAATTTTAATTTATTAAATTTTAATTGTATCACAACATAATTTTTTAATAAGAAAGTGAATTTCGGCAAAACAACACCTCGATTCCGCAAATTAAGCCCGATGATGGTTCATTGAAACCGAAACGCGTCGCTCTTTATATTAAAACAAAAATTATGTTGTGATAGGTACAATTAAAATTTAATAAATTAAAATTGTTTTAAAAAAAATTGACTCTGAAAATTTTCGTTTTTAAATCATTTTATTTTTTATTGTTTATCATAACGGGTGATTTTTTAAGAGGTTTAGAACTTTAAAAAAAAAAAAAACACAAAAAATTCGAAAAAATGAATGAAATATTTATTTGAATCGATAGTTTGAACCCTGCAATTTAATGTTTAAAGATAATTTCATGCAAATGTTGACCGCGGCTGCGTCTCAGGTAGCCCATCCGCTGAGTCCAATTTTGGCATACTCTTTCACACATATCGGCCGGTATCTCACGAATGAATGCATGGATGTTGGCTTCCAGTGCGTCAATCGAAGCGGGCTTGTCCCTATAGACATTAGCCTTGACATACCCCCACAAAAAATAATCTAATGGTGTCAAATCGCACGATCTAGGCGGCCAATTGACCGGCCTGAAACGTGAAATTAACTGTTCACCAAACTCGCCTCGCAATTGCGCCATTGTTTCGCGTGCTGTGTGGCATGTGGCACCGTCTTGTTGAAACCACATATCATGTAAGTCAAGAACTTCCATTTCGGGCAAAAAAAAGTTTGTTATCATCGCTCGGTAGCGTTCACCATTGACAGTAACGCTGCGATTCGCATCATCTTTGAAGAAATATGGCCCAATAATGCCGCCGGCCCATAAACCGCACCAAACAGTGGCTTTTTCGGGATGCATTGGTAGCTGTTGCAATGCTTCTGGCTGATCTTCACTCCAAATGCGGCAATTATGCTTATTTACGTACCCATTCAACCAAAAATGAGCCTCATCGCTGAACACAATTTTTCGATAAAAAACATTTCGAACCGAGCACGAATTTTGATAGTAAAATTCAATAATTTGCAAGCGTTGTTCATTTGTAAGACGATCCATGGTTAAATTGCAAACCAAACTGAAGCTGTTTGACAGTGACACAAGGTACTAAACACACGTCAGCTGTCAAAACCAGTGTTGCCAAAACCAAACCAGCTAAAAAATCACCCGTTATATTCAAACTAAGGATAAGGTCGTCCTAAACACACACAACCTGTATTAGACCAAATATTAAAAAAAACTAAAACAAAATATAATATACAATCATCCGTAATCAATTTAGCGTTTTAAGTGTTAATTGCATATTATATTTTCTCAACAAGCTTTTAAAACTGAAAAAACGGTTTTTTGATTTTCTATTTTCTCTTTAACGGCTGAACCTATTTCAATAAATTGAAAACGGTTTGATGATTTTTTTTTTTTAATATTTTTGAAATTTATATTAATAAAAATTCAAGACTGGCATCCCAAAATTTTGTTTTAAAGATATAACTAACAATTTATTTATAAAAAAAGAGTTTTTAAGAAAATCGCTCCTACGATTTAAAATTTTGTTGTTGCATTACTCCTATTTTTTCAAGTAATAAAATGGCATACTTGATTCTGAACGCTAAGCTAGGGTTTCCAGAACATCTCTTTTAAAGAGAACATGTTCTCTTTTTTGACTCTGATCTTTCTTATTCTTTCTTTTTTCGTCAAATTCTTTTTTTTACTCTTTTATTTATGTACTCTTTTTATCTCTTTTTTTTTTCCTAAATGACCAAAATATTAACTTAACACACTTTTCATTAATGTACGTTTGTATTGTCCCCTAAAATATAAATTTAAGCTCTAATACACTGAAGTAAAAACCTTCCTATTCAGGATCGATGGATCAATTTAGAAAAGAAATAAGTATGGGAAGACTTAGACTAAAGTATCGATTCCCGAATTTCTAAGAAAGTTTTACTGGATGACTCAAAGTTGTTTGACCAATTTTACTTTTTAAACAAGTTTATTTCGAAAGAAAATGACAATTTTAAAAACAAAATATCTGTTCAAAATAAAGCCAGTTTTTTTAGTTCGTCTACAAATCTTGAGTTTTATTCAGAGCTCTTAAAAATGTGCCAGTTCTTTTTTTGTTTTCCTGCACAAAATATGAACGTCGAACGTATTTTCTCGTCGATGGGTTCGCAATGGACAAAAGAACGAAGTCGTTTAAAAGTAGGATTCTCATCGTTACCTATAACTTAAAAGATTTTAGCTGTCAAAAGTTTTATGAAATCTTTTTATATCTTATGTTGAATTCCTTACAACAATTTCAAATCGATTTTTTTTGTTGGTTGTAAGGAACACACAAAAAATCAAATTTTTCGTGTGGGATTGTGTGTGTGTCATTTGACAGTAGCTTTGAGGCAAAAAAGTAAACAAACTATGCGCATACAAATTTGTTAAAAATATTCCAAAGTGCATTCAGTTTTTCGCGTCATTTTTTTAGATTAAAAACATATACATTTCCAAGAAAAGTAGCAAAAATAAACAAAAAATAGTTATGTGGCCATTAAAGTAAAAAAAACAACCCAAAATTATCCAAGAAACACATCATTCGAGAAACACATCGGCGAGCGCGCGATTTATATCTTTAATTGAATTTGGGCACTTTGAATCGAAGTTAGTTGATATTTTTATATCTTCTAACTGACCATTCACTATTTTTTGATGAATTAAAATTAGTTTTAATGATTTATTTGCTTTTAATCTATTTAAATGACCGACGAACACTTCAGAACATTTGTTAAACCCGCCGCAAAATACTTTCAACTCCAGAGAAATGTCAAATTTTGTTAGTGTGTGTGAAATCGAATTGAAATCTTGCTGAAAATGCAAGATTTGTTTTGACAGAATAAAATCGATTTTGTTTAGAAAAAAATCGATTCTGTTTAGAAAAAAATCGATTATTTTGTTGTAAGGAATTCGACATTAATAAAATTCGAAGCTCTCAAAAATATGACACTTCAGATGAGGAAGAAAATTAATGTCTATTTTATCTACATTTTACTAAAATTCTGTGATAATTTGAATTCAATTAGGTGTTTATGTATTTTAATTTCATAAGTTTGAAGCGCAAATAAATGATAGATAGATAGATAGATAGATAGATTTTTATTACATAAAATAGCTTGTTTACAATATATGGTTCGTTTTGCTAAAAACAAAATTTTACATAACAAAAATAAAAGGCTATGGCGTTGCCGTCTGCCAGATTGACTCATTGTTAAATTTTTTTTACATATTTGGATAGAATAAACTATTAAGCATAACTATAACATTACTAAGAACATGATATAATAAAATTAATAAAATTTTAATTCGTTTTTCAAATCATTTATTCAAATTCATTTAATATAGTGTACCGGTAATTTGTTGCAGATTTTAAGTATCTATAAAGGTTTTTCCAATTAGTTCCATTTAAAATATACTTCGTTTGTTCCAGGGTGAGTGTTACACAACCCAAGTACATAAGTCTAAGCTCTTTGAAAATGGGACATATAGACAAAAAATGGAAACAATCTTCTTTCGCTTTGAGATTGCACAACGTGCAGAGAGGAGTGGTGGTCTTATTGTAAGGCGAGCCATTAAGGTTTAGGAGGTCGCCCCTCGCTCTGCAAATCAAGGATACCGCTTCCAGACTGTATTCATCATTAAAATAATTGTTTTGTGCAAGATTATAGTTCAACTCTGGGTATATAACCCTGTTAATAGATGATACCGCTTGCTGAGTGCAGTCGTTACGCTGGTGGATGTCAAATGCTTCTACTAAATTATAAAGTTGTTTTTTTAAAGCGAAAATGCTAGTACATTGCAGATTCAGTTTAAATCCACATATTTGAGCCAAATTAGTCCAGTCTGTCACCCAGTCAATCTTTTTTTCGAGGATATATTTTGTTAGAACTAAAGGGATTCGGTTAGAACTGTATCCCAGTACTTTTATAACATAATCGAAGTGCAATTTCAAGGTGTATATAAAAAGGGTAGGAAGACCTGTTTCTAATTGAATCATATAGTTCGGGGTATTTGATGGTAACCTAAAAATCTTTTTAATAAAGAAACGCTGGAGCTTTTCAACTTCTTCGAAGGACTTATAACCCCATACTTGGCAGCTATAGCACATCACAGATCGCATGACAGATTTATAAAATCTGTACTTGGCGGACGATGGTATATCATTGTTGTTTAATATTTTCTGCCAAGATGCATTGATTAGGCTTTTTGCTGCAGATAGTTTTTTTTCTAGATGGCATTCCATTTTCATGTTTGGCTTTAACAAAACTCCAAGGTACTTATATTCTGAGACTGTTTCAATCGCCTGTCCATCAAAAAACCATTTTTCATTTGCACTCAGTTTAGTTTGCTTCTTACACACGATCATTATTTTGGATTTTTCTAAGTTCACAGTTAGGTTCCACATTTTACAATAATTGTTAAGTTTATTTATCATTAACTGTAGACTTTGCGGAGATTCAGAAAACAATACAATGTCATCTGCGAAAAGAAGCACTTTGACGGTTAAACCGGCAATCTGGATTCCTAAGGGCAAGTGAGCAACTATATCATCTAAAAAAATTGCAAAAAGAGTTGTGCTAAGAACACAGCCCTGTCTTACCCCAGATAAAGTTTCAAACCACTCCGATAACGTCGATCCATCCCAAACCATCTGGCGTGTATTCGAGTATAGACTCCTCAAAACTTTAAGCACTTTTGTAGATAATCCGCTCTGAGAAAGTTTGAAAAATAACGCATTTCTATCGATAGAATCGAATGCCGCTTTAAAGTCAACAAAAAACAAGTAAAGTTTCCTGCAGTTTCTCAAATAATAGTTCGATATTGTAGTGAGTGTAAATATATTATCTACAGTTGAGTATCCTCTACGAAAGCCCGCCTGAAATTCGCTCAGTATGCCCTTTCTCGAAACCCAAGAATTTATGCGCCGCAAAAGAATACTCGCGAATATTTTGGCGATTGCATTCATAAAGGATATTCCTCTGTAGTTACTGGCAATATTAACATCACCCTTTTTATAAATGGGGTAAATAATTGCATCTTTAAAAGATTGCGGTATATTTCCAGTCTCAAAGATATTATTGAACGTTACAAGCATATGCTCCTTAAATTTGGATGGTGCGTTTTTGTAAAATTCGTTCGATATACGGTCAGGACCTGGTGCTTTTTTTTGTTTTGCATTTTTTAGGGCAAACTCTAGGTTAGGTTAGGTAGAAGTGGCTGTCAGTACTAAGTACTGACACACTTAGACCAGAATTGGTCCGTTGTGATACCACATGAATCTTAAAAACTCTTTCCTTACTCGCTAAAACCACTTTGAGCTCCTGACGAAGCGTGTGAGACTATAAATGTCTGTGTTTGCCAGATCACTAGGATCGTTAAAGAAGTAAACTCCTAAATGGAGCCTACGTCTGAGGGAAAGAGCAGGGCATGTGCAGAGAAGGTGAGGAATCGTTTCCTCTTCCTCCTCGTCCATGCAGCTTCTGCAGAAATCGTTTGAAGGTACGCCAAGCCGCGCTGCGTGCCTGCCTATTAAACAGTGTCCTGTTATGACACCTACAATAGAGCTAATATGCATTCTATTTAGAGATATTAAACACTTGGAGCGTTTGAGGTCAAGGTTTGGCCATACTTGTTTTGTCGCCAAACAAGTAGTGATGTTTTCCCACCTTGTGTTTGTTCTCTTCAACGCATCTTGCTTCAGTAAAAGCTTACACGTAGCGATGGGTATACCAATGTTTACCTTTTCAGGTAAAATGGGTAGTAATGTTCCACTTCTAGCGAGTTCATCAGCTTTACAATTACCTGGAATGTCACTATGACCCGGCACCCAACAAAGGTGAATATTAAACTGTTTCGCCATCTCCAACAGAGATGATCGACAGTTGAGGGCTGTTATAGAGTTTGTACGGACAGAGTCCAGGGATTTAATGGCGGCTTGACTATCAGAGAAGATGCGGATATCCGAGCATGATATCACGTTTTCTTTGAGCCAAGACAGTACTTCTTTTATCGCTAGAAGTTCCGCCTGGAATACGCTACAGTGATTAGGAAGACGGAATGAGAGACTTAAATTTAGTCTTTCAGAGTACACTCCCCCACCAACCCCATCTTTGGTCTTCGATCCGTCAGTGTAGAAGTGAATTGATTGATCTTCTAAGAATTCCACATCCTCCCAGGTGGATCTGGAAGGTATGGTCACTTCAAAATTTTTATCGAAATTCAATTGTGGGATTGTGTAGTCAGTGTTACTAGGAAGTGTTCCGAATGAATTCAGAATAGCGGAGTGACCAATCTCATTATTGATCCACTGTGAAGAGGCTTTGAGGCGAATGGCTGTGCTCGCAGCCGTTTGTTTGCTGAAAATATCGAGAGGTGTCAGATGGAGAAGAGTGTCTAATGCAGCGGAAGGAGTCGACCGAAGTGCTCCAGTAGTACATAGACATGCTGTTCTTTGGACTTTGCTTAGTTTGTCGCGATGTGTCGCTTTATCCAAGGCAGTCCACCATACTGCCACGCCGTAAGTTAGAATCGGTCTAATTACCGAAATGTATAGCCAGTGAGTGATTCGAGGTTGGAGGCCCCATTTACTACCTACGGCTTTTTTGCAGGAGAAAAGTGCCACTGTGGCTTTTTTCACTCTTTCTTGTATGTTAGGTTTCCAACTTAACTTCTTATCTAAGATGAGACCCAAGTATTTAGCTTCGTCTGAGAATTTTAGTGGAACACCATTAATAATAGGGGGGTCTGTTTGCGGAATTTTGTATTTCCTGGAGAAGAGGACAAGATCTGTTTTATGGGGGTTAACTCCAAGTCCGCATCGATCTGCCCATCGTGTTAGCTTGTTTAGAGCGTTTTGTAGAAGATCTCTTAAAATGTTAGGATGTTTTCCTGATACTGCTATAGCAACGTCATCCGCATAGGCAATCACTCTGTAGCTCTCTGCCTCTAAGGTATTCAGCAGTTCATTAACTACCAAATTCCAAAGAAGGGGAGAAAGCACCCCGCCTTGCGGTGTACCTCTACTGACAGATCTTCTTGCCGAAAAGCCGCCCAGTTTTGAATTGATAACCCTGCTTGTAAGCATCTGATTAATCAGTTCACCAAGCGACCCATCCACATTCAGAGAAACCAGTGCAGATATGATTGCAGATGTATCAACGTTATTAAAAGCACCTTCTATATCTAGGAAGACAACCATTGTATATTCTTTATAATGGAGGGAATATTCGATGGTACGAACTAGTGTGTGGAGAGCTGTCTCCACTGACTTCCCTTTGCAATAGGCATGTTGAGCTGTAGACAATAGTCTCGTATCAATGCTTGACCTTAGTTCGATATCAATCAGTCGTTCAAAAGTTTTTAGAAGGAAAGATGATAGGCTAATAGGTCGTAAATCTTTAGGGTTTACGTGGGAACATTTACCGGCTTTGGGTATAAACACAACTTTGACTTCTCTCCATAGAAGCGGAATATGGACCAGATTTAAGCAACCATTGAAGATGACTTCCAGAATCGGCAGAATTACTTCTAAGTTCATCTGTAGTTCAGCCGGAATGATGCCATCTGGCCCCGCCGACTTGTATGGTTTGAAGCTATTGAGTGCCCATTGTAATTTTTCCCTTGTAATCAGACCTTGTGGAAATGTTAGTTTTTCGCTTGTCCTGTAAAGGGCAGTGCTATTAACAGTCTGTGAGCTGCCTGGAAAATGAGTATCCAGTAGCAAATTGAGCGATTCTTCGCAAGAGTTGGTCCAGGAGCCATCAGCATTTTGAAGGCAGCTAGGCATAACTGGATTTGTGGAGAGGATTTTTCTTAATCTTGATGCTTCTGAGGCTTCTTCTATATTGCCACAGAATGTCCTCCAAGAAGATCGTTTGGTTTTCCTCAATTCTTTTTTATATAATTTTAATGATTCTTTATAGGAATCCCAATCGGACATTACTCTAGTACTTTTAGCTCGATTGAAAAGTTTCCTACAGTTTTTTCTGAGCGGTTCGAGCCCCGAAGTCCACCAATGTGGCTTCCTTTTACCCCTTATTAGAATAAGAGGACAGGAGGTTTCTAATGATTTGTTTAGGGCTAAAGTAAGATCATTGACTTTGCTGTCAAGATCGTTTTTGTTGGATGGAACACTTAAAATGTCAGGTTTAATAAGTCTCTTAAGTGTTTCTCTGTACTTAGGCCAGTCTGTTTTCCTATGATTACGAAAAGTTAACTGGCCAGGAGGTTCATCGTTCAAGCTGAATTGAATGTATCTATGATCAGAGAACGAGTGATCACTAGAAACTTTCCAGTTTAAAATCATCTGATAGATGTTGTCGGAGACAAGAGTTAAGTCTAAAACTTCTTGTCTGTTTCTGGTAACGAAAGTTGGTTCATTGCCTACGTTACTTACTATAAGGTTAGTATTTAGGATAAAATCGAAAAGAGACTCACCTCTATCGTTAATATCAGTACTACCCCATACTGTGTGATGGGCATTGACATCACTCCCAATAATGAGGCTGATATTTCGCCTTTCTGCTTCAGCGATAAAATTCTCCAGGGTTTTACCTGGGAGAGGGCCAAGGTGGTCATGGCCGAGATACGCCGATGCTATCCAAAGTGTGCCTTTGGTCGTCTCCAGTCTTGCAGCCGTAATATCTCGATCGCTGAAATTAGGTAGTAAATATACATTAATGCTACTTTTTACTAGTATGCAGGATCTAGGTTCACCTTTACCGGACGCATACAGTAGGTAGTATCCAGGAGTCCTGAGTCCCTTTACGATGGATTTCACAATCCAAGGTTCTTGGATCAGGACGATATCCTCTCCGTTGCTGGATATTCGGAGAAGAAGTGAGGCTGACGCCTTGATGGAGTGTTGGAGGTTAATCTGAACTAACTGCAGCATTTTGGCTACAATTAGGCAGATCAGCCTCCACCACGGTATTATCAGGTTCTTCCAAGTCAGAGGACGAACTTAAAAGCTCGTCCTCACTTAAAAGAACACTGTTTAAATAGTCTTCAGTTTCCATGTCGGAAAGGCTGTCGACGTTAGGAGAGGACTCCACTGGAGCCGAAGATGCCCTGGATGCATCATCTTCCAAACACGGGAAGGTGATGGACACACCAGGGTCCCCGACCACAGCTTCGTCTTCTTGGGGGTGTGGAGGAGCGCAAGCTGCATCTACCTCATCTTTTTTATAGACCCTAAGGTTCATTGTCTCAAACCCGAACCTAATCACACCTTTAGTCTGCGCCAGAGGAACAAGGGATTCTTTATTAATCACAATGATTGCGCCTCTGTAAAGGCCTTTTTGTTCCTCCAGTTTCGCGACTTTCCAGTTGTGAGTGGGAAGGGATGGATTCGAAAGCTGGATTATCTGGAGTATTTCATCCATACAGGAGGGTTCAGCCGGGATCCAGGTACGTGCTCTTGGCCTGCAAGGGATGTCCTCCTTAGCAATTACCTCAAGCTTCGCACCTGGCCAGACTTCTCCTATCCTGCTGATAGCCAGCTTATAGAGATCGCACGATCTCTGATCATCGCAGGCGATGAGCTTGACATGGCCCTGGTGCCAACCGCCATCACTAGTGATTGGAGGAGGTCCCGGGTTGTCCCTCATAAGACTTAAGAAGCCAGCCGAGAGCTTCAATTTCACCATCTGCCAATGATCAGAAGATATCGTACCATCTATATCGCTTCTATCAATAACCGCAACTACGATTTTATCTTTTAGAACATCTCTAAAAGATTTGATTGGGGGTTTGAGGGGAGTGCTGGTGTTTTGCACTTTTGTCCTTTTAGCGTAAGGCATGGTACCTTCAATAGACCGTTGTCGCTTTGACGTGGAGTCGCCGCTGGTCTGGTGTTTAGCTAAGAAGCTCTTAGCCCACCTTACTTTTGCTTCATGCTTTGAGTCACCTCCAACCTTCGGTCTCGCACCAAAGATCTTCAGGATCCTCTCAGCATTCCGCTTATCCTTGTAAAAGGACCCACCAGGTGTAAGCTTACGCCTACCCCCACTGGGACCCGTGTGAGCTACACTCACGTTAGAGGTGGAAGGGCCATGCTTCACGATCCTTCCACCACTAAAGTGAGGGTGCGAAGTTTGGGGAGGTTTACTCTCCGTAGTGGTGGAAGGGCCATGCTTCACGATCCCTCCACCACTGAAATTGGGTATTTCTACCTTACTCTCACTGTTCTTGTTGCCAGCAACTAGACCATGATTTCTCACGGTTTCGCCACCAACAGGCAAGACAGGAGGTACAGCAGACGACTTTACAGTCGCACTGCCGGCCGAACTTGAAGAAGAACCGGACTTACCACTAACATCATTTGAAAAATTCATTTGATTCCCACGAGTATCGGAGAAGGGGTGGTCACTCTGCACAGAGATCCGTATATGCAGAGAAGGCTAGTTAATTCGAAGATTGCCATCTGTCCGAATACTCCGTTAGCGACTGAGCTAGTATTTGAATTGGGCCCTCAGCCAGGCTGATCATCGGCACGGGTCGTATAACACCTTGATCCAGCCCAATATAGGAGATTTGGGGAGAGGAAGGATATGATGATGTGGGGAGCAACAGACAGCCTCATCGCCGTTCTGCCGAGAAGGAATGAGGGAAGGAACACCGAACAGCTTTTTCGCCGTACCGGTGAGGGAAAAGGAGACGACAGACAGCATCATCGCCGTACCGCCTAGAAAGGAATTATATGATAGGAATCGTCGGACAGCTTCATCGCCGTACCTACGAGGGAGGTAACTCATTGGACAGCATCATCGCCGTACCGCCGAGAAGGGAGTGTCGTACAGCATCACCGCCGTACCTCAGGTGGGGGGGGGGAAACACGTTGGACAGCATCTCGCCGTACCGCCGAGGGGGAGGGGTGAGGGAGGGAGGGAGGAAGGAGTTTTGGGGGAGCGCCCTTTGGTTTCAGGACTCATCTGGAGAGGTTATCTCGAGAATCATTGACCTTACTCAGCTTCTACAACTCGACAAGTTCGACGCTTAGGTAGAAGAGGGCAAACTCTAGTTCACTCATCGTTATTTTCTGATCTAATAAATCTTCCTGGATAAATGGTTCCGCATATTGGATACTGTATGTTGTAGGGGTTGGGTTAAGCAGTTCTTTAAAATATCTTGCTAGTGCTGCTGAATTTAAGTGTAATCCGCAAATGAAAACTGAACCCTTTAGTTGTTTTAGCTTATCCCAGAACCCCTTGCTATCGGTAGTCGATGACAGCTCTTGCGCCATACGTCTGTAATAGTTCATGCTCTTACTCTTACACAATTGCTTATAAATGCTGTCTGCTTTTAGGTACTCTGCAGTGGTTGTTACGCTTAAGTTATTCATTTTGTTTGCTTTCTTTAAGAGAGAAAACGAAAGATCTCTTGCTGCAAGGCATTCATGATCGAACCACTTCTGTCGGTAGTTTCTTTCTTTTTTCGAAGTATTCGAGTTCGCCACTTTTTTAATGACACAAGTTAAAATATGAATTTGTTCTTCGGTTGTATTAGACTCTACAGTGGATCCTATATTTCTCTGTAATTCGTTTCGAATTTTGTTTTGATACGGTATTTTTTCATTTTCTTTCCACATTGGCTTTGGCGGAAGTGTAATAGAGCAGTGGTCGACCGTTTCGTTATGGAGGATTTCTATTACTAATGGCATATGCTCAGAGAATGTTTTTTCATCAATGGTAAAAGAATTAATAATACTTCTCCATTTTTGGGATACAGCGCAAAAGTCAATAACTGATTTACCAGGCCCTCCAATGAAAGTATAACTACCAACTCTATCATGCTTGCAGCACCCGTTTAATATAAAAAGATCATGCTCTTGGCACATTTCAATTAGTTGCCTACCGTTTTTGTTAACGACAATTAGGCCTATTCGGCGAGATCTTTTATTCTTTTTTTCTGCTATTCTGTTATGATTTTCCATACAAAAGTGTGAGCTGTCAAAAAATCTTTTATGAATAATAATTTTGGTATTCGGCATGCCAAATCTGTTATGAAATCTGCTATCAGGATCTGTTATGAATTGTCAAAAATTCGAACATGTCAAAAAATCTTTTACAAACCTCATTTTTCGTATTCAGCATGCCAAAATCTTTTATAAAATCTTTTACAAATCATAAAAGAATAAAAGATACATTTGTGTGACTTTTATCATAAAAGAAAACAAAGAAAAACTGAAAAATGGATATTTATATTTTATTTCGCCAACGAAATGTTGTTAAAAGGAGACAAATGTAAGTAAACACATTTGATATTATTTATGTAAATAAATATGAGTGTTAATTAAAAAAATGTATGGCGTAGACGAAGACATAGAACACTCTTAATGGAACTCCGATTAAAAAGCAGCCCCTTTGATCTTCCCGATGTGCGCTTCATACAGCTTTTTCGGTTGGACAAATTAAATGCCAGAATTTTAATGGAAAAATTGCAAATTTTCACGCAAGTGATAAATACGACCATTCCTTTTCAAATACAAGTAAAATATTAAAAATATATTTATGTTCTATTTTATGTTCCACCTTTATATTTATTTAAAGTTCCTTTCCACACTTAATTTTTACGGATACGGTTCGTATCAGACATCCATTGGTAGCAGCCACATTTTTGGGTTGTCGCAGCCCAGTACGTCGAGGTCGATTCATGTCGTTACAGACCTCATTAATGCCCATTTGTTAAACGACGCCATCAAATTCCCTAGTGGTATACTTGATACGGCAGAAATAAAACGGCAGTAAGCTAATCTTTTTATGTTAGTACTTATCTGTGCTATGATTTATATTTTCCAACAGGTTTTTAATAAAATTCAACATGCCAGGCATTATAGGAGTTATTGATGGTACCCATATACCGATTGTCGCTCCATCTCAACACGCTATTGACGGACCAGGACATTTATATGTTAACAGGAAAGGGTACCATAGCCTTAATGTTCTGGCAATCACCGACGCAAATTTAAAAGTAATCTATGCCGATGCTAGATTCCCGGGCTCAGTCCACGACTCTGCTGTTTGGATGGTTTCGCCGGTGAGAAGATTACTCAAGGGAAAGTTTACAACCGCAGAAAATCAACGATCACATATCATTGGTAATACTTTTTTAGTAATGCGTATGTATATGTTTTTTGCTTTACTTTTTTTCGCTTGACTAGGTGATTCAGGCTTTCCCCTTGAACCGTGGCTTTTCACCCCAATAAATAGCCCACCAGAAGGATCAGTGCAATCAGCTTTTAATAAGCGTTTCTTATCTGCAAGAAACTCTGTGGAAAGATCCTTTGGAGTGATCAAAAGCCGGTTTAGGTGCTTATCACGCCAAAGAGTGCTTCACTATTCACCTGAGAGGGCAGCAAAAATAGTTTATGCGATATTTTGTATTCACAACATGTATACTATGGGAGCGGAACAGTTTCTTGACGATGCAGATGAGGGACGAAATACAGCTGATGCTGAAAACGAAACTGAAAATGATGAGGGAAGCCACCAAAGAAACCGCACAGAATGGCATAGCATTGGGTCTCGAGTTCGAGACCGATATGTCACCAATTTAACTTAAAATATTTCACATAAAAAATTATTTCTTTCACGAATTCAAAACTTGTCCTGTATGAGTAGTACCTATAGTCGCAAATAAAAAACCATCAATTTGTATGTCTATTTCCCCCTATGTAGATTTAAAAGTTCTTAACTTAAAACACTATAAATATTTACATGCATTTTTATTGTCCTTAAGATACAAAATTAAATAAATAAATAAATAATAAATTTTATTTAAAAAAAAATTAGTTTTGGCTATTTATTGCTCTAGTCAATGCTTCTATGGCCGCAGTAGTGGCTCTTTGTGCGGCAGCAGTGTCCCTTTGTGCGGCAGTCAAAGCGTCGATGCTTTCCACAACTTCTTCCAATTTTGTGCATAGGAAGTCTGCCTGTACCTGCCTTTTTTCCTCCGAGTTTTGTAAAACTGTCATGAATTCATCATCTGTAATTAATAATAAATAAATCTGTAAATAATAATAAGAATAATATATAATAATAATACATATGTGATTCAGATTTTTTTTTAAATGGAAAGATGGGCAGATGGACACACAAAAAAAAACTAATTACCTAGAGTGTTGGTGGTACTTTTTTTCTGCCGTTTTGGCTTTTGATTAAGATCAGCAACGTCTACGTCCAAATCTACAATTCCACCAGGATCGTCGTCAGTTTGGGCTGCACCTACTGTTGCTCCTGTCTCCATTTCAAATAGGGGCTCGAACTTGGAGCAACCTGCCACACCAACATTTTTATGTCCATCAACAATTATTCGGCCCCAGCAGGCCATCGCCCTCTCCTCCAACCTATCAATGGGCTTCTTTAAAATTGGAGATCCGCCACCCGTTGCCTTCGTGTCTGCCTTTTGAAGGCGAAGTTTATACGTGACACTGTAGCGCCAATTGTCGAAAACCTAAAAAGAAAAGTCTTAATTTGAAATATTTTTGTTTAAATATTTTACTTACTTTTTTCCACTCCTCAACAGTATGGTGGGCCCCACCAGTACTATTGAGGAGTACCCCAAGCGTCTGCCACAAATCTTGAACAGACGCATCACAATTCTTCTTTGTACATATCCAGGGGTTCTCCTCCATGAATGAGCAGTATATTTCCTTCTGCTCGTTCGAAATTTTTTGTTGTCTTCGTCCTAAAAATAAAATTTAAATGGCATTCATCAATTATCATTAGTGTCCATAAAGTGGTATAAAAAAAGATGCTGGTAGTGTGCAACAGGTTACTTTTATTTTGGTCTTGGTCTCCCATTCTAATTTTGTTTTCTTGTCTTGAAAAACTCTAAATGACGGGTAACAACTGATGGATATTTGATAACAGATTTAAGTTCTGTTTGCTTTGTTTATAAAAGATTTGCGTTTTCGAAGTTCCATAACAGAATTTTATAAAAGATCGAACTCCTGAATACCAATTATAAAAGATCTTTTATGGTGAGAATCTTTTATGATTCATAACAGAAAATTCATAGCAGAATAACAGATTTGGCAGAATAGGCCTAAATATCTTTCGAATTCCTTTTTTCTAAAATTTCTGGGTTAGTAAGATTATTAGTGTGAGTTTTAATTTGACATTCACCAATACGCGCATTACAGTCCCCAATCAGCATTATATCATCTAATGAAGTGTTATTTAAGAATTCATGTAAATTGTTAAAAGAAGTATCCCATAAGTTGCAATTGAGGTAAGTTGGCACAATATTATAATAATTATTTAAGATTTTAAGTTTTAATACAACTTCGTTATTTTCGTCAAAAAAACTACCTTTAACAGACCCCGATTTGAAGCCATACAAACAGCCCCCACTTGCTCTTCCAAAATTGTGCGTTCTTACAGCTGGTACCCAATACGTTTTAAATTCTTGAAAGTATTTATTATAATTGTCATAGTTTTCTTTGGTTATAAAAGTTTCAAAAAGAAAAAAAATATCATGTTCCTTTACAAATTGGAAAAAGTCTACATAAAGTAATTTGTTTGCTAAACCAGAGATAAATGTTTATAAAATATACTGATTTATATCACAGATATTTTTTCTTAAAAAAGATGTTGAAATAAACTACCTATTAGTATTAAAACTGCTGCTTCTTGTGTACCTATATACATTACTTGCATAAATATATATTTTTATAAAATAAACTTAAAGTAAACTTTTGGTCATATTTATCTATTATTTTAATGATGTTGAGTTGAGCGAAGGGGGGTTAACAGTAGAAGTTTGGAGTTTCGAAAATGTACTCTTTTTTTCAAATACGTTATGGACACCCTACGCTAAGCTCTTTTACTAGTTGTTTATACAATTTAAAGAACGATTTAAATGCTTCTAATGTATTTTTCTATATTTTTTATATTATTCATATATTTGTTCTATAATGAATTTTAAATGTTCTTAAGTTCCAAGCAACTTGAACATAAGAGCAAGTACGCATCCCCGGATCTACGATATTTCCGAACAGGGACAAAAAAAAATAAAAAAAAAATACAGAGGTATCTTTGGTTGGATTTTTTGTCACTGGTAGAATAAAACTTTTTAATGGATGTGCATTGTGCAGTTCATACTTATTCAGCAACTTGTTATTTTCTTAAAATTTGACCCAAAGTAGAAAAAAATCATTAAAAAACAACGGGAACACTTACAGTGACAACACTGTTTCATTTAATTTCCTTCCAGCTCCAGCTCTGGCTCTGAAATCCAAATGTTTGCATCTGAAAGTCTATGCTGAATTGAATCAATTTTGTTTCTTACCTTGTTCTTGTTTTCGCCAAAATTGTAAATCAAAATAGCACTTCAAAGTTTGCAATGGAATACTAGGCGTGTATTTTTGCCAACCCAGGGGAATGGAACGAAAAAAATGACATCGGGGCTTATGCCGGATATACACGAATGGAAAACTGCCAGTATAATGACAAAAAGAATGAATTTGTACATTATTTTGTTGTTGCTTTTGTCATTATACTGGCAGTTTTCCAATCGTGTAAGCCCGGCATTAGCGACACCATAATAGACAAAATAGAGTTTCCATACAAATTATTATCGATAACAAGTACACCAAGTATTCATATAGTTAGGTGCCAGTTATAGCTATCATTGAAACTCATCATTGAACATTTTAATGATTGATTTTGAGACGTTTAGGAAGTAAAATCATTTATTCTTTTGATAGAAAAATAAAGCTAAATACCTAATTAATATTTGTAGCCAAAAAAATTTTTCAAATAGGCCCAACTTTCCACATAAAAAGACTTTTCTTATTTCAATGCTTGAACTACATTACCAATGATCATTGAAAAATTAAAAGTCAATTTTTGTGGAAAGTTGGGCCTATTTGAAATTTTTTTTGACTAGAAATATTAATTAAGTCCTAAGCTTTGATCGTCCATCAAAATAATAAATGATTTTGCCTCCTAAACTTCTCAAAATCAATCATTAAAATTTTCAATGATGAGTTTCAATGATAGCTATAACTGACACCTTATAGTTATAGCTATCATTGAAACTCATCATTGAAAATTTTAATGATTGATTTTGAGACGTTGAGAAAGCAAAATCAATTATTATTTTGATGGACGATTAAAGCTCAAGACTTAATTAATATTTCTAGTCAAAAAAAAAATTCAAAAAGGCCCAACTTTTCACAAAAATTGACTTTTAATTTTTCAATGATCATTGGTAAGGTAGTTCAATCACTGAAATAAGAAAAGTCTTTTTATGGGGAAAGTTGGGCCTATTTGAAAATTTTGTTTGGCTAAAAATATTAATTAGGTATTTAACTTTATTTTTCCATCAAAAGAATAAATAATTTTACTTCCTAAACGTCTCAAAATCAATCATTAAAATTTTCAATGATGAGTTTCAATGATAGCTATAACTGGCACCTAACACAGTATTTCTCTGAGCTAAGCTAATAGTCCAGTAACTATATACATTTGACCTTACGTCAGGTCCGTTCGAATTTTTCGCGGTTTTTTCACTTATTGTCCATTTTAACCATTACGCCTTAATTTCCGATTAAAACATTGCTCTACTATTTCATCCTTACTAAATTTGCTTCAATTTGAGTCCAAAGCCGGTTCTGTACACATATCAGTTTCCAAGGGACGGCTTCTCAAAATATAGCAATAAAAAATTTAAAACAACAAGTAGTATATAAAACAGTATAATAACAAAAACATAGTCTTTGACATATACTGCATCAAAGCAATAGAGCGTATAGATTGGGCCAAAAGAAGAAAACAATAGTACTGGATGGGGGGTATATATCCCCCCGTTTAGGCGGGAGGGGCAATTTTAAGAAAAGTTGACTTCAAATAGAAAAATAACTTTAAAAAACAATGGTAATATCTGGACGAATATCCATTGCTCATCTTAAAGCCAGAAATCCATTCTTTAATTTTATTTTTAAATAAAGTTTTCTTAGCTGATGGTTTTTGAAAAATTTACTTTCAAACTCAAAATTTTGAGAAAAATACGATTTTTTTTTGTTAATCTATTTTTTTTTTATTTTATGGTATTAAGTACTATTTTTGTTTTTGATTTTAAATGCCTTTATTCATTTTTAGCTAAAAACTGAAAACCAAATGCTAACATGACTTCTAGTTTTTGAGAAAACTGAAATTTCAGTTTTCATGACTAACATGACTTCAGTTTTCTCAAAAACTAGAAGTCATGTTAGCATTTGGTTTTCAGTTTTTAGCTAAAAATTAATAAAGGCATTTAAAATCAAAAACAAAAATGCTAACATGACTTCTAGTTTTTGAGAAAACTGAAATTTCAGTTTTCATGACTAACATGACTTCAGTTTTCTCAAAAACTAGAAGTCATGTTAGCATTTGGTTTTCAGTTTTTAGCTAAAAATTAATAAAGGCATTTAAAATCAAAAACAAAAATGCTAACATGACTTCTAGTTTTTGAGAAAACTGAAATTTCAGTTTTCATGACTAACATGACTTCAGTTTTCTCAAAAACTAGAAGTCATGTTAGCATTTGGTTTTCAGTTTTTAGCTAAAAATTAATAAAGGCATTTAAAATCAAAAACAAAAATATTAGGTACTTAATTCCATAAAATAAAAAAAAATAGATTAACAAAAAAAAATCGTATTTTTCTCAAAATTTTGAGTTTGAAAGTAAATTTTTCAAAAACCATCAGCTAAGAAAACTTTATTTAAAAATAAAATTAAAGAATGGATTTCTGGCTTTAAGATGAGCAATGGATATTCGTCCAGATATTACCATTGTTTTTTAAAGTTATTTTTCTATTTGAAGTCAACTTTTCTTAAAATTGCCCCTCCCGCCTAAACGGGGGGATATATACCCCCCATCCAAAACTATTGTTTTCTTCTTTTGGCCCAATCTATGCGCTCTATTGCTTTGATGCAGTATATGTCAAAGACTATGTTTTTGTTATTATACTGTTTTATATACTACTTGTTGTTCTAAATTTTTTATTGCTATATTTTGAAAAGCCGTCCCTTGGAGACTGTTATGTCTACAGAACCGGCTTTAGACTCAAATTGAAGCAAATTAAGTAAGGTTGAAATCGTAGAGCAATGTTTTATTCGGTAATTAAGGCGTAATGGTTAAAATGGCTAATAAGTGAAAAAACCGCGAAAAATTCGCGGTTTTTTTGGATTTTTACCAATGTTGCGTTCGGCGCTCGAGGTCGAAAAATCGGATTTATTACAAGGCCAACATCATAAACAACTCTGCAAAAAATCAGAACTACCGGACCTGACGCAAGGTCTCAGTCCTATGAAACTACAAGGTTACTGGACTATAAGCCCAAAGGGGCTAAGTTGTTGTTTAAACAGATACAATTTTTTTTAATTAATTTATGATAACTATTTTTAGTCGTTTTTATAACAAATTCTTCATCAATCATCTTTCAGGCTTTTGAAGAACTTGAAGACTTGCTCGCACTTCACAATATATGTATTGCAATTAAGGAAAAGCTGGTGAAAGATTCAGGAGTTGCGAAAGAAATTGCGTACGACAGTATTGTTTTGAAATTGCTAACGAAGCCCAGAGCTAGAGGTAAGTTGTAATATATGTAGGTATAACAATTAGCGATCAGAAGTTCATTATATATTTTTTTATTTAAATTTGAACTTAAACAGACTAGATGCAACAAGCTTAGTGAAATTGTAAAATTTATTTTTTTACAATAGATCGTGAATGCACTTTTCTTATCTGTAGGCAGTCTGTATAGGTACTAAAAGCAAACTCGCAAAATTTCACAGACGAATATCAACTGACAATAAGAATGACATTGTGCGAGCTAACAAAAACACAATTGCAAACTTTACGCTGTTTGGTAAAAGGGGCAAATTCGTTATCGGGGCACATTCGTCTTTCCATTTTTCCCGAAAACTATGATATGTAGGCCCATAATTTAAATGGCGAACACACCCTTTCGTATATCCATGCATTTTGTTGTAGTTTGACAGATCTAGTTGGTTGGGAAAAAAAGTTAGAAGTATTTAGGTGTTTTTTGTGTCTTCCTTGTTAATTTCCACTCCTGGTAAGTAAAGATTTTTTTGTATTATTTCTTTTCAAAAACTAGTGATATTTTGTGAGGAGTATTTATAAACATTCGTCTTTAAGTTGAACAAAACAAAGGAGAATGGGCATTTTTGGGCGTTAGTCGGCCATTATTGAACTTAGTGTCAAATGAAAGGTATGCTACTCAGGAACAACTTTCACCATGGGCGTTACATTGCATTTCATCTAGAAAGAAGATATTTTAATGTTAATATAACACAATTGCATTGAGCAATATTGCATAGTCATTATATGTTTAGTGTGTGTAATGCTTTTTCTAACTTCATAACGTCTATTGATACTGTAGTAGTGTGTTTTACGGAGTTTCAGAATATTTAAAATGACGCATTACGGGTTTAAACAGACTCAGTACGTATTTCAACAAATTTTTTAAATATATTATTTTACTCCGGATTTAAGCCTCATATTTGAAGACTTAAAAGTACCAGGTTGACTAATAAAATCGTAAATACATCTACATTTGTAGGCATAAATAAAAACCAAACGGAGAACATTCGATTACCCGCAACGGAATCAAGAGCGATTTAGAGCTTGACTACACTAAGAGCACTTTTATTAGAGAAATAGAGACATGCCTCTCAAACATTTTGTTTTAATATTGTGAGGATTGTAATATTATAGTTTTATGGTAAATGTGTGCTATCAGAGTGTCAACAACAGTGTTACTTACCCATCTCTCGTTTCTTTTTTGTTTTACTATTTTTCATATACCTACATTATCATCAACATCTTGTCCTGTAACCCCGGCTGGAACATAGGGCGTCAACAAAACGTCTCCATCCTTCACGGTCTGCTGAACGTATTTTAGCTGTGGCCACGTCTTTATCTGGGATTCTGCTTCCGCTAAGACAGTTGATTTCCATGTTGTTCTTGGTTTTCCAACCCGCTGTGCACGCTGAGGATTCCATTCAAAGGACTGCTTTGCAATTTCATCGTTTGGTTTCCTCAGTGTGTGACCAATCCAACGCCATCAACGCTTTCACGTCCAGCCGCTCTTGACTTGTCCTGTGCCACAGTTCCTCGTTTGATATTATTTGTGGCAAGCGAATCTTTAGAATGTGGTGAAGACAGCGATTCACAAAAGCCTGCAATTTCCTCGAAATGGTAGACGGGACTTTCCAGGTTTCACAACCATATAACAGCACGGATTTGACATTGGATTCGAAGAATTTCAACTTAGTGCGTAAGGAGATTTGACAGGATTTCCAAATTTGGGAGAGAGAACCGAAGGCAGCACGAGCTTTATTTATTCTACTTTTTGAACGTCCAGATCCGTACCACCGTTTGCAACACTGGCCGTCAGTACGTCATCAATCGCCAGCAGGAAGAGAATTTGCGATAGAACATCCCCTTGTCTCACAGCCTGTTGCACTACGAATGAGTCGGATAGCTGCCCATTGTGTAAAACAAAACACCTTGCGTTGTTGTAGGACTCTTTAATAATGGCAAGAATTTTTGGCGGAATTCCTATACCAAGCAACGATCTCCATAAACATTCTCGAAGGCCTTCTCAAAATCCACGAACATGAGGTAAGGCGGTGATTGAAATTCCATCGACTGCTCGAGGACGATAGGTAGGGTAGTGATATGGTCGACGCACGATTGACCACTACGGAAGCCAGCTTGATGCCTCTTGAGTGTAGACTCGATTCTATCCTTTATTCTACATACCTCCTTTCTTTGGCTTAACACTACTGAAACGATTTACAAAACTGAAAAGCCATACTCCTACTCCAAGAGACAAAAAATATATTTTGATCATAAACCGCGACTGCAACACTAATAAAAAGAAGAATCTCGCTGCTCGTATTGTTGAAGGTTCTGTTGTTTGTTGTTATAGGTATATGTTTTTATAGCTTTTCATTAAGAGGCCTCCGGACAAAAGCTCGAACTCAGATTCGAAGACTTCTATCTTCGAATAAAAAAAACGAAAATAAAAAACCCACCCCTAAGAACATGTTTGATCTTCAAACAAACATCGTTCGAGTGGTACGCATACGACACTTAAAGAAACAGAAAAAAGGTATTCGCGCACAGCGCACACAGCCAGCTTTTTTTGTTTTTGTTCCCTTGCACTACTCACTCCTTGTCTATTGAACAAGAAAAAACAGTGTACATGTACAAACCAAACTTTACGATTTTTATTTTGTTCATTATTTCAGTTTGGGTATAAGGATAGGGAGTAAAGTGTTTGTAATTATTCTATTCGTTTGTTGGAAAGGGATATTACCTATATGTGATTTTTTGATTTGGTGTGGTGGTGCACGAAAAGCGCTATTTGTGAAGTTTTGTCTGTCTTATTTTTTTCTCATTTGGAAATAAAGTTATGATAAATGTAGATAGCTAGTATTTGTATCTTTATTTTCTTCGTAGTTTTTGTTTTCTTATGGTAGATACAAACATTTCAAAGTATTTGTAGTTCATGCATTTATTGAAATGGGGGTAGTATTCAACTTGATCTTGAACATGAATGATTTTAGATTTCAGGATATTGTTATGGTAGGTAAAGGATCAGGCAGGAAGACCGGAAGGAATTGAATTTAAGAAAATTGTATATAAAAACATGGTAATTGTTTAGACTCGTTTGTCTAACTTTATAAAAATCAAGCACATTAACTTGATTTTATTTATTTGTGAAGGAGTGAAACAAGCACTTTAACTTGTTCACAATGAAGAACCAATTGGATCAATAATGAACACAGAATTACCTTTAATTACTGACTGATATTTTATTGAGAATTATTAACTCTATTTATACATACATTTTGCTTATATTAAAATTACATTAACTTTTTTGACATACATAGAGAAATTACAAAATTAAAATTATTACGACACTAATAATAAACCAATGACTAACATAAACAAAAAATATAATGCAATAACCAACAACAATGCCAATGCTACCGTAGGTATTCTTCAGTGGGTCAACTTCCACTCGTTCTAACTGCTGATGATGCATAACAAACGATGAACTGGGTTCCAGGTCTTTGTTGTATTATTTTAATTGTTTATACTGTTGACTTATGACAGAAAAATGTAGAGAAGCATGAAATACGACATTTAAATTAGCTAAAACAACTCCTTTGACAGTTTGAGGTGGAAAAAAAGAATGCCATCTGAATTCTTGATTGAATATGATTGTATGGGAACAAAATTTAAATCGTTGGAGCGGTTTTTCAAAAAAATATTTTCTTATACGTACCTATGTAAAATTCTTAAAACATTTTTAAAAACTAATTTTGGTATGCAAATCTTAAACATGTATTTATGTGTATATAAAAACAAAATTTGAAAAAAATGTCAACCAACCCGTTTTGAGAAATCGAATTTTCAAAAAAAAAAAAAAATTGAAACTTTTTTTAAAAATTCATAAACTTTTTTTTTGGAAATTTTGATATGCAATATTATTAAATTTTGTCTGAAATTTGTATATAAAAATAAATTCATGTAAATCCATTTAGTCGATAACGAGAACATTCAAAATAAAATAATACGTTCTTTGACAGGTAATAGTTGCTTAGTGTAAAATTTTATAATTTTTGGTAGTAGATCGTACTAATTTAAAGTATATTAAAAAAGTTTATCAATATCATAGGAGTCGTTTTCAAGCAAAAAAATATTTTCCTTTGCGGTTTTTTAACTTTTGGGGCATTTCACGTGAAGCGGACAACGAAAAAAAAGTCGGGTCTTGAAATTCGTTCAATTTTGGGTCACTTGTACTTCTTTTGATACTTAACATAAATGCAGAAGGATTTTGAATTTTGAGGCCTGGTGCTGGAGTTATGGGCTTGTAAGGTTTCGGCAAGCCATGGGGTAGAGTTTGAAAGAAAAATGTTTATAAATTAAATGAAGGGATAGGAAAATTATTTGAGTACTGGAGTAAATGGTTAATTAGATGTTCTTTTCATTAATGAAATATCAACCGGAAATCGATTTTTTTTTTTAGGTAGAAAACCGGAAGTTAACATTTCAAATCAGATTTTAAGAAACTTCGACCATATTAATTTTTGTTGGTAAAATGTCAAAATTTAGCTAATACCTTATAAAAACCACATGCCAAATTTCATAGTGGGATCTCAATTCGTTTAGAAGATACATAATTTTTAGTGCGTGGCAATCATTCAAAGAACTGATTTTTTGTATAGAAAACCGGAAAATAGGCCAGGAGCCGAGTATTTTTTGTCTTCAATTTTCTATTGAACTGATATTCTTGTTGCAATATGTTTAGGGATGTTCTCCATATGTAAATCCAAGTTGGCGGACCGGGGTGGTGCAAGCGTCAGCCACCATCTTGGGAAACACGTTTTATTAAATATGTCGTGAACCGTGCATTGGAGGAATGTAATAGTAAACTTTTTCGAAAGCTTATATTCCATTCTTTTATTTACTTTTTAAATCAAGTTGTTTAGTGCAATTAAATTTTGAGCAAAATTTTGAAAAAAAATCAACTTAAAACAAAAAATTTCACAAATATTGACTTTAAAATTTTATTGCTCAAAAAGTTTTTACTAAAACAACTTGATTTAAAAAGTAAATAAGAGAATGGAATAACAAAAAATCAGTTTTTTGAATGAGAGCCACGCACTAAAAATTATGTATCTTCTAAACGAATTGAGATTCCACTCTGAAACTTGGCATGTGGTTTCAATATTCTATTAGCTTAATTTTGAGACATAAACAAAAAAATTTAAATGGTCGAAGTTTCTGAAAATGTGATTTGAAATGTTGACTTCCGGTTTTCTACCCAAAAAAAATCGATTTCCGGTTGAGATTTCATTAATGAAAAGAACATCTAATTAACCATTTACTCCATAGGTCTCAAATAATTTTCCTATCCCTTCATTTAATTTATAAACATTTTTCTTACAAACTTTACCCCATGACTTGCCGAAACTTTACAAGCCCATAACTCCAGCACCAGGCCTCAAAATTCAAAATCCTTCTGCATTTATGTTAAGTATCAAAGGAAGTACAAGTGACCCAAAATTGAACGAATTTCAAGACCCGACCTTTTTTTCGTTGTCCGCGTCACGTATGGAAGGTACCGTTATTTTTTAAAATTTTAAAATTCTTAAAATTTTTTCAAAAAATATTTTAGAGAGTACTAAAAAACTCAAGTATCAAGTTTCAAAAGAATCGATCATGTCGTTTTCGAAATATTTGATTTTCCAAACAAAATTTCAAACATTTTTTAAAATTCCAAAAAATATTTTTTTAAAAATTTTGGTACACAAAACTATTTATATTTTTTGTAAGCTTCTGTATAAAAAATATAATTGAAATCAGTCGAACCGTATCAAAATTTAAAAAGTGGTTCTTTAGGAGGTAGCATTAATAACCATTTTTTTAAAATGGTTTTCCACCAAACACAAAGGAAGCCTTTACAAAAATAAATTTATTGAATTTTTACATTTAATTTTTTTAGTTCTAAATTTTTGTCGGCAGTATTTTTCTAATTAATTTCAACATTTGCTAAATGGTTTTATGTTTGTTATATTTTTAATTAATTTAAATCAATAATTAACATATTCCTTTTAAATTACTGTTTGTTGAATGAGCAATTGCTTTGAACAAGGTCACAAATTTTAAAGGTATGTTCATTATGTACGAGTACGAGTATGTTAATTATCGATTTTTAATTTTTTTTTTGGAAAATAAGCAAAAAGCAATGGTTGTTCTCATTTCAATTCAGCTGGAGTAACCATTCTTTTATTTATGCACCATTTATGAACACAACATAATATAAGCTTAAAATATCTAACAAATAACATTTTCAAACAGAAAGCATAGATAAAGGATTTTGGATTCTTAAAGATATTTACATACATTCAAAAACTGCTATATTAATCCTCCTACCTGTGAATTATGCAGTTCATATCTGTTGACCACACCCACCAAATGATTTTAGTTTTCCAAAATTCTATTTTGCAAAACCAAACTAAAACTTGAATGTACATATACGAGAATATTTATGTGCATTGCTCACAAGCTCCCAAATAAATTTCAATTTATTAATCAATTACAAGCAAAGTTGTATTTTGATCATTTTCAAGACTAAGCAAAAAAAAAATCAAAAAAATGTCGATCCAGCTGCATTAATTTGGATGTACATAAGTCGAGAAATACCGCTTCGATTTTCAGAAATAATGTATCTGAAGAAATTTGAAAAAATCTTAAATTTTCAAAGCGTACTAAAATTATATTTGCATTTAATTTTAGTAGTTGAGAGGTTTCGAAAGGTTTAAAAGCAAGCTTTCACTCCATTTACAATAATCTTTTCATTTTAAATACGATTTTAAAAATTTGTATTTTATAGGAGTTTTGATTAATAACAGGTTATTTTGGTGTATCAGACATATTTCTAGGTTAACCACATGATTTTATATCGATTTTTGAACATTACTCAACCCAAAATTTTGCAAACTAGGTACAAATATAGGAGTTGAAATATCACGCATAAGCTCTCCGCAAATGGTTTATAACTTCAGTTATTCTTTTTTGGGGTATGAAATGAATGATAAATATAACAAGGATAATATTTTTAGAAGATTGTAATGATCCAAGTGAAAATGATAAATTACTATAAGAGGTGCAAATTCGTTTAGAGTGAAAATATCACTATTTTCGGGTGCTTTTGCCTAGAAAATTAATAGAAAAAAACATGAATGTATAGTAATAATGAATCTTTATTTATGCTATAAATATGCAAAAAATAGCATCTTAACTTTACAATGAGTTTACTCGATTTAAAGGAATGTTATATAGATACATCATTTGCGAACATACTCCTCGACTAGGTAAGTTTATTTTTGCAACTAAACAAATTAGGTATGTTATTCATCTGTATTTCTTAACATATTTTTTATTTCGGTACTGAATAAATAAATACATTAAATAAACAAAATATTCCTTCATGCCACCTACATATTATTTTAATGCTGTATAGAAATCCTCGAAACCACCAAAAACCGAAATTCTTATGTCATTACTAGAAGATCGAGATTATATTTATGAAATGTATATCCAAGAGAGCAAGCGCACAAAAAAGGATAAATGAGAGCAAAAAATGGCAAACAAAAACAACCGCCACCAAGTCTACCATTGCTTCAGAACATTCATTATTCTCCACATCCACCTCCAAACGTGAAAGCAGAGAAATCCTCAAAAGAACAAATTTTTCCTTCAAACCTACATACCTTCACATATATTTTGTGGTACAAAAATTAAAAACGAAAATTCTTGCCAAGATCGACAAGAATGAAATAAATATATCTGAAGTGTACACACACACAAGCAAAATTTAAGTTGGAGCTAACTATGAAGACAAAAAAACTACCACCACTGCTTTGCAACCTTCATTAATTGCAAAAAAAAACAAACAGATGAAATACCCAAAAACCAACAACAACAACAGATACACTTGCGATAGTGGTATAATGTTGCATCTGGTTCGTGTTTGATTCAAAATCCAACATGATGTTCATTTTCGAAGAAAAGCCATCATGTGGCAAATAGATGTACTAAAAATTCGAAATATTTGAAAATAACGACTTTTTGCTGGAAAAGAGACCTGTGTAAAAAAGGTAGTTTCTAATAAAATTTAAGTTTTTGCGCTAATTTATTTTAGTGAATTAGTTTATTAGAACTCTTACATCATTATGAGAAAGTTTCAATATATTTGGTTAATTTCTTATTACTTAAAAACTCAATTGAAAAGTAGAAAATTTGTCCATTTCCAAAAGCAAATATTTCAAAAAATAGGGATGAAACTCAAAAATCTTTTCCACCCATATTGAAGCCCTAATCATTAACGTTACAATGATATATTTATAATATATGTGCACCTCTCCTATTTCGAAATCCTTCGGAATCCATTTGGCAGTCTTACGTGATTTTTACAAAACCTCTCCCTGGATTTTTGAAATAAAACAAAATCAAAAATTTAAGTCCACCCATTTTGAACCCAAAATATTTTTCTTTCATATGCAATTTAAATTTTGGCAATACATGCTTCCGTGGCTGAGATCCTTTGGAATCCATTAGGCCAATTTTCCATATTTCTCAAAAATTCATCCGGAGGCCTCTTAATAATAAATTAATGTTATTAAATGTGATTTGTGGCAAGTAACATTAACTTAATTGTCAACTGAACTATTTACTCCTTGGCAACAATAACCAGAAAATCAGTAAAAGATTGACAAGTTATATATTCGCAAAATTATCTAGGTTTCTTTTGTGTTTAGTACTGGACCAGAAGTCAAAAGAATCTAATTTTTTCTCAGATAAAGCTTTTGATTATATAATATTCTCAAGTTCAAATACCAGTGCCCACGTTCTGTATCTCTCGCATGAGGCATGAGAAACGTTTAAAAACGGAACCAAACTCATGTATTTTGTTCCAATTTTCATTGGGTCCGCCCGGGCACTTTAGCACATAGCTGATGGAGACGGAGCTGTAACTGGAACCGTAATTGCAGTTAAAATGTTGAATACACACAAATTCAATGATACAAACACAACACGACGGACGCAGCTGGAAGTTGGTCAAATTTTAGCTTTTATTTGCAGCTTTTTTGATGTTTCAAAATCGCGAGCCCAACCCAGTGTTTACATGTGGGTTGAAATGAACTTCAAACTCATTTCAACCTTTCGTAAAGAATTAAGGTAATTTGAGCTGTCGGTGCTTTTGTTTTGTGTTACGCGATATAAATCGAGTTAAATAGGTATATGTAAAATGGAATCAGAAAAAATAATTCCAGTGTAAGGGACGTTTTTTGGAACAACAATAATATAAAAATAAATTCAAAGGAGTGGCAAGCAATTGGCGATGAACTTAAATTTCCAAGTGTGTTATTTATATTTCTAATTTTCTTCTTTTTCTGTTAGTTATACAGTTTTAATTCATTTTGATTGCATTTCACAGTGTTAAACAAAGGAGGTGTCTTCACAACAATAATTACCGAAAAATCCCAAAAAAAAAAGTTTTTGTTTAGGGGGCTGATGGTATAGGATGGATAGGAGATGGAGATGACAGGGAAATATTCTGCCCAAATCGAATTACTTCTGGATCATTTAAAACCCAGTTCATAAGTGTATTGCTCTAGTTCCCACTTGATGTTTATGTAAAAATTACCTCTTTTTTTAAAGAACCATTGGAAACTATGTGCAAAGTTTGGAGGAGGACAGTCAGGACGAGGACGTTGTTTCGCCAAAATCACATGGTTCATAAAGTGAGGGGAAGTGTCCCCCTCCTGCTTTAGTCCATCGCTTTACGACTGACACAGTGATACCTCAAAAATCAACAAGCAGTTAGTTTCTGGTGACGCAATGTCTCCGGTGCCAGGCGCATGCGGTGCCCTCTCCGTGAAAGGTGGTGAGGACGGTAAGTGGAACCAGTGTTGCCATTAATTTGTTTTAAAAAATCTGCAAAAATGACGAAAAAAATCTGCAATGCAGATTTCTAAAGGAAAAATGTGTTCATAAAAAAATTTTTTTTATTAGAAACCATGACAAAAAAATAACGTAAATTAATTCAAGTAATAAAGATAACATTGTTTCTTTTATAATGTACATTGTAGAATTACATATGCTTAAGGCATTATATATTTTACTTTAAAGTCAGTGCAGTTATTATGATTTGATTTTATAGAATAGAACTTTATATAAAGATGACAGCATACAGCAAAATTATTGAAGATTTTTTTAAAGAGAAGTAAATATAAGTAGGCATGAGTGCAGATATAATCTGCGTTGCAGATTTCCGAATTTCAAGAGTCTGTGGATGGGATGAAAATCTGCAAAATGCAGATAAATCTGCACTAATGGCAACGCTGAGTGGAACAAAGAGGAAAAAAGCTGAGACAGAAAATAAAAAATCACTTCTTCCCACAGTAAATACGGTTAAAGAATTGCACCCATTGCCCCCCCTGTATCCACGCCTGTGCAAATCGTTACATTGAGCAGGAATTTGGACAGTTTATCCGATAGTCGTTAAAAAAAACGAAAACGACATGGCTCTGAAATTGATAACTTTTAATTATTGGCGTTTAGGTAAAATAATTATCCAATAGGAAAAAGAAAAACACCGACAATAAGACAATGTATACGCAAGAACTTGGTCGATGATTATCGAACTTTTAAAATTTGCAGCACAAAAACAATAATTATAAAATAGTAAAGAGTGAAGATAATACTGAAATTATTTTACTTAAACACCCTCAGTCGGTTCAGGAACCGTATCCTTTTATTAACGTTTTCGTGAAAAGACTATTAAATTAAGGATACAAACTGTTATTGTTTAGTTGTTGCTATAAAATTTGAGTCAAGTTTCAAATTGTTCTCAGTTTTAGGGTTGCCATCTAATTTTTCAAAATTTAGAATAATTGTCAAAATCAACACACTTGCTTGTAAAAAGCCGGGCTTTGAGCACATGTTAGCGTATACCTTCTCGAACATGAATAAAAATTGTGTTAGACCAGTTTTGCGGTTGAAGGTCCTTTCCAGACCAGCTCAACATTTTCTAAGTAGGTGTTATAGAAACAATTTTTTTTTATTTTGGAATACCTAACTTCGTCTGCCATCATTTTGTCCATATAACGAAAGGCATAATCTACCAAATACCCCGGTTTCTGAAAGTTGATTTGTTAGTTTTGATAATAATTATTTAAAAAATTAGAAAACAAAAGGAAAAAAATCACCAAGTTTATAACATTAGGGGCCTCTTGGCATGCATTTTCGACAGCCAAACTCGTTTGGCACAATTTTGTCTCTATTTAAGGAGACATTAGCTTACATATTGAAAACCCGGCTTTGTAAAACAAGGTTTGACAGTTATTTAAAATAAAAAAAAGTAATTTCTTATAATACCTAGTTTGAAAATATTGAACTCGTCTGGCAAGAATTTCAACCGTAAAACTCGTCTGGTTTTGTTTTTTCATGTTCGAGAAGGTATAAAGCTAATTTGTGTTCAAAACCCGACTTTGTAAGAGCCAATGTGTGGATTTTGGTAATTATTCTAAATTTAAAAAAAAAAATAAATGGCAACCCCAAAACTGTGAAAAATTTTAAATTTGATTTTTATTTTCGAATTAACTGGTCATGGGTCACTAATACACCCGGTTTGAGCGTATAATCTTACAAGTCCATCAAAATAGCCAAAAATGCCATTCATAAAGCTTTAAAAACTTAAAATCAGCCTAGTTTGAACGACTATTTTTCGGTCGATTTTTATCCAAACCGTTTTTTTTAAATGTATTTTAAAGAAAATTTAATTATCTTTCTTTTATATCAAGCAATGCCTATACCTATCTCTGCTGGTAAGAAAGTTATAAGCATATACGTAAAATAAACAAAAAATGCGATTTAAATTTTATTTTCTACAAAAAAGGTTATGTGAATTATCTCGAAATTTTGCTTCGTTTTCGAGTTATATGCAAAAAACCAAAAGGGGTGCTTTGGCACCCCCTCTATAAAATGCACCCTCCAATTTAATAGCACTCCGCGGTTTTCTCATCTTCAATGACCCCTCTGATGATTTTTACAATAAAATCCCATGAACGTCTTAATTCCTTATTATATGACATAATCAATAGCCTAATAGTTGGCGTTGGCATCACGATCACATATCCCCAGCAAACCGATGCTGAAAAATCTTTTATAATAAATATATTTGGATCTTGCGTTTGGTTTGATCACCTTATCTCAATATGCTTCCCGTCTATACCGCCAACACAAACCCAGTGAAGCAGTTCCATCGATCATTAAACTCGCAACTATGTTATATGTTTCCAGTTGGATGGATTCAGTTCCGGCTTAAGATGGTTGATAGCGATTCCCAAAATACTTGGCAGGTATCAATAATTATTTCCCACACTTTTGACGCTCCCATTCTAAAGGACCAGGCCAAATAGTGTGGTGTTACTCTTTGTGACAACTATCTGAAAAAAATAAGGAAGAAAAAAGAAGACCAGGAACACACGTTTTTTTAGATCACTTACGTCAGTTTTAACACCATTCTGCAATCTGGATCTGGACTAATTATTGCTTACCAAATGGGGGTTTGGTGTTTGGTCAACCTGCTTTTAACCAAAGAGAGTAACAAGGTTTCCTGAATTTGGTTCATTCTTGTTGATTTTTATTGAAAACAAATCAGGATCATGCTCTTTAAAAAAACTTTAAACTCGTTTTAAAAAACTTCTTTGTATTTCTTTTTATGGCTCTAATTCCGCACCCACTATTTTCGTTCTTTTTTTTTATATTTAATATTCCTGAAGATAGGACATTTGAGTGAAACTCAAAATTAATAAAATATCTTCCATTTCATCATTATCAAATTTTTATTTTTATTTTCGATACTTGGTACTGAATTAAATTAGCAAAAGATTCACAGCTGATTTCCAATAATATCAAATGTCAGAAAGCTGCACACCTGCATAATATATTTTTGTTTGTTTACAAAATAATAAATGCCGGTACATATCTCACAATGCCCGTCCCCACATAGGTACACTTACTAAAAGATAAAATAGGTATTTGTTACATATGTAGCAACTAACAAGGCACAACAAAAGAGTATTTTGTAGCCATACATACCTTTATAACAAGAAAAATAGTGATCTTACTAATTAAATTTAATTGTTGGGCTTCGCTTTAAACGTGTTTCATATAAGCTTCCTATGCATTTCAATTTTGACTGGCACAAAACAAAAAGAATTTCGCTCCCACCAACTCATGTGAAGCATACGGGTTTTGGCCAGTACAAGGATCCACTTCCTTTTAAAACCATGTTAATCCTTTTTAAGTAATCCTCATAGATTGCATGATATAGACAAGACACACTATGCACGCACATGCACCTCAAGAGTCTTCAGAGTTCAGACTATGCTCGTGAAGACATTAATCTAATTCTAAAATGTGCTGCAGCGTATTTTCGACATTGTGGTTTTCTAACAATGAATGGAAAATTTAAACAAAATAAAATGAAAGTAGGAACATTTCTTTGTTTTCATTCTAATGCTTGTTTTACATGTATGTAAGGTTAGGAACATATCAAGTTCATATTTACAATACAACCACTATTCTTTGTACAAAGGACTCTGAAAAGAGAGGAAAAATTTCTCCAGAGCGTGTTTACTTAATTGTTTACTTAATTTAATCTATTTTATATCTGTAATATGCTTTATATTTTGCTTAAATGAATGGGAAGTTGGAATCCAGGACATTTGTATGAATGGGCTGTTGAAGCTGCACATGTTTTAAGAAGACTTAACTGCAGGAAGGGCACTTCATTGAAAAAGCAAAAACAAAATAAAATAACAAACTTCGTGAAACTTTGCACGTTGCAGACTGCATCGTACGAGCTTGCTCTTGTGGTTCATGGTTACAATATGTGGCTAAGGATTTGGGAGAATTTGTAGGAAAGTCTATTTATACAGTAAATTCGTTAACGGGCAAGTGTAAGCAAGTCAAAAGTATATTATGTACCGAAGTAAAATGCACGACTGGGTCACGCCTGTTTAAATACATATATTATGTAGGTATATTTGTTTCTTCCTTACATTTTAAATTTAAAAATGACATTTATCCGTTGCACCAAACACCTTTAATTCTTAGAGGCCAATAAACGAACCAATAAAAAAGTTCTATTTTCCTACAGTTACATTTTTAAGAATAAAAAAAAAATGAATTAAATTTCGAAGAACTGATTACATTAACAGTTAAGAAGAAATGAAATGCACGACTGGGTCACACGTACTTGCTGTTATGTTCAAGAGGCTGAGGGTTTAAGAAAATTATGTATAAAGACATGGAAATTATAAGAGACGACAAATGTTGAAAAGCATCAAATACGATATTTAAACTAGCAAAAGCTCTTTTGATAGTTTGAGATGAAAAAGAAGAACTCATTTTTAATTCTTGATTGAATATGATTGTATTTAAAAAATAAAATCATTGGAGCGGTTTTTTTTAAATATTTTTTATATAATGGGTGGTTAAATTTTAAGGGCTGATTTTGAATAAAACACAAATTCTTTCGGAAATTACTGTAATTTCTTTTTATTATGATAACATAAGTATTATTCAATTATGTATGGAACAAGATATCGGCAAAATGGCCACCGAGACCTCGGCGGCACACCTCCATCCGATGGTCCAAATTTTCGATGACGCTGAGGCATAATTGGGGTTCTATGCCGTTAATGTGCCGAATTATCTGATCCTTTACCTCTTGAATTTTTGCTGACTTATCGACGTACACCTTTTCTTTCAAATAACCCCAAAGAAAGAAGTCCAACCAGGGACGTGCCGTGGTGATTTCAGTTAGGTGTGCGCTATATTATTTTGCAATGAAAACATATCTTTCTAAGCTTTGCACACAGTACCAGCGTTCCAAAGCGAGCCTGTTTTCGGACACTTAGTCGCTGCAAAAAACAAGCAGATACTTCAAACAACAATTCTAAGCGGTTACAAAACTTTCTCACTATTAGTTTTTTTGAAAAAAGTAATCAAGGTCAGCAAAAGTACAACAGAGCAAAAGCGCAAATAAGAATAGGTTGCCACGAAGCCAGTGCATCAACTTATAGTTTGTTTTATAAAAAATGAAGGACCTTAGAACTGTAATTCAATTATTAGAGGAGGAGGACTATTTTCATTTAATAAAATAAAAAAAAAAACAAATAAAATAATGTTTGAAATTATTCTAAGGGCCAGTTTCAAATGTTCCGGTTAAAGTTTCGGATAGCTATGCGACACATAACACTATCCAGCAGATAAAAGTTGCTGTTTCATCGTCAAAGTCTCGGTTAAACTAACCGGTGGATAAATTTACTATAGACACCTACAGTTTGCGAAGAATAATAAACATAAAAAACATACTGAAAATTAAATTTTCGTTGTCAAAAGTAAAAATATTTTTCATTTTAATTTGAAATTTCACTGATTTTAAGAATTTAAATTCAGTATGAACCCCGAAGGAATCAAAGAAACTCACGAGTTAGGCATTCGGGGTGTCCAATCCTCCAAAAACAACATCGGAATAAGAATTTTGGAATACAAGCAAGTTTTGAAAAATACGATACCTATTTTGGAATATAGAGAAGAGACCACAATTCAATAATGATATGTATGTTTGAATAAAGATGTAAAGTTCATGAGTCTTTTACTGCTCATTCGCCCGTTTCTATATTTCTTTAAAAAAATCCACGAAAGAATGTTCTGAAACTATATTTTTTTCCAAACGCTTCCCATTAATATTTGTATCTTCTGGATAAGGGCTATAACAGCCACTTGAACCGGCGCGCGGATAGGCTATCCGAGACTTTATCGGTCGGATATCACTATTCGAGACATTTGAAACCAAAAGTTGAAGTTTATTTTGCAGATAAGTTCCGGTTAGGCTATCCGAGACTTTATCCGCAAGTCTTGAAACTGGCCCTAAACCTCTTTAATAATATTGTTTTGTAAGTTGTATTTTGTTTTAAATAATTCTAAACATTTTGGGCCAGTCAATAATTTTACGTGGTAAATTTAATCACTGGAAATATTATGCCTATTAATTTTCAAAAATGTTGGCTACTTTTATTTATTGAAAAAGAAAACTTAATACATTCATCTGTGAAGGTGTTAACCAAGTTATATTATTCCTTGAAATAGGCATCAAATTTATAAAAAAAAAATCAAAAGTGTTAAAAGCCTAAATAAATTTCAATATATTTTTGAATCAACTATGATATTTTAACTTTATTTGCTTTTTTTATAATTCTAAAAGAAATGTATTTTCACCTTTTTTATATATAGAAAATTACAGTTCAAAAAATCAGTAGACTTCCCTTTTTTCTAATTTTTGTAAAAAATCCCAAGCAAAGGAATTTTTTTCATGATCCCCCCCATGTGGATATCACCATCCATCACCACTGGCGCAAAGCAACGAAAATGAAACAGATACAGAACTCTCTGCATAGCGAAGTGCAGAATGAAGGACCGTGGTGCGCTCGATGAAGTTGAACACCTTGCTATCTAAATTTCTATAAGGAAGAATGAACTTTGTGTTGTTTTTTTTTTAATGTTTGTATGTGGATTTGCTTCACCTCGGTGCGCTTAACTTAAGCGAATACCACCCTGATGGGTGAATTTTTTTTCGTTTCTTTGAAAGGAAATGAACTTGCTTCGAGTTGCCGAATGAAGAACGAATGTGCGCTTGATGAAGTTGAACACCGAGTCATATAGATTAATAAGGGTAGGTATATGTATACCTAGGAGAAAAAACTTTGTGTTGGTTTTGTTTTAGGTTTTTTTGTGTGTGAATTTGCTTTGCCTTGGTCCTTGGTGCGCTGAATTTTAAGAACACCTTGTCTACATGGTGTTTTTATTTTGTTTACTTTTACTGGGTGGAATGATTTTATTTTGAATTGGGTGTGTCCATACTTTTGTTTGGAATATTTATACAGGTAAAATATTAAAAAGAAAGACAAGTGCGTTTGCTAAGATTTAGGAAGGGTGTGCGGAGAACACCTGCGCACGTTCGAATAAACGTCACTGAATCCAACGGTGTCAAATTACATGATCTTGGTGGCCAATTTACATCGCCACCACGTGAAATAGCACAGCGATTGAATTTGTCTCGCAAAAGAGCCATTGTTTCGTTAGCTGTGTGGCAAGTGGCACCGTCCTGTTGAAACCATATATCGTCCACATCCATATCTTCCAATTTGGGCCATAAAAAGTTTGTTATCATCTCACGATAGCGAACACCATTCCCAGTAACTGCCTGACCGGCCTCATTTGGGAAAAAATACGGTCCGCGCCCGATGATGCCGCCAGCCCATAAACCGCACCAAACAGACACTCTTTGTGGGTGCATTGGTTTTCGACAATCACTCTAGGATTATCCTTCGCCCAAATGCGGCAATTCTGCTTATTGATGAATCCGCTGAGGTAAAAAGGTGCCTCATCACTGAAGATGATTTTCTTCTATCGCATTTTGATTTGAACGCCCATTTTCATAATAAGCCTGAATAACTTTAACGCGTTGCTCGATTGTCTATCTTTCCATGGTTCAAATTAAGTTAGTCTGAAATTGAGAAATGTCAAATGAAATGCAGAAAAAAACTTGACGTTTAGGTGTGGCTCACATTCAACTTAAAATTTAACCACCCTTTATTTTATACTAGCTGGATCGCCCCGGCTTCGCACGGGTAAACAAATTTATTTTGAGTATATAAATTAATATAAAAAAATATGAATATTAATACTAACTGAAATCTATTACTAATTTTAATATCGATTGATTAGTTAAATTTATTTGTTTGAGTTACGTTTTACGAACAACATCATTCTAAAGCTTTCATTGGCGGATGGGGTCATGACCCCCCCTGGGCATAGGCGCCCGGAGAGGGGGAAAGGGGGGGCAGTTGCCCCCCCTGGCTCTGGACAATACCACACAACTAAGGAAATTTTCATTTTTTCTCTTTGAATTTTAACAAAAAATTTGCCTTCTCTCCATGATTTGCCCCTCCCTGGCTCTGGATCATACCAAATGTATCTGAAAATATCCTTAGTTTCGATATTGTTGGAAAATATGGATATTTTCTTTACAGCTTCTTTATTGAGTTCATGGTTTCCCCCCCCCCCCCCCCCCCTGGCATTACCACATTTTGGCATGCATTTTTTACTATTAATTTTAACAACTACCAATTTGTCTTTTTTTGTCAAGGTTTATGATTTGGTTTGGTTTTTTTTTTTTTGCAATAGCTCGCTCGCATTTCATTTCACAGCAAAATATTCAACTTTGTAAAGAGCTTTCATTTTACCCGCGAAGTACGTTGCTGACGTTGTATCACAGCTGGATAAAGCATGAGTGTCAAGTTAGCAAAGCAACTTTGACGAATCGAAAAATGGTTAGTTGGATAATTTGCCGTTAATTAGTCGTTAATTAGTTGTGACAATTTCGAATTTTTCGTTCAATGTTTTCCTATCGAAAATCAGTAAGAACTTCTTATACCTGACGGTTTATGGCTTAATAATTTGCCGTTAATAAGTCGTTAGTTAGTTGTGACAAATTCAATTTGATCGTGCAATGTTTTCTATGTTTTTTTGGGTGCTTTGCTAACTTGATATCAAGTTAGCAAAGCAACTCTCACGGATCGAAAAATGGATAGGTGCATAATTTGTCGTTAATTAGTTGTGACAATTTCGAATTTGTCGTTCTATGTTTTCTATGTTTTTTGTTTTGAAAAGTGGTAAAAATTTCTAAAATTCAATATTTTAGTGCTTAATAATTTGCCGTTTATTAGTCGTTAATTAGTTGTGAAAAAATCAATTTTGTCGTGCGATGTTTTCTATGTTTTTTTGGGTTATTTGTTTTCTATGAGTGTCAAGTTAGCAAAGCAACTTTGACGAATCGAAAAATGGGTAGGTGGATAATTTGCCGTTAGTAAGTCGTTAATTAGTTGTGATAATTTCGAATTTTTCGTTCAATGTTTTCTATGTTTTTTTGGGTGCTTTGCTAACTTGACACTACTCGAAAAGTGTGAAAAACTTCTTATACTAAATGTTTTATGGATTAATAATTTGCCGTTAATTAGTCATTAATTAGTTGTGAAAAATTGAATTCAATCGTGCAATGTCTTCTATGTTTTTTTTTTAATTCTTCGTTAGCTTCAAACCAAGTCAGCAAAGCACCACCTTTAAAAGGGATTGAAACTGGTAATACCGAGCTGTTTATGGCTTAATAGTTTACCATTAACTAGTCTTCAATTAGTTGTGGCAATTTTGAATTTGTCGTGCAATGTTTTCTATGTTTTTTGAGTTCTTTTGTAGCTTGACGTCAAGTTGGCAAAGTACTATCTGAAAATGGGCTTAAATCTGTTTATATCGGATGGTGTATGGCTAGATAATTTAGCATTAACTAGCCATTGATTATTTGTGATAATTTTGAATTGGTCATTCTATGTTTTCTATGTTTTTTCGAAAAGTTGTAAAAACTTCCAAAACTTCCATTATATGTTATTCCTTGATAATTTGCCATTTATTACTCGTTAATTAGTTGTGAAAAATTAAATTTTGTCATGCGATGTTTTCTATGTAATTTTGGTTACGAAGTAATATCGGAAAAATTCAAGGAAAAAATTATATGCACTTAGGGCACCTGTTTTATACATTCAAAATAATAAATCAATTGTGTTTTAAAGTAAATGAATCAATAATTATCAAATTTTGATCTGAAAAACTAAAATAAAAAAAATTATAATATACATACAGTTTATTATCCAGAGGTCGTTTTATACAATATTTATAGAAAATAATTTAACGCTGAACAATTTGTAAACAGTACATCCGAAGTTGTTTTGGATTTTGTCATTGGATGAACGGATTTAAATAAGGATCTGAAAAGGTCCTTTAAATAAATCTTTCTTCATCAAGTATCCATTCATTGCGGCTGTGAAGCTATTTATTAAAAAAAATGGTCTCCATCAGTCAAGCCATTAATTTTCAAAGTCTGTTGAAGAATGGCTACGATGTCGATGCTTTAAGAAAACTTCTAAAAAATCAGAAATTTGAAATTTTTTTACAAAAATGTGATTTTATGGCATTTTTGAATGGGGATAGAATGACAGTTCTTGTTCTGAAAAGGAGAGAAAATTGTTCCGGATTTGATTTCAGAATTGTTCATACGTATCGAATCGGTCTTCCGGATTGCCAATCGAAAAAGCCATTAGGGAAATTCGTTTACATTTGGATATTTTCAAAACAGTGTCTTTCAAAAACATGTCAACATTTTGCAACTTCGTTATTCCTTGAAAGATTTCAATGAAATTGACACAGGTGATGGCTTGTACAGAATTTAAAAAAAAAATATTTTCAAAACAGGGTGCTTTAAAAAAAATGTCAACTTCGTTGTTCCTTGAGTGATTTCAATAAAATTGACAGGATAGCTGAGACTGAGACAGAATTATAACAGAAACGAATATTTTCAAAACGGTGTTTCAAAATATGGCACCATCATCACCATGACCTGTGGCAATTTCATTGAAATCATTCAATTCGATTTCATTGAAATCTATCAAGGTCAAATTATTTCGAAACTTTTTTTTTGAAACTGTCCTTTTTCTTTTTGTAAAATTACATTTTTAATTCTTATTTCAAAGGTTCGTGAATGGATCTTCAATAGTTCTCGCATAGTTAATTCGGAACGAACCATATTTTATAGATCCACATCCTAGCATTTTTAGTTCGATCGTGAAAATGAATTTTGTTTTAATCGAATCAAAAATAACAACCCTTTTGATTTTTCACGAGTGAACGAATGATATTTTATTGTTCTATGAACCTTGCATTTTTTACAAACTTCCAAAAAAATGCCTGTGTGGTTAAATAAGTACGGTCTACTATTGAATATAAAATTATTTTATGCTGGATAACTATTAACAGTACCATTACTCCAAAGAATGCGTTTCGCCCAGGCATGGTGGTGGGCTCATCAGTTAGATGCCACCATACCCAATCTAAGACGCAATGTTTTTGTCGATGGTTACCGACAAGTGCATATAACACTCAGTGAAAGAACTCACTGAGAATTATATGCGTGTCTAAGGAACTTTGGTTAAAGTTATGCACTTAGACTTGTTTATTGAATTTTATTCATGAAACTCCACAAAAAGAATTTATTTTGGAATAATTATTGATGGTTTTAACTATTAATAATTTTTTCTTTATGTTTTCTTTTAAACAATTTATTAACAGTACCTCCAATATAACGTTATTTTGGATTTTTTCATTACTGACTGAAGGATTTAAATGAAATTATTTATAAAATTTCCAAAAAGCTCAAATTATACTGCATATTAAAATTAAAAAAAAAAATTTTTGAATACCTATTTTTCGAAAAATTGATTTGGTGTCTGCCAAATATTCACATAAGCTTAAGTTACTAATACAAATCTAAAAGGCCCAGGGGCTTTTAAATGTTTGCAATTTCAAAGGTCACTACATGGCCATCAAAAGTAAGCTAAGTTTTCAGTAATTGGTCAGGTATAGATTTTTTTTAGGAATTTAAAAAAAAAGTTCCATACCACATTATGACTTAGTTGACTTCTCATAATGATTTAGTGGCCTATCGGATGATAAGTGTACGTTTTTTTGCGAAAACCCATAAATCAGGTGCCAAAACCCACTATGCTAATAATAATAAATTTGAAAATGTATTGACAAAATCAATGCCTGACCAATTACATTACGACCTTTTATACTTCTACTTGTTTTCTAAGATAACATAAAAACAAATTTTAAATGACCTTCAGTGGCCTTTAAAAAACTTTTAAAATTTTATTTAAACAAAATCACTAAACGATTACTGAAACTCATAGACCTTTTATTACGATCTACATTGGCCTATCTGGTTGGTTAAGAAATCTTGAAAATTAAACTATAGCGTTATAAAATCTTGCAATCACAAAATCGTACCACAGTACCGCACTAATGAAATCTCGCAAGCTTACATCTCAGATTAAAATCTCGCAAAATATCGCAGAAAGTACTGTTTCTAATCAAAATTTTGCTAATCTTGCGTGAGATTCTGTTGGCGATTAGTCTTCGCGTTTATTTTTTTTTTGTCAGTCTGAAACTCGGAGCGAATGTTACTGCAAATGCGAGATTTTGATATTGGAGACTTTAATTTTCGAGATTTCGGTTTATTTTGTGTTGCGAAATGTTAATGCGAAATTGTTAAAAATGGGATTTTTAATGTTGAGATTATTGAGAAAATGTGAGTCTTCGGTATTCAAGATTTTGGTTTTGTTATTTTGTAAGGTTCCTGGCTTTTCAGATTTTACCCATTTTTTTGGGAATATCTCACACATTTTACCCATTTTTTTGGGAATATCTCACAAAAAGGTGCCAAAAATCGTGGGTGATATTGAAAAGCAAATTTCGGTAGCAAATTCATTTTTTGAATTTCAATTACCACCGCATTATGCTTCGATTTGGCGGAGGATTTGATTACTTACACTCGCCCACCTAGCAACTTGACAGAAACTATAGGGATTTCAACGTATTTTTTTATATGGCGACATACCTCTGTTTTGTGCAGGGGATGTCATTAAAAAAAGTAGTAAGCTACTTAAGTTCCTTTGTGTTACGATACAAAAGAGAAACATAGATTTTTAAAGGCCTAAGCTCTTAAGGCCAAAAATTACGGTTCTTAAACTACATACATATTTGCAATAAAAAATTTATTTTGTAATGTAATACCATGACTTTTGAAGAGCCCCCTGGGCAAAAGTCTGGATACGCCCTTGGAAGCTTTGGGATACATATTACAAATTTTTGTTTTTTCCATAATTTGCATAGACATTTTGGTACCATTGAAATGCGTGAAAGTAATATTTTATTTTGTCCTTTGAATTTGCCATTTAAAATCGTGACATCCATTACATTGTTCATCAACTTTTCCACAACTTCACACACAGCTTGTTTTATGCCATTTCAACATCCACCCATCCTCATTGGAAAATATATTATGTAAAATGTAATTGAATTGTAAATAAAACACGTACATATTTGATGTACATTTGAAGGGATCGACGCACCTTCAAGTGTTGTATCGCATTCTTCATAATTTTCAAGCAAATGTAATAGTTTGTTATCTTCTAGATATTTCCCGCACATAACTATGATCATTTGCCAAGAATGTACGCAGTATTTCGATCGGCGGAGTGGGGGAAGTTATTAAAAACCAATTTCAGCTGCATTTAACATATTATTCTGTTTTTTAAACAAAATATTAGGTTAGTCCCACCAAATAAAATTTCACTGAGCTCTCAATGTCAATTTGACGGAGCACAGTGGGACCGAGGGGGAAAAACCTCATATATAAAAGGGTTTAATTTGGTATTGTGATACGCTTTTCTTTTAATATTTTTCATGCTGATTTTACGGTTATACTGATTTTATGGTAAAAAAATTGATTTCAGCTGAAATAAGGGTTAAGATGGACCATTAAAATTTTGAGCCCTTAAAACTGATGTTTTCCACAATTCATCCATCTAATGGATTATTATTTAAAATTTTTCTTTCAATGTACTCTATTAATATGTACCTAAGGGTATCTAATGAGAAAAAAATTTGCCCCATTTATCGATTAAAGCGAAAAATCAAGCCAATATTTGGACTTCGGGTATACTTCCAGACCTGAATAGCCATACACCTTCCTAGGGTCTGTTTCAGATTGAAATCTATTAAGCCGTTAATCAGAAAATCGAAATTAAAATAAAGCCGTAATATGGGCAGGTACCGTTAAAAACAGTTGTTGACCAAAATGTACACTTTACCTACAGTAATACACTAATTGTTTGTTGCCCAGACCTTCGGCATGACAGTCCAACGCACTAACCATTATGCCACGAGGTATGTACTACTTTTGAGGATAAATAAGAATTTCCTTAACGGTTGCATGGGAAGTATACTGTATGTATACCGTTATTTTTAAACATAAAACAAATTCTATTTCCTTTCGCCAAAAAGTTGTAAGTTCAAAATTTGAAAAACATCGCATCATTGGTTTAGGCCGAGATCAAAATACAACAAACAGACAGACGTGTTCTCTATCATCGTAGTGTCATGTTTGATTGTTATACCTACCTACCTTGGTATACCGCAAGCTGTTGCTCCAAAATTTTAGATTTTGTTCAAACTTTGTGAGAAACTTCTTAAGAATTCCAAAGAAGCCTCTCTGTCAGCATGGAAACATTTAAAAATTGTTGTTTTAATGCTCAAATATTTTTAGGTCTAATAATATTTCTAGTGAATATATAGACCAGGAAAAATAGCACAAATCATATGGGGATCCTAGAAAAAATAATTCATGAAATACTAAAACTGGGATTGACGCAGAATTGCAACCTCTATAACATATCCAAAGTCCCCGCATTGGCTTTTTGTGTAGATGCATTTGAAGAGGTGCAGACGGGGAGAATTTGGAGGTCTATCAAACTAAAATATTTGTTTAGGTAAAACCTTGTTTTTAACGCTGAATCTAATGAAATCAAATTCAAAGTGATACAACCACCCAAAAAAATTATAGTCCTGTCCTTTTTATGTAATGATGACTTTTTTCGGGTAAACTGGTAAAATATTACCGAAAACTCTTTGAAAATAAAAGTTTGTTAATGAAACTTGGAATAAATGTTCCATGTGTTATACGAACTAAGAATCAGTAGAGTCCCCAAAAATATCCATGATGAAAGGGTGTTTTTTTTTAAGGGGAAGGGGCAAGTGTAGAATGTTTACCATAACAACCACGAAAGAACTCTACTCATGAAAAACGCCAAAAATATTGAATTTGTCATGGCAGCCAAGAATCAAAATAGTCCACATAAATATATTTGTTCTGAGCTCGGTAGCTTTCAGAATTTTCGGAATTTTTACCGCAATTCAGTTTCAGTGGCTTTCAACCAGTCAACGAAGACTTAAAATTAATGCAATAAATCATACACGGAAAGAATTGAAAAATCACCAATTGAAAAATTTGCAGTTGCAATTTACGAATCATGTTTTATTCGTAAATCAAGACATTTTGATCCCAAATTAATACAAAAACTGGTAATTTAACATTCAAAACGTAGCAATTTACAAAATTTGTTTCTTCGTGATTTGCAATTAAAGTCCATGATTCAAGCTTGTACTTTTCTTACTAAAATAAAACTTTTTTGGCGTTATTTACTCTCTAACAGCGCTGCTAATAAAAAACGCTTATTCTACCTTTATTCCACGATTTTACTAAGCCACGGAATAACAGTTAAGCCACGGGTTAATATTTCTCATTAAAAAGAAATTTATATTCGTGGAATAGTAAAGTGACGTTTACCGTGCGAGGCCTGTTAAGTATCTTGAAATTTGTACCAAGTTTCGTAAGAATAAGAAGCGAGAGTTGGAGCACCAAAGACAAAGTGAGCTCATAAAAATAATAGACCGAGAGCCCACAGCAGATTTTAGGTGTGAACGATAGCAAAAACAGAAGTATAGGCGTCGAAAGCTTCATTAAAGACTATTAAAAACATCAAAGTCTTTTTTTCGATGCACTGTTTCTCGAAAAGGCCCCAGTTGTGGACTGCAAGACTTTTATTTTTTGAATAGTCCTTAATGGAGCTTTCGACGCCTATACTTCTTTTCTTGCTATCGTTCACACCCAAAATCTGCTGTGGGCTCTTAGTCTATAAACTAAACCATTTATAAATAGCCTTTTGCTTTATTTTCTTCAGAATATAGCGAAATCATGTGCATAGAAAAAATATTTTATTGAAAAGGTAAATCTTCTGCACTGAACCAAAAAGGTACCTAAAATCAATGAATTTGGACATATTTTTAAAGTTCTTAAAAATTAAGTATTGTTTTTCATACTTGTATGAAAAAATTCATAAGGGTATGAAAATTTCTTATAATTTAAGAATTTCTACATACTTCTTAAGATTTGTATTCATAAACAATTTATATAGCTTTTATGAATTAAACCTAAATTTTATGTAGCTGTTCTTAAAAATTAAGTATTGTTTTTCATACTTTTTTGAAAACATTCATAAGGGTATGAAAAATTCTTATAATTTAAGAATTTCTACATAATTCTTAAGATCTGAATTCATAAACAATTAATATAGCTTTTATGAATCAAACCTAAATTTTATGTAGCTGTTCTTAAATTTTAAGAATAATTTATGAAACGTATGAATTTTCAAAAATTTTAGCAGAAAACGTAAGAAAAATTTTAATAGCTTTTATGTATTAAGCTAAAATTTTAAGCTGCTGTTCTTATATATTAAGAATAAATTCATAAAACGTATGAATTTGTTCATTAATTTCATTGGTTTTTTCTTAGTTTTTAGGTTTTTTCAAAAATTTTAACTGAAAACGTAAGAAAAATTTCATAGCTTTTATGTTTTAAGCCCAAATTTTAAGTTGCTGTTTTATTTATTAAGAATTAGTTCATAAAACTTATGAATTTGTTCATTTATTCAATGATTTTTTCTTGGTTTTCAGTTTTTTTCAAAAATGGTAGAAGAAAACGTAAAAAACATTTCATAGCTTTTATGTATTAAGCTAAAATTTTAAGCTGCTGTTCTTATATATTAAGAATAATTTCATAAAACGTATGAATTTGTACATTTATTTAATGGTTTTTTTCTTAGTTTTCAGTTTTTTTCAAAAATTGTAGATGAAAACGTAAGAAAAATTTCATAGCTTTTATGTACTAAGCCCAAATTTTAAGTTGCTGTTCTTATATTTTAAGAATAAATTCATAAATGTATGCATTTGTTCATTTATTTGATGTTTTTTCTTAGTTTTTAGGTTTTTTCAAAAATTTTAGCTGAAAACGTAAGAAAAATTTCATAGCTTTTATGCATTAAGCCCAAATTTTAAGCTGCTGTTCTTATATTTTAGGTTCAAGAATTGTTAAATACTCCCATTATTGCTATTTTCATTCAAAATCTAATTTTTAAAAATTCAAGTTATGTCTTCTTTTGTTCAAATCGAGCTGCAAGCTTAAAATTAAAAATTATAGTAATAGTTTTGCCTTGACAATAAAATGTCTAAACTTTGGGCGTGGCACACGCCTTTTTTTATTGCGCTAGCAATTATTGAAGATCAGACACACAAAATTAATGTTCTAAGAACAAATGCGTAAGATTTATGCATTTTTACTTAAACATATAAGAGATGAATGTTATACATACAATATATGAAAAAAATGCTTATATTTTATGAAAAAGTTTTTAAAAGTGATGCCTTCTCATAATAAATTGAAATTGAGAGGCGAATGAATTGTACATACGCTTATGAAATGGTTCTTAAAAATATTTCATTAACTTAATTACTTAAGCCCTAAGAAAAAATGCATAAGATCTATGCATTTGTACTTAAACATTTAAGAGTTGAATTTCATACATACAATATATGAAAAAAATGCTGATATTTTATGAAAAAGTTCTTAAAAGTGATGCCTTCTCATAAAAAGTTGAAATTGAGAGGCGTATGAATGGTACATACGCTTATGAAAAGGTTCTTAAAAATATTTCATAAACATAATTTCAAAAATGTTCCATACACAAATTTGTATGAACGCAGATTCATACATTTTATGATTTGTTCATAAAACTACTTTTATTTTATAAGAATTTGTGCATTATTTGTATGTATTTGCCTTAAAATTTAATGAATTTTGGTGTATGAACGCGATTCTTAATTTTTAAGAATAATAATTTTTTCAGTGTGATACCAACACCAATAAAAAAAATAGTCTGGCTGCTTATTCCTTCGCTAAACCATCTGCTTCGGTAGTTTAGCATAGTTAACATCACATAGCAGAAATTTTGTTTTATTAGTAACATTTTGCACTTAATCCATGGAATAAGGCTAACCCTTCGCTATTCCGCTTTTTTTAATTTGGCTGTTAAAGAATAGTTTCACAAACAGCATTTAAAAATATTGATTTGCGATTAATATTTAGTAATTTACATTGCACAATCACTGATGTACGCTTCTTTTGTCGCAATTTTCAACTCCATGAGAATAGTTGCAAATCACAAACAAAAAATTCCTTAATCACGACTTTCATGTCGCAATCTACGTCTCGAAGAGACAAAGCACCACAACATGGCATGTATCTAATCATTAATTTTTGACACCAGTGATCTGTAATGCAAATTGGCCTGGTGGTTGCATGCTCGCTCCGCAACTGGAGGGTTGCGAGTTCAAATCCAAGTAGAGTCAACGTAAACTATTTATTTAAAAATGAAATAAAATAAATTAAATGCGTATACCTGCAAAATGAAGGGCTAAGCAAGATTGATCTTTCACAAGTGAGGCAATATCACGAAATAAAAGTGGTTGATCACAAATCTTTTTTGCAAATTTACAAATTGTGCAATTGAGGAATATTTGGATCAAATTGCGATTTGTTGTTCGCAATTTTTGTTTTCTCTCGATAGCATAATTGATACTTAAAGAGGGTTGATTTACGATTTTTGAGTAGATATCAATATCTTCATTTTGCTCAGTTTTGCAAATTGCAAACAAATAGTCGTAAATTACGAAATCCCGAGCCAAGGTATAAATTTGGATTCATTTTTCGTAATTTGCAGCTCATTTTTCATGATCTTATCTAAGAATTCTTTCCGTGTGCTCTCTGGGTTATTATCTTATGTGATAGGGGTGAACCCCGGTATATCATATCAAACGTCCCCAACCCAGGGCCGCGAGCCTTAGGCATAATTTTTTTTGTAATTTGTTGGGAATATTTTGCAAACTAAGCGTTTAAGCAGAAAAGTTTTAAAATTTTGTGTAATTGTTACTAACTGCTTCCTTTTTTTTTTAATTTTAAGTATTCAAACGAATTTTTCAAAATTTTTTAATTTGATTTGACTGTATAGTAAAATATCCAGTCAAGATGTCAACACAATTTAAAGGTAAGGAGAAATTGTTCGATTCAGAATGCGAGGCAGCTCGTAATAGATATTTTGGTAGGTTTGCAGCTTTCAGGAAGTTTAACAACCCATATTTCAAAAAAGGGTATAATGAAGCTAATATTGCCTTCAAAATTATATGTAAAATGAAAAAAATTAAATTCAATGAAAATGAAGCCTTAAAACTCACTTTTTGTACAAATTCGAAAGAATTCTGGAAAGGGATTAAAAACTTAAATGGCAAAAGACTTGAAATCAGCGTCGATCTTAGTGCTGGTTTATTGCTTGTGCACTTTCAAACACTTTTGAATCCAAAAAATATCAGCCCTCAGATTCAATATGCAGCAACTTCATACACCGATCCTATTTTGGATTCCCTTTAACGTATGAAGAAGTTAATGGCATCATTTACAAAATTCAAGATGGAAAATCGCCAGGTGCTGATAGAATTATGACTGAATTTTTTGAGCACGGAACATCTGAACTTATCGCAAAGCTTACTCCAGCTTTTAATACTATTTTTGAAGACAAATTCCAAATCAATTTAAGGAAGCAGTGATTCTACCTGTCCACAAAAAGGGAAACATAAATGATCCAAATAATTATCGCGGAATATCCTTGCTCAATGCTTCGTACAAGGTGCTCACCACTCTCTTGAATGAACGCCTGTACCAATGGATAGAGATTTAAAAAAAACTGTACGAGTTTGAGGCGGGTTTCCGAAAGGGATACTCTACGGTCGACAACATTTTCATTCTCCGAAGCATCGCTGGATCATTTCTTGAACAGAAAAAAAAGTTATATGTATTTTTTGTCGACTTTAAAGCGGCCTTTGATTCAGTCGATAGAAGTGCTCTTCTTTACAAACTGTACACTATAGGAATGACATCTAAATTTGGAAAGATCCTATAAAAAACATTTACGAGTACAACCAAGCAGCCGTATGGAAGAAATCTCAGACTGGTTCGAAACCAAGATGGGAGTCAAGCAAGGATGTCCTTTAAGTCCATATCTCTTCGCCTTATTCATCAATGATCTTATAGACTTCTTACCAGGAGGAATTGAATATTCAGGAATACTCTTCAAAGCTCTTTTGTTTGCGGATGATGTCATCTTATTTGTTAATTCACCTCAAACTCTACAACTGATGATCAATAAACTTGAAATGTACTGCCAAGCCAATTGTGGAATTTAATTGTGAACCTTAACAAATCTAAAGTAGGTAATGATTTTTAAAAATGGATCGGGTAGATTATCAAGGAAGGAGAAATGGTTTTATGGAAGAGAACCTATAGAAGCTGTAAAAGCTAATAAATATCTTGGAGTTCTTATAACGTTTAACTTGAATTTGGAACCACATCTGAGAAGCAAACTTATACAAGCTAAAAGTGCTGTAAGTGCAACATGGAGAAAGTGTTTTTCAAATAAGCTGGTGTCACATAGTGTTAAATACAAAGTTTTTGTAGCCGTGGCCGAATCAATTATGATGTACGCTGCCCAGGCCTGGGGATATGAAAGATACGAGACCGTAGAAAAGTTATTACGTGAAGAGATGTTTTCAATTGCCGAGGAATACCCCAAATTACATGATAACCATCGAAACAGGACTATCACCACTTTTTGTCAAAAGTCTTAAGCTCCATGTGGAATATTTATTAAAAGTATTTGACATGTCAGATAGACTAAGAGCCCACAGCAGATTTTGGGTGTGAACGATAGCAAAAAAAGAAGTATAGGCGTCGAAAGCTCCATTAAAGACTATTAAAAAAATCAAAGTCTTGCAGTCCACAACTGGGGCCTTTGCGAGAAACAGTGCATCGAAAAAAAAATATGAATGCAACTTCGAGGATAATCGTGTTAGCCAAAATTGGTTTTCACTCATCCCTTGAGAAGCTCCTCGGATCACATATCATGGAATCTTAGACCATTTGAGTGTATAGTTCGCTCTACCGGACCGTTTAAAAAATTCAAAATTCTAAGTGAAAACCGGTTTTTTTAAACAGTCTGGCAGGGCGAACTAAACACTCAAATGATCTCAAATTCCGTGATATGGGATCCGCGGAGCTTATCTAGGGAGGGGTGAAAACCAATTTCGGCTAACACGATTTTCGTCGAAGTTGCATTCATATTTTTTTTCGATGCACTGTTTCTCGCAAAGGCCCCAGTTGTGGACTGCAAGACTTTGATTTTTTCAATAGTCTTTAATGGAGCTTTCGACGCCTATACTTCTTTTTTTGCTATCGTTCACACTCAAAATCTGCTGTGGGCTCTCGGTCTAAGAGGAAAGACTCAAAAATTATAGCTCTTCATACTGTGGAAAAAAAGAACCTTTGGTTTGGAAAACTGAGAGAGCTTGCTGAATATAGTGGACTGAGCTTTGATCTAAACTTAGAAGGACAAACGAATTCAAGATACGCCAGAGAGGTTTTTTATAACGTCATCTTGAAGTTAGATGAAAAGTTAAGAGTTGATAGCATAAGTGAAGCCTCTTCTTCAGTTCACAGGGTAATATACAGCCAACTTCAACGCTATCTTTGTGAACGAAATTATTTTCGAAACGAATATGATTCAAGCTTAATTTCGGCAATTTTCAAAATGAGAGGAGAGCTTGTATGTCTTAACTTCATTTCCCATCGAGAGGACCTTCCAATATATTGCAGCCTTTGTAACATGCGAGTGAGAAAAGATGTTATCCATTTTATTGGAGTGTGTCCAATTCTGAAAGAAGTAAGAAGAATTTTTCTTAGCGGTGACGTGAAATCCGAAGAAGAAGTTATAAAACTTCTGACCTGCGAAGGTGATCCAATTTGTCTTATCAATTTCTATAAATCAGCAATTTCATATAGAAAGAAAATAGCAAACGAAGAATTTTAAAGATGCTTATATTTAGACCAGGAAAAATAGCACAAATCATATGGGGAACCTTGAAAAAATTAATTCATGAAATATTAAAATTGGAATCGACGCAGAATTGCAACCTCTATAACATATCCAAAGTCCCCCAAAATCCCCGCATTGGCTTTTTGTGTAGATGCATTTTAAGATGTGCAGACGGGGAGAATTTGGAGGTCTATCAAACCAAAATATTTGTTTGGGTAAAACCTGATCATATGATACATGTCTTAAGGGTAGTTTTTAACGCTGAATCTAATGAAACCAAATTCAAAATGATTCAACCACCCAAAAAGAAGTTATAGTCCATTTTATGTAATGAAGACTTTTTTTCAGGTACAACAGGTAAAATATTACCGAAAACCCTTTGAAAATAACGGTATGTCAATGAAACTTGGAATGAATGTTTCATTTGTCATAGGAACTAAGAATCAAGAGAGTCCCTAAAAATATCCATGGTGAAAGGGTGTTTTTTTTAAGCGGGAGGGGCAACAAAGAATGTTAACCATAACACCCACGTAAAAACCCTTACACTCATGAAACTCGCCAAAAATATTAAACTCTTCATGGCAACCAAGAATCAAAATATTCCATACAAATATCTTTGTTCTAAGAGTGTTTTTGGTGACTGTTAACTTTTGACTTGTTCTACGGAAAATACGATTTCAAAAATTAATTTTTGCTTGAAAAGGCCCATAACTTTGTTAAGGGTGCTTGTATCATTTTAGTTTTGCTTTTATTAGATTCAGCGTTAAAAAATACCCTTAAATCATATACCACACTTTGTGTATATTCCTCAATTACACCAAATCGGAATTTTCGTCAAATCTTCCAACTTCTTCCCAGATTTTCCCTCTCTTTAATAAAAAAACCCCAGAACAAATATATTTATGAGGACTATTTTGATTCTTGGTTGCCATGACAAATTATATATTTTTGGCGAATTTCATGAGTGTAAGAGTTTTTTCGTGGGTGCTATGGTTAACATTCTACACTTTCCCCTCCCCCTTAAAAAAAACACCCTTTCACCTGGATATGTTTATGGACTCTCTTGATTCTTAGTTACTATGACAAATGAAACATTCATTCCAAGTTTCATTAACATACCGTTATTTTCAAAGGGTTTTCGGTAATATTTTACCTGTTGTACCTGAAAAAAAGTCATCATTACATAAAAAATGACCATAACTTCTTTTTGGGTGGTTGTATCATTTTGAATTTAGTTTCATTAGATTCAGCGTTAAAAACTACCCTTAAAACATGTATCATATGATCAGGTTTTACCCAAACAAATATTTTAGTTTGATAGACCTCCAAATTCTCCCCGTCTGCACTTCTTCAAATGCATCTACACAAAAAGCCAATGCGGGGATTTTGGGGGACTTTGGATATGTTATAGAGGTTGCAATTCTGCGTCGATTCCAATTTTAATATTTCATGAATTAATTTTTTCAACCTCGGAACCCATTTTTCCTGGCCTAATTATGTACCTGCATAAGTAGATTATACACTCATGATTATTTATAGTATAAATATTATGAAAACTAAAGGAAATAACATTAATTTTGTTTTATATAATGTCAATCGGGCAGACGGCACAGCCATGCCTTAACTATTTTTGAAAAAAAAAACTTTTATTGTAAATTGTATTTTTGAGAAGCAAAATAAATCTATATGATAACATAATCTGTTCTTAGCTTAAAAAAGATAAAGCGCAATATTGTATGTATTTCCGGTGTTCTTAAATAACGATGTTTCTACTAAACTTTAATTCAATGCTTTGGGAATTTGTGCTCCCTTATAGAAAAGAGGGGGAAATACACTTCATCTTTGATATAATATATTTCTTAGGGTATGTCCAAAAATTATTTCATAAAGTATTGGCCAGTAACTTGGAAGAATTCTGTGTACTTCTTACCTTTAAAAAAAAACGTGTTTCTCATATGAAAACAAACACTCACTGTATCAAAAAAATTAAATAAGAATATTTTAATAATAACCACTTTCTTTATTTATACCCCAACTTGCTATCATAATGTTACTGGAATTACCATATACCTACTTACTTTTCCGTTATTTCTGAGTTAATTGATCAAAAAACATTGATTTATAGCGTTTTCGTTTGGTCGTCCGGAAGCATTCCGAATGCTTCTGAAAGCGTTCGTTTGGCACTAGATGACAGTTCTTCTTCTGAAAAGAAGAGAAAAACGATTCTGGATTTGAAGAAAGAATCAAAACCAGAAGCACACATACATGCGCACAATTGAAACGTCAAAATTGTCAAAGGCAATTTGTTTGTTATTTGATTTTGGAATTGCGATTGTGCATTATACAAAATTTGGAGTTGAAAAGAATCAATTATAAAAAAAAAATGGTTAGACCAAACATTTCATCCTCTCCATTATCGTTATTTTTGTACCATGATGAGGGTAATTTGCTTAGGTAAAGAGTTTACTCAAAGTAAAAGTCCAAGGTGGAGACATTCGTTGCTGTTATTGAGGAATATCAAATTTCCGAGAAACAGCTGTGCGAATGTTTCATCACCCAAATGCAACAACCAAGTGCACAAATACAATCAAACCCAAACTTCAAAATAAAGAAAAGGGTTGCAACTTGTTCGTTTGGCATTCTGGATTGGAGGGCTCCGGGGCCTTCTTCCGGAATACCAAACGAAAACGCTATTAGTTAGACAGTAACATTGTTTTTTCAAATTTTTGAATTTTCTTTTACCCGTTTCTTTCTTAAACTTGCTTTTAATATGATCTTCCTGGGGGTCACCCCTACCACATAAAAAATAACTCAGAGGGCATGATTTATTGCATTTATTTTTCCTTCGTATACTGCACTATATGTTGCCCAAAAGATTCAACTTTTATTTAGCATGAAGCACTTAAGATGAAGTTATTCTTATCTTAACATTCTAAATGTTCAATTAATTTGTTTAAAGTGGAAGGAAATAAATGCAGTATGCTTTTGATCTAAGAAACGACATTGTACCTAAGTGGTTTTTTAAAGTTTAACGACAAATATTACATTAACAGCCATTAAAATAAGTACAAACCTAAATCACGTCCGCATTTTTGCCTCTCTATTAATGTCTGACATTCAAAAAAAAAAACGTGGAACACAGTTTCGAAAACAACATAATGCAGTTAACTTGTAGGTAGCTCCCTCGAAAGCCACCCTTCTTCACAGTAAGATACTGTATATGAAGAAAATTGCATCGTCACCATCTGTGATGTAAGTGGCTAAAGTGACTTTCAAGCACCAAAGACTGTTCTTTTATGTGGTGACCATTAACGAGAAAAGTTTTTTCATTATTTAATTGCATACTGGATGTAAAAGCAGTATGCATGTATTTTCACTTTTTTAACTTTAACGTTAGTAAATTTGTGGCAATTTGAGGAAGGAGCTTTTGAGTGTATTTCCTGATTTAAGAAAAAATGTCACTAAACCACCGGAATTGACTGGAAGTGCAGCTATAAGGCAAGCATACATACTCGACATTTTTATTAGATATTAAATTCTAAAAATTAAAGATAAAGATATGAAATTTTGGAAAAGAAAAACAACAGCATTATAACAACAACGTCTGGTTTGACAACTGTTGCTGTGTATTCAAAGTTATTCAATAGGGGTTTTTTATTGGTAAGTGTATAGGCAGCGCAGCAAACGGTTAACACAGTAAACAACAACAATCGAATAGTGTGGATAAGTTAGTCAGTAAAACATAGTGCATATAATAGTGCAGACTTTGTATATCAAAACCATAGTATTCTCATGAAAAATTTTTTTTAGTTGAACGTGGACCCTATGAGGGCGCCACATTCAACCGCATTCGATTGCGTGGAGATTTGTGGAGTCGGCATACATAAGGAATAGAAGACAAGTAGTCAGAGCAAGAGGAAAGTATTGTTTCCATTCTCATAAGAAATATAGGGAGTAAGAGAGATAAGCAAACAGCTGTTTGTGAAATCATTGTATATGTTTTCATATACAAAGGTGAAATGTCAAAGAATAGAAAAAGGTGAAGGAAATGAGAATATGTTTCTTGTTTCTTGTAGGTTATTTGTTGTTTTATTTAGGAAATATTATTTTGTATGAAGTCAGGGAAGCAAAGAAAAATATAACAAGGGGGTAAAAGAGATATCTGAGTAAGCTGCTTGCGTCGTCGTCGCCCGTCGTTGGTGTCTAGGTCATAGCAACGAGAAGAAAAATTATTATTTGAAGAGATTTTCTTGTATGTGAGTGTGAAAAGACAAACGTGTGTAGGTTGTTGCTATATTTTCTTATTGAGGGTAGGTTTTGTTTTTGTTTTTTTTTTTTTTAATTGACTTGAAACTTTCTTGCAAAGTTTCGAGGATAGGCATATGGTATATCTTTTGGTAGATATTTTGATTGAAATTTTCTTGCATGATTTCGGTGGCAGGTATTTTGGTGTGTATTTGGATTTTTACTTGCAATCTTTTTTGCCGGGGTGGGTCCTTTGGTGCGTAGGTAGGTATGTAGGTATTTGAATTAAAGTTTTTATGTAGGTAGGTAGATACCAAATTACTATTAATTTTTTGATAGATAGTTTTTTGTTATTATTATTTTTTTTGCTAGATAGTTTTTTTGTTAATACCTACATAGTTTTAATTACCTTCATAGGTACCTACATATGTAGGTACATATTATAAACTATTTCGAGTTGTTATACCTATTTAATAGGTATTTGCAGGTAGGTAGGTACCAGGTACCTACATATTTTAATTAAATTTTGTATGCAAAATTCGGGGGTGGGTTTAGGCAAAGGTATTGGTATTTTTGGTAGGTAGGTAGGTACAAAAAGGTAAGTAGGTACATATGTATATGTAGGTACATATATTTTAATTAAAGTTTTTATTGCTAAATTCGGGGGTAAGTTCAGTTATAGGTACGTACCTTCATACCTAGGTAGGTTTATCTTTTGGTAGGTATACCTACCTACCTATAGGTATTTTAATTAAAGTTTGTTTTTGTTTTGCAAAATTCAAGGGTAGGTATTTCTTTGAGTAGATACCTAGGTAGGTAACTACTTATTTGACCTGACATTTATTCGAATTTAGTGAGGTGATTACCTGATATTTTTCACTAGTCTGTAAGTGGGAATCCCTATGCTGGTTCCAAATATGTGCTGTCAAAACAAATTTAATTTCAAATTTCTTTCCAGAGATTTTCAAAAAATACATTCCTAGCTCTATTGGCTCCAATGTCGAAGTTCATTTGAACTCATATCTATGTACCTACCTAGGTATTTTATTTAAAGTTTTTTATTGAGAAAATCAAGGTTAGGTAGGTAGGTACCTACCTATTTCTTTGAGTACCTATTTGACCTGGTATTTAAAACTTATTTTATGTACATATATTAGGTTTGTATAGGTAGGTACCTAATAAACTTTTTATCTAATGAACTTTTTACAGATTTATTTTGAATAAGTTGGTAGGTACCTATGTACCTATTTATTCAAAATAAATTGGTAAAAATAGTAACAGCAACCGCAACTAGGTGCTGTTTTTTGTATGTAAAATTCAAAGCCTTAATTATTTTTTATTCAAGTTCAAGTAAAGGAACTTTTTCCCAATGCTTGTTTGTTTTATGATCATGAAGCGAAAAAATTACTAATCATTATTATAACCCTTTTTCGGGTTTTTTAGGATAATACCTACCTACCTTTAATTTTTTTTATTTCTCAAAAATTAAGAAATTTTGCATTTGGTTGTCGACATTTCACTGAAAGTTGATAAAATAATTGAAAAAGAAAAATAACTTAAAAAAATAGAAATTTTTTTCCAAAAAATTTGACTTTGAAATTTAATTTCTCAAAACCATTCTTTTAAACATCTCCATTATAAAAACCGTTAAATACCGGGACCATGATTAAAGGCATTGCCTTGCTGCAAAAACATAGCTCAAGCTGTATAATCGATCGGATATTATAGACGATATCGTTAAAGATAATCGTTTTGACGATTATCGTTTTAAAAATTACGGAATGACCCCCCAGGTTATTGTATTAGGCCAGGAAAAATGGGTTCCGAGGTTGAAAAAATTAATTCATGAAATATTAAAATTGGAATCGACGCAGAATTGCAACCTCTATAACATATCTATCCAAAGTCCCCCAAAATCCCCGCATTGGATTTTTGTGTAGATGCATTTGAATAGGTGCAGACGGGGAGAATTTGGAGGTCTATCAAACTAAAATATTTGTTTGGGTAAAACCTAATCATATGATACATGCTTTAAGGGTAGTTTTTAACGCTGAATCTAATGAAACCAAATTCAAAATGATACAACCACCCAAAAAGAAGTTATAGTCCTTTTTATGTAATGATGACTTTTTTTCCAGGTACAACAAGTAAAATATTACCGAAAACCCTTTGAAAATAACGGTATGTCGATGAAACTTGGAATGAATGTTTCATTTGTTATAGGTAGGAACTAAGAATCAAGAGAGTCCCTAAAAATATCCATGGTGAAAGGGTGTTTTTTTTAAAGGGGAGGGGCAACAAGGAATGTTAACCATAACACCCACGTAAAAACTCTAACACTCATGTAACTCGCCAAAAATATTAAACTTTTCATGGCAACCAAGAATCAAAATAGTCCATACAAATATCTTTGTTCTAATAGTGTTTTTGGTGACTGTTAACTTTTGACTTGTTTTCGTTGATACATTAAAGTATATTTTTGGGGGAGGGTAAGATAACTTGGGCGCCGAAAATTGATAACGGATTTTTGTATAGGAGTTAAATACAAAAATGGTTTTCTATGGGAGGGGGTCTATTTTGCTCCGTTTGGGCGGAAGGGGCACTTTTATAAGAAAAGTACTAAAAATAAAAAAAAAATACTAGAAAATAACGCTTACACTTAAAATTAAGTATTATACCTTTTTTAAAGCCAATACTCTGTTCTATTAGCTAGTTTTTGAATCAAGTGAAATCTACACATGGGTTTTAAGAAAACGACTTTTAAACTCAAAATTTGTTGAAAAAGCGTAAAAAAAGGTTTGAAGTGTAATTTCTCAAAACTGTAAAATTATATATAATTTTATTTTCTGAAATTCGTTGCTCTAATTAATTCTCAATCTAAGACTGAAAACTAGATGATTCTATGTCTCCTAGTTTTTGAGAAAATTGAAAATATGTATATGTATATATGTATGTATAGCTAAAACAACTCCTTCAATAATTTGTGGCGAAAAAAGAGGATGCCATCTGAATTCTTGGTCAAATATGATTGAATGAAAAGAAATATTTATTTGAAGCGGTTTTCAAAAAAATTATTTTTTAATATATCAAATTCTTAGAACATTTTTTAGGAAAATTGTTGGTATGCAAATCATGAGTATTTATTTATGTGCATATAAAAATAAAAATTTCACTCAAAATTATCAACCCATTTTTGAGATATCATTCAATGGAAGATTTAATTGTTATTTTAAATAAATAAATTGATTATAATTTTGTAATTTTATTTTGTCAGAACGAAATATGGAGATTCGACTATATTATAATTTTTAATTTCATTTTGTCAAAACAAAATTTCATAATTTTTTGATTCGTTTTCAAACTCATTTTCTGATTTCTTTTTTTATATAATAAAACAGGTATGTACCTACCCAAAGTGCATATAATTTTTATCCGTGAACTTTTCTGATATTTTAACAGTTATTCTCCTATTTTAGGCGGAGGCAAATCCAACAAACCATAGATCATTAAAATTAGTCCAGCCGTTCTTGAGTTATAACTTATAAATGGTGTAACTAAACCGAATTTGTTTTATATATGTATTAAAATATCAAACTTTATCATTTTGAGATCTTTAAATAGAAGAGTATTCAAAAGCAGAGTATAGATCATACTTTAACTGTGGGCTTAAATGCCAAATCCAAAAATCAATAGCATCCGCGGTTCTTATTTCTTTTCTTTCGTGGGTTATTGCCATTTCAAAATGGAAAATAAACCCGTGGGTATTTTTCCTTTTATTTTGGGAAATAACGCCCACGGCCCAAGGGCTTTATTACCGCGGGTGTTATTGCACTGCACCTTAGTAACCATTTTTTGAAAATGGTATTCCACCCCAATGTAGCCTATACTAAAATATATGTATATATATTAAGGAAAGAAGCGAAAGAAAAGTTTGAAACGTGCGAAAAGTTTGTATGTACATATGTAAAAAATCCTGCACATAAAACACCTACATTTGTGTAGATGAGAACGAAAATTCATCATACCTATCCACTTTTATCAAAAATTGAGATTTTGATCCAGGTTTGTTAAGCTGGCCATATTGAATAGTTTTTAAGGAAAATTTGACAGCCTAACCCCTCTAAGCCCCTTTAATATTGATGTCAAACATCGTTATTGTTTCCAAAACTCTAGATATCCACAGTGCAATTTACATCAAAACTTTCCATATCCATTGTAAGCAGTAGGTTTGCTTTCAAGAATCTTCTTATCTATCATAGGCTATTGATTATGGTATACATATAAGAAGGAACTATAACGTTCACGGGTTTTTATTGTAAACAATTTTAAATGGGTCATTAAAGATTGGAAAGTAGGGGAGTGCTTTTATATTAGAGGGTGCCATTGTGAGGTGGGGGAATGGTGGGGAAACTGGCCATATCGAATCATTTGCAACAAAACTCTTCATAACCAAATTTAATTGCAAAATATCTTTTAAACGGAACTTCCAATATTTGTTTGCTCTCAATCATAACATAGATTTAAAAATCGTCTATTATAGCTTTGAATATGAAAAATTTTCATAAACAAAGATTATAGGTACAAAATGAAATCTTTTATAACATCTACCATTACACCTTAATTAGTTTTTTTTTCATTTGCACAAAAACGAAAATTTTGGATATGACGAGTTTTGTTTCTCCGCTACCCACTCAGTTGTAAAAACTAACCCACATACCTTCCTACCTATATTCCAATGTATAACAACCTCTTCCTCTTGCACCATAGAAACCCAAATATATTGAAGACAATACGCCTACAGCAGTGAAAAAACAAATTCACCTTCACATGTATACCTACCCCTTCCTCTTGCACCATAAAAACCCCATAAGCCAAAAAGAATATCCAAAATTGTTCTTTTTGTGTCTTTCAGCTTTATCTGCATAGTAAAACAAAATGTAAACAAAACCGATAACCAAAACAAAATTGAATATTTTCTCCAAAATGCCTTCTATCTGATTCACTCTAACTCTCATAAATTTAGTATACGTCTTTCCCGTGCTTATTTTAATCTTCAGGTCCACACTTCCACTTATTCCACAATTCTCCACGTCAAGGTACCCCTTGGAGACTTGAGATGTCGCCCTCTTCGAGTGCCACCATGATAGTACTATGGTTTTCATATACAAAGGTGCAGATAAGATTTGTGGAATGTTTGGAATAGAACAACACTTGGGCTTGAAGAAAAATATTTGCCACGTGAAGGTTGGCAGACCTTGATCATATAAGGATGTGTTCGTTTTATTTATGCTTTATTTTTACTAGTCACCACTAGGTGGCTTGGAATATTAAGATACGATTAGACGATCATCGTAAATATTCCATGCCATTTCTAATAGAAATCATTAGAGGGTACTTTCTGGTAAACACTCTCACTAAATGTACTGTAAATTATACAAATGTAGGTACGTGGACTATGTTTGTTACTTGTCAAGTAAGAGTCTGAAATTCTATTTCTATCAAGAGAATGAAATTCGATTAAAGGAGAATTAAGAAAAGATGTTAAGGGATTAATAGGCATTTGAAAATAAGAAAGCAATTTTAGTAAAACTTAAAAACAAAGCTATAAACCCCAGTTATATTACACATAGTGGCTAGATTTATTTCTGCATAATTATGAATTGCCATGATGACATATGTTTAAACATTCACACACAAAAAATTAATGGCAATCTGATGTTAAGTCGTAAAACTGGCCAGGCCAGGATTAGCAAGTTCATTCTTCATTGTATATGTATTGTAATTATTTGAGGACTGGTGTCATTGTGACGACTTTAATGGCAATGTTTAATGCCATTTTACCCTGTCATTTATATGGCAAAATTTAAACCATGTATACGACTATAGCATTAATGGGCAGAAAATGGAAGACATAATGGAACTTTGTCACTTCCCTCAGAAATTGATCCTCAGATATTTGACCTGACCTTTAATATTTAAGACTTAATCAGAATCGGGTAAAAGGCAGTTTTGTGACATAAGTTTAGACAGTTTTTAAAATACCCAGCATAAACGAATAATCATCTGTTTGGTTTTTGAGATTGTAATTTGCGAGGAACAATTTGTTAACTCAAATTTCTTTTATTTTGGCAATTAAAATGCAAATTTTAGTACATACCTCAACATTAACGTTAGTAAAATTTCTAAAAATTTGGAAGAATTCAGGTTTAAAAATGTTTTAAATCCCATTTTGTTCGTTTATTCGACATTCGTTGGTCATTCCCATGTGCATAGCCCTTTATTCAACTTGACATACAAAAAGCAATACTTTTCCAACACATCCCTTAGCTTTTTTAATTGTGTATGGATATAGGAATGATTTCATTTGTTTGTTTTCGACTATAATCAACTAATTAGGATACATCATAGTGTAAAAGGACAAAAAATTGAAAGAAAATTATACAAGCAAGACATTTATCATAGGTGCAGTAATGCAAATTCGAACAAACGCCATTTGCAACCATTTAAAATCCATTTTTGTTTCCAAATATTATTTTTTTTTCAATAACAGCTGATTTTGACAATTTTAATGCCACAGATACCAACTTTGAGATTTCAATTAAGAGTGGATATAAAAGTGAATATACGTTTTATTCGGATTCGCATTGCTGCGCTATTCATAAGTTACCAATAAAAAGCGCCTAATATAAATTGATGTTTTCTTCGCAGCATGTATCTAATGCATTGCGTGAGGATCTCCATTTACCAACAACAAACATGCTTATAAAAAAACAGACCCAATCTGAAAAACATATTCGGAAAAATATCAGCAAAAAGCTTTTTGTTTGTAAAAATCTGCGATGCGTTTGACGTTTGACCATTGTCATGATTTATAGAGCTGTTTCCCGGAATTACAACGATTTCTAGAGTGGTAATCTTCCGATATCAGCAAATGTTTCTGGCCACACTGAGCGCTAGTCGTGTGTCATTGTTTGTTAAAATACGTATATAAACAAAACAAGAAGGTGAGTTCCCTATTGTTAGCAAAAGGTAGAATACAAAAAAACTAAAACCTACTGCAACGGAATAAAAGGAAAGCAAATGCAACGGAATACAGAACCCACAAAAAACTAACAATCGAGACGGTGCACAGTGGGGCCGAGGTGGAAAAAACCTCATATATATCTAAAAGTGTTTAATTTGGTATTGTGATACACTTTTCTTTTAGTATTTTTCATGTAGAATCTGGCTGTTATACTGATTTTATGGTTTATAATTTGATTTCAGCTGAAATAAGGGGCTAAAACGGACCATTGAAATTTTGAGCCCTTAAAACTGATGTTTTCCATAATTCCTCCATCTCATGGATTATTATTTAAAATTTTTCTTTCAATGTGATATACAAATATGTGCCTAAAGCAAAAAGTATTTTATGAGAAAAAAATTTGCCTTATTTTATCGATAAAAGCGAAAAATCAAGCCAATATTTGGACTACGGGTGTGCTTCCAGATTTGAGTAGTAGTAAAGGTCCTGCTAAAATTCATCACCAGATTCTACCAGTTTTGGGATCAAATAACCGGTTCAATATAGACGTAACTATTTTTCCACAAAATTCGTTACGGAACATGAAAATTCTATTTTTCTTCAACAGAAAAAAATATCTTTCAGGCATTCTTGTTTCTCAAAGAAATTAAAATCAAAGTGGGTAATATGCCACTTAAGGCCTGGTTCACACGAGATTGTACCGCACGATTTTTTGCAGTATAAATCCGTGCGAATGAGCAGTGGCGTATATATTTTATATAGAGCCTTTCATACGACGTTTGTACGGCAAGAAAACGTACTCAGCTAAGTACGTTTATCGAATACTCAACGTATCGTCTTCCAGTGGCGTATAGTTTTATATAGTCTCGTTCACACGGCTTAAATCCACGTTGGGTATTTGTTCTTGGCATCGAATGAGCTTCAGTGGAGAGAAAAGCCGATGTACACAAAAAAAACTTATCGACCGATATGGTTGGTTTAAAAAAATTATAACTCTGGTGATACTCATTGAATCTTGTAGGTTAAGACTTTTAAATAAAGAAGAGGAATGAGGCAATAAATATGCTTTTTTAGTTTTTCAAATTTATAAAAATTTTCATCAACATTTGAACTAAGAATAAAATAAATGGAATTGAATTGGGCTTTATTCACCCCTTTATTATGAACATTTTTGCTCCTCCTCAATGATTTTTTTACACAATATAGGGAGCTATAATTTTTTAAAGCCATCCATATCAAATTTAAATAAAAATGCAATTGTTTTGATTTTTCGATCAATTTAAAATCAAGATTGTGTCGCTTATATAGCACGTAAGATAATGAATAAGGTATCAAAATAACCGTAATTTTATTATTATGTTATATTTAAAAACACACGGAAAGAATTCTTGGATTATATCACGAAAAATAAGCTGCAAATTACGAAAAATGAATGCCGATTTATACCTTGGCTTCGGATTTCGTAAATTACGACTATTTCACGGAAAGAATTGAAAAATCACTAATTGAAAAATTTGCAGTTGCAATTTACGAATCATGTTTTATTCGTAAATCAAAGCATTTTCATCCCAAATTAATACAAAAACTGGTAATTTAACGTTCAAAACGCAGCAATTTACAAAATTTGTTTCTTCGTGATTTGCAATTAAAATCCATGATTCAAGTTTGTACTTTTCATAGCAAAATACAACTTTTTTGGCGTAATTTACTCTCCAAAAGCATAATTTCAGAAACAACATTTAAAAATATTGATTTGCGATAAATATTTAATAATCTCCATTGCACAATCACTGATTTACGTTTTTTTTTGTCGCAATTTGCAACTCCATGAGAATAGTTGCAAATCACAAACAAAAAAATTCCTAAATCACGACTTTCTTGTGGCAATTTACTTCTCGAAGAGACAAAGCACCACAACATGGCATGTATCTAATGATTAATTTGCGACACCATAGATCTATAATGCAAATTGGCCTAGTGGTTGCACGCTCGCTCTGCAACTGGATGGTTGCGAGTTCAAATCCGAGTGGAGTCAAGCATCAAGTTTTTATTTCAAATAAATTAAATTAAATGTGTATACCTGCAAAATGAAGGGTAGAGCAAGATTGATCTTTCAAGTAGCAATATCACGAAATAAAAGTGGTGATCACAAATCTTTTTTGCATTTTACAAATTGTGCGATTGAGGAATATTTGGATCAAATTGTGATTTGTTGTTCGCAATTTCTGTTTTCTCTCGATAGAATTATTGATACTTAAAGAGTGTTGATTTACGATTTTTGAGTATCAATATCTTCATTTTGCTGAGTTTTGCAAATTGCAAACAAATAGTCGTAAATTACGATATCCCGAGCCAAGGTATAAATCGGGATTCATTTTTCGTAATTTGCAGCTCATTTTTCGTGATCTGATCCAAGAATTCTTTCCGTGTTGTTTGCGAACTGCAAAACTGAGCAAAATGAAGATATTGATACTCAAAAATCGTAAATCAACCCTCTTTAAGTATCAATTATGCTATCGAGAGAAAACAAAGTTTCCGCACAACAAATCGCAATTTGATCCAAATATCCCTCAATTGCACAATTTGTAAATTTGCAAAAAAGATTTGTTATCACCACTTTTATTTCGTGATATTGCAACTTGGAAAGATCAATCCTGAGCGAGCATGCAACCACCAAGCCAATTTGCATTACAGATCGTCGGTGTCACACATTGATGATTAGATACCTGCCATATGTCGTGGTGCCTTATTTCTTCGAGAAGTAAATTGCGACAAGAAAGTCGTGATTTAGGAATTTTTTGTTGGTGATTTGCAACTATTCTCATGGAGTTGCAAACTACGACAATGTGCAATGTTAATTACTAAATATTTATCGCAAATCAATATTTTTAAATGGTGTTTGTGAAATTATGCTTTTGGAGAGTAAATTACGCCAAAACTGTTGTATTTTGCTATGAAAAGTATAAACTTGAATCATGGATTTTAATTGCAAATCACGAAGAAACAAATTTTGTAAATTGCTACGTTTTGACTGTTTAATTACCAGTTTTTGTATTAATTTGGGATTAAAATGTCTTGATTTACGAATTAAACATGATTCGTAAATTGCAACTGCAAATTTTTCAATTGGTGATTTTTCAATTTTTTCCATGTGCAGCAAGAAGATTCATCAATGCACTAAAGAGATATGAGTTCATATGTGAAAGCGCTCAAAAATTGCCGTTATCTCCGTCCAACGGTATTCTAGGACTCTTATTTTTGTAATTCATATTTAAATGAATAATTTCTATCATCCATCCAAATTTCAGCTTTCTAGCCCTTTCCCTTAAAAAGATAATAATATAATACTACACAAATTCAAACTTTTCCATTCATTTTCATTATACTGCTGCTATTCGATTTTTAAACGAATAAATATTAATATCGTGTGAACACCCGATATTTGTTCGGTAAAAACCGAATGCGATAAAAAAACGTTCGGTACAATCTCGTGTGAACCAGGCCTAAGTGGGTAAAATGACAGTTGGTACGAAACAAATGTGGCATTTTACCCCAACACGTCAAAAAATATAAAAGTATCCCTGAACGAAAACTAACGGAACATATCAAGTCTAGACACAAACAAACATTAAGTACACAAAAACTAGCCTTACCTTCTTGGAAGAAACCTTCGTACATCGCACTAAAAAACACAAAAAAAACCAGTTTTAATCGCACTCAATTTAATAAAAACACACTTGAATTTAAACTTTCATGAATATTTTCCAAACCAAACTGTCTAGTAACTTGCGCATCCGTTTGCCCAGAAAACTTAGCGTAACTGAGCGAATTGCAATGTCAGCGTTACAACATCAACTTAGAACTGCAATATATTGAAAGGTGGCATATTACCCACACTGGCATGTTCGACCGACTTACCCAAAACTAGAACTGTCTAGCTTTAGCTACTAGTAATAGCTATGACTAGCTAGATTTAGCTTGCTCCAAAAATAACTTAAGCTTTTTGTTTATTCACAATGACCATTATTAAGCTGTAGAAAATTACTTATGTACTTTTCAGTTGGTTTATATCACTAATAGAATCGGGAAGGTCACCCTCATTAGCCGTTTTCCTTTGGAGGTGGCAAAGTACTTATGAGTAGATGAAAACCCTGTACAGGTAAAATGGGATAGATAAAACAAAAAAATTGGTACCACCATGAAACTTGGTGAAAACGTTTCATGTACTATGAGAATGAAGAATCAAAAGAGTCTATAAAAATATTTCATATGGAAGGGTGTTTTTTTGAGAGTGGGAGGGGCGTAAGTTGTGGTGTATCAAACGGAAAAATAAACTTTGGTGCAACCTAAGCATATGACACATGTTTTCAAGGTAGTTTTAAATGTTGAATCAAATGACACCAAAACCATGTCGATACGACCTCCGTGAAAAAAGTTATTGTCATTTTTGTGTTAGGATGACTATATTTTCAGTATAAATGTCAGATATTACCGAAAATTAGTTGAAAATGGTGGTCCGTCGATAAAACCTGGCATAAATGGTTCATTTATCATGAAAATCAATAATAAGAAGAGTCTATAAAAATATCTGTGGTTAAAGGGTGTTTTTTTGAGGGTTTTAGTGAGTGTTGGGGTTATGGTGGGATTATTGCCATAGAACCTATTACAAAAATGGTACCCTCATGAAACTTTATAAAAATGTGGTATGAACTACCATAATAAAGAATCAAAAGAGTCTATAAAAATATCTATATGGTAGAAGGATGTTTTCTATGGGTGAAGGAATGTATAAAACTTTTTCCAAAAACTAAAATTGTTTCCAAAAACAAATAACACCCTTTACCCAAGCCCACAAAAACACCCTTTCTTCCTTGATATTTTTGTAAACTACGTAAATTCTTCATTCTCGCAGTAAATGAAACACTTTTACCAAGTTTCTTGAGGGCTATCATCCTTTTCCATTTTTTTGAAAAATAACCACACACTTCCCCCTATCTTCAAAAAACACACCCTTCCACGCAAAATATTTCTATAGACTCTTTTGATTCTTCATTCTATAAGTTAATAGCACATTTTAACAAAATCTCATGGGGGTACCATTTTTGTCACAGGTTTTATGGCAATATGGCACCACTACCCCAACTCACCAAAAAAAACACCCTTTAACCACAGATATTTTTATAGACACTTCTTATATTAATTTTCATGACAAATGAACCATTGATGCCAAGTTTCATCGACAGACCATTATTTTCAACTGGTTTTCGGTAATATTTTACTTTTATACTGAAAATATAGTCATCCTTACATAAAAATGACAGTAACTTTTTTCACGGAGGCCGTATCGACTTGGTTTTGGTGTCATTTGATTCAACATTTAAAACTACCTTAAAAACATGTGTCATATGCTAATGTTGCACCCAAGTTAATTTTTCTGTTTGATACACCACAACTTCCCCCCCTCTCCCCCTCAAAACACACCCTTCCATGCAAAATATTTTTATAGACTCTTTTGATTTTTCGTTCTCATAATGCATAAGACGTTTTCACCAAGTTTCATGATGGTACTAATTTTTTTTTTATTCGAAAGACTTTTCGTACTATTTTACTATAGTACTACCAACAGCACATGCTCTCATGTGCGAGTAGATACATTTTACATGGGAGCAGTTTGATGTGTTCAATTGAAAAAAGCTAGCAAAGTACTTGCAAGTACTTCACCACCTCCAAAGGAAAACGCCTATTATGGAAAAGGAACTATTAGTGGTTTTACATTGTAGTTTTTTGAACTTGTACTTTCAACTAACACCGCTATTCATAACATGAAACACAAATTATCTTTGATCAGTCAGTTAAGTGCCAAATCTTATCAATAAATCAAAATTCATGCCATTAAAATAACTCACCAATGTAGGTTCATTAAACGAGTTATTAAATTAAAAATACTTCTGTCATATTCGCCAAAAACTAGAGATAAAAGGAAACAGAAGCTTGTGAGACACATACAATTTACAGCCTCAAATGAGAGAGTGTATGTGCAAAAGTTCACATTTAGTGAGAAAGTATAAGTGCAGAAGCAGTTCCATAAATAGTCTTTGGAAAGAGCAGAGTTCTTGTTGATTGTAGTAGATTTTCGTTAAGTTTTTGAACTTAACGTGGATTAGCAGTTTATATTTTTATTGATATAAAATTTTAATTCGTGAACTAACTTCTGATCGACATTTTAGTTAATTTGTGATTTAGAAGATATCTGAGCACTTTTTATTGAAAGGGCTGTAATAGTATTAGCTCTATTATGAAACAGGGCCCAGGAAGAAGGTTAATTAATTTAGTCTTTACTAAAGAACATAACCTCTAGTTTCAGTATAATAACCTGCATAATAGCGCAGGCTTCTTACACATTTATAAAAAAAATTGTTAACAGCAGTTTAAAGATTGAAAATGGTGAAGGTTATAAAAAATCAAATCAAATCAAATCAAATGAAAAATGTACTTCAGAAAATCATCGTACGTAGTTCATTCAAGGATCATTAGTTTTGTTTTAGATAACTTTTCTATAAAATAATCATTCATGACAGTTTAATATATAAAACTCAAGATATATCCATTTTATGCGGACCTTATCACCGCTTTTTTCAAATATTTCAAGCAAAACAAAAATAAACAAAATAAAGTTTCCAAAAAAAGCCGATAAGGTTTGCTCAGAAAGCTAATATCGTGGGTCCTATTGATTGGATCATCAAGGTAAAAATCTTCAGAGTAAGGGAAAATGACAGAGCATCATTTCCTATTTTTTTTTAAAGCACATTGAAGAGTTATTGACCATTAAATTTTAATAGGAAACCAAGCTGGTTTTGAGCCCCCATCCCCACCAAAGGCTGAGAAAAAAAAAACATTCCAAACTGTTTTATTTGATATCAAAAAACATGTATCCACCTATAAACCTTCATACTCAGATTCTAGTTATGCATCCACTCCTAAAATTTGGTGTCGGATCTTGTACTATTATTTTTGTTTTTTCATTTAAAACTGTATGTACTGAAATAAATATTTCAAGCAATATCGTCGCGGCATCGGAATAACTTTTGTCTCGGGTCAAATAATAAAACACTGTTTTATGTATTTTTGTCCGTAGAATTCAATTGTGTGATTAGTTTTTGCATTTTCTAAAAATTTTTAACAATCTATCAACCATTATTAAAAATTACTAGATGCGAAATGATTTGTTTTCGCATTTTTGTATGTGGTTACTATATGTTATCTTTATCGTATGTAAATGGAAATATATTGTAATGACTTTCCAAATTTGAACTATAACGACTCCGAAACACAATAAAGCTTACGTTCGCAGTGCAAACAGAAAATATTACATTGGTGTTAGAAGTGGGATAAAACTTATTTTATCTGTGCACTCAGTAGATTTATTGTGTGGAAAGTGAAAAAAAAAAGACAATGGGTAAATCTTTGAATGATTTAAATTTAGTGGAACTTAAGGCAGAACTGAATAAGCGAGATCTTCCTACTGCTGGAACAAAGAATGATCTTATAATTCGTCTGCAAGAAGATTTAAGAAGATGTGGAAAAAATCCGGACACGTTTATATTCGACATCGAAATGGAAGAACAGCAAGAACAAGTAAGTACATCGGGCATGACCAATATGCTGTCTCAGCTGCTCGCAAAATTTGAAGAACAAAAGAATCTTCTAGAACAGCAAAGCCTTGAGCAGAAGAATCTTCTAGAACAACAAAGCCAAGAACAAAAGAATCTTCTAGAACAACAGGGCCAAGAACAAAAAAATCTTCGAAATCTTCTCGAAGGTAAATTAGATGCCTTTGACAACAGAATTGTTGCCCTTGACGAGCGTGTCGATAAACAATTCTCGACTGTTGAAGCATAGTTTGAAAAGGTAGAAGATAAAATCGAATCCATTATCAAGGAATTGGACAAAGTAAGGAAAATGAAGGTTCGAGAAAGTTCTGGCGACTGTCCAAAGAAAAAAGAGATGCATCCACCAACCTTCGATGGGCAAACTTCTTGGTCAATCTACAAGAAGCAGTTTGAGGCAGCCGCAGCAACAAATGGCTGGGATGAGGAAGACAAATGCATAGCTCTAACACTTGCCCTCAGAGGACCTGCTGCTGAGCTATTACAAAGCATACCAGCAGATAAAAATGGCAACTTCAGTGCTCTCGTTCAGGCCATTGACAAACGCTTTGGAGATGGCCATATGCAAGAAGTCTTCCGTGTTCAACTCAATACTAGAATCCAGAAAAGGGGAGAAACTCTGCAACAGCTTCAAGCAGACATCGAACGATTGGCACATCTGGCATATCCAGCTGCAGGAGATGAAATCATCAACCAACTCGCAACAGAAGCCTTTGTTCGTTCTGTATCTGACATCAACCTTCAGCGAGCAATTCGAACTGCTGGCAAACGCACACTTCCTGAAGCACTAGCATTCGCACTCACTATGGAAGCAGCGGAACAGGCTTCACAAAGAGTTCATCGCTTGAGAGAACTAGGAGTTGAGGAGTGTTGTTGCCAGAGAACTGCGTTCCAAAGAAACCAGCGAGATGGACCTGCTCGATGCTGGAACTGTAACAAGACTGGACATCTTCAACGCCAGTGCAGACTGCCACCTAGAAAACCTTCATGTTGGAATTGCAACAGGACTGGACATCTCCAACGCCAATGCAGTTTGCCACCTAGAAGACCATGGAAACCAGACTACAATAATTGCACGCATGAAAAAGAAAAGGAAGTTGTTTCCATCCAGCGACTGAGAGCGGAGGATGGGACTGCGGAGGATGAGGACTGCGCAAAAAGATGACTCGGGAAGCGATATATATCGCCCAAAAGTAACTCCGCTGCAGTTAACTCCTATCCGGCGAAAGGGTGACAAGCGTGATGCCAAAGAAAACTACAAAGTTGGAACGGACGGACTTCAAATGTGCATGGATGTCAGCCATTTCAAGCCAAATGAGTTAATGGTCAAAACTGTTGGCAACAGCGTGGTAGTGGAAGGTAATTATGAACGTGAAGATGAACATTACTACATAAGTCGTCAGTTTGTACGGAAGTTCCAGCTACCAAAGGGGTATGATGCCAGAGATGTCATCTCAACGGTTTCAATGGACGGTATCCTGACAATCAAAACTCAGCAGAAGGCATTGAAGAACAACGAAAGAATAGTGCAAATTCAACAGACTGGCCCCATGAATCGGAGTGATAAGGGAAATGAAGAAGAAAGGCTGAGTGACGTTCATGAAAGAACAAGGGCAAATATGAAGCCATCAAGTGGTCGGATGAAAAAGCGATACGACACAAAAGCAACAAATACAGGATTCCAAGCGGAAGACCTTGTTTGGTTTTATAATTCCCAGCGTCGGAGGGGAATGTCACTGAAACTTCAACAAAATTGGGAAGGCCCTTATACTGTTGTAACACGAGTAAACGATGGCGTCTACCGCATTCGGAGAGGATTAAGAGGCAAAATAAAAGTAGTTCACATCGACCGTTTACATCGTTGTAATGGTGAAGGAAGTGATGGATTTGCTCGGGACGATCAATCCTAAGAGGGGGGCAGTGTAATGACTTTCCAAATTTGAACTATAACGACTCCGAAAAGCAAACAAACGAACACAATAAAGCTTACGGTCGCAGTGCAAACATACCCTTAGTAGCTATAATTATAGCAACTCTCAAACGAAGGAAGCGCCATCTGCCGGATTATAGCAGATTTACCAGCTGTCAAATAAAAGCTTTTGGAAGGGAAATTATTGGGAAATTTCCCCTACAGAAAGCTCTGGAAGCAGAGACCAGAACGTTCTCCTTATTTCGAGAGTTTGGATGATAAGTATAAAAGGCACATGTTTGAACGGCAGTGACACAGTTTGTTTTTAATCGTGAATGAATAAAGTTGGTTGTAATAAAAGTGAAAAGTAAAGTTTGTGAATTAATTCAGTGGTGAATAATAAATCGTTTTGTTTGTAGTAAGAAAACTAAAGTGTTTTATTTTGCGAAATAAATAAGTGGACGTTTTGAATAAAGTAAATAAGTTTTATTAACGAACCTGAGAAAATATTACAATATAAACAAAACTAATGATTTTTGAATTAACTCTGTACGATGATTTTCTGAAGTGCATTTTTCATTTGAAAAAAAAAGTATTTTTTTGAAAACAAAATTGAATTCTCAAAAACTGATCAATGTTCTTGCTTAAAAAAATTGTGGTTATTAAGGATACAACAAGTAACGAGATATATTTTCACAAAGTTTCATTTAAATTGAACTATTTTTGGGAAAATGAAAAATTAAAAACAAAAACAAACAAAATATATGGTTTTTCACCAATATCTCAGAAATTTTGAGGTTATGTTAAAAAAGTTATGCATATAAAAGTTGTAGATTTTTGCGTGATCTACAACATTTCTATTGTACACTTTTCATTTTGGGGACAACTTTAGTCGGAAAACGCAATAATACACCCCCCCTCTTTTTCACCCCACAAACCCCCCCCCCCTCCAACTCTGCTTCTGGGAAATAGATTTTTTTACATTCCTTATAACCTCCTTCACCATTTTCAATTGTTAAACTGCAGTTACGGTTTTTCTTTTTTTCGAGTAAAAATACGTTAGTAAGCCGCCTATAACGGTTTTTTTTAATTTTTAACATGAAGATTTACTTTCGAATTTATATACAGAAGCTTTTTTTTGTTCATTTTGTGTAAATACATGCATATTTTTAAAAGTTGTAAGGTTATCTACAAGCATTTTAACTTTAAGATCAAGGACAGAAGTTGTATTAGTGAAACGTCAAAAGTAATCATGGTTGCACTGCATTAATTTAATTTTGCATTTAATTTAAGTTTCTAAAATAAGCCTGTATCTTTGTGTCCCCAGATATTGGTGGATGTCCAGGTTCGCCTAAGCATAACACTATTATTAAGCACGCACCTGATGACCGACCTTATTTACATATAGCACACATATTTCATGAATTAATTCACTTTATTTTATTTTATATTGCAGGTGCCATCATTTTTGGCTCGGATCAAGAAGTACGTGAGGTTATGCGTGCCGTTCGAAGAAATAATGCAACCGGAGCCTTTTCATGGATCGGCTCGGATGGATGGAGTGCCAGAAATCTCGTATCAGATGGCAATGAACCGGAAGTAAGTACAATCAAGGTTCTGAGTTTGTACAATATACGTTGCATATTTTATATATACTTGTACATACATACATACACAAATACATACATACTAAAAGGATGATTTTATTCTACAGCAGATGGTCACGTTTATTGGGGTGTTCACTGTTCAATATTGGTTTTATGAGCTTATGGATAACTTGATTCATTGTTTTGATAAATGAGTTATTGAAAAGCATAAAATAATGGTAATAGTCTGTAGTGTTAAAGCTTAACCTCATCGCTATGGGAATGTAAAATATGAGCTGATTAATTGTTTTATGTTGATAAACGGGCTCTATTTATATTTTGTGCTGATTGGTAAAATTAATCACCAGTCGTATCGCAGCATTAGCTCACACATTGTTGAATGGTTTAGAAAAGACTAATGTAGAATTAGTTCAGTAATCATAAATATTTACTTTGAAAACCAGGTTGGTATTTAGGACACTACTTCGTAAACAAAAGTCTACATCCATCAACATCGAAATGGCGTGAGTAAATATCAATACATTTGGGGATATGCTGAACAAAGCAAGGAATTATTCAATGTGTCATAATTATTGCATACATAGGTAATAACGAGGATTGAAATTGGGAGCTTATGAAACACAGACCACAAAATATTTGTATGATTTTCATAGGTATTTAAAATAAATAAAATGCATGTAGCGTTGCACACACTTTATATTTAAATTATGGATGACTGATTTATTAAAACACATACAATTGTGATTATATTTCCCGTGTGGGTAGAGGCTTAGTGCGTTGGTTTGCCACGTCACCACTAATGGATTCCACCGAATTATTTTTGTACTTGGTTCTATGGGGCAAGTTATGGATCCGTGCAAAAAAAATTGACATAACAATCAAACATAACATTACGATGATAGAGAACACGAAAAAAGTGTGTGGCACAATTTTGTCTGTCTGCCTGTAACTCTCCAGAGGGGAAACTGAAATTTCCCCGGGTTGATGAATTATTTTGAAATTTCAGTTTTAAATGTATATTAACATATATGTACTCGAAAATGGCATACCAAACATTTTTTTGAAAAATGTAGCAAAAATTTTATATATAAGAAATTAATTTTTAAGAAAACGGCTCCAACGATTTTAAAATTGTTTTTTTGCACATATGTATGTGGGAGGGGTGCGCCGACAAAAGACTTGTTTGTTCAGTTAAAACTGATCACAACAAAAACATTAATGTTAAAAAAGGAGCCAAGTTCTTATGTGCACAAGAAACCTGTGCGTAAAAAGTCAGCCAAAAAAAGTAATGAGATCTAAAATATATGCCAAGTTTTAAGTTCATAAAGTTTAATATCAAATATCGTAAGTAGAGTAATATCGAAACAATTCCAAATCATGACAGAAATTTGGTAATTAATGATTACTGATTAAAATTTGGTGGGTTCACTGGTCAAGCTTTCACACATTTTAAATTTGTGATTAAGTAAGTATTTAAGAGAAAACTTGCCAAATAAATCCACCAAATTTTAATCAGTAATCATTAATTACCAAATTTCTGTCATGATTTGGAATTTTTCGATATTACTCTACTTACGATATTTGATATTAAACTTCATGAACTTAAAACTTGGCATATATTTTAGATCTCATTACTTTTTTTGGCTGACTTTTTACGCACAGGTTTCTTGTGCACATAAGAACTTGGCTCCTTTTTTAACATTTATGTTTTTGTTGTGATTTCACTCCTTTTTGCAAAGACTTATTTTGCCAGGTGAAAGTCAAGCCCTACCGCTCTACAAAGTTTCATAATTCTACGACAACCGAAAATGCTCTATACAAATAATAGCAATTCTGATAAAGTGGGTGATAGGCACCCCCCCCCCCCCCCCTGAATGGACAATTCCAAATTTTCGATTTTTTCCTTTCTAAGTACTTCAAGTCCTACCGACCTACCAATTTTCATCGTTCTACAACAATCGGAAGTGCTCCATATAATTTATAAGAATTTTTGAGAATGTGTGGATGCCACGCCCCCTGGACTGAAACTTTCAATTTTCGATTTTTTTTCTTCTAAGTACTTCAAGGCCTACCGACCTACCAATTTTGATCGTTCTACAACAATCGGAAGTGCTTCATATAATTTATAAGAATTTTAAGAATGTGGGTGGATACCACGCCCCTGAATGCAAAATTCCAATTTTAAAATTTTTTTCTTTCTAAGTACCTTAAGCCATACCAACCTACCAATTTTCATCGTTCTACAACAATCGGAAGTGCTCCATATAACTTATAAGAATTTTTAAGAATGTGGGTGGATGCCACGCCCCCTGAATAGAAAATTGCAGATTTTCGATTTTTTCCTTTGTATGTACTACAAGCCCTACCGTTGTGCGAAATTTCAAGTTTCTACGATGTCGGGAAGTGCTCCATAATTTTGATGATCTGTCAGTGAGTCAGTGAGTCAGTGAATCAGTCAGTCAGTTACGGTTTTTGCGATTTTTTAAGTCCTATATCTTGGGAACTACTAGTGCTAAAGAGTTGAAATTTGGTGAGCCACCTGTGTTTGATCAGCCTAGCAAATACTGCGAATTTGAAGTTTCTGACTTTATTGGTACTGAAGTTAGAGGGGGGTTGAAAATCGCCTGAGTTTGTTCCTGTAAAAAGGGTGTAGTGCCGCGAACTTGGCTGGGCACTACCATGCCCTTTGATTTAAATGTTTTATTTCACAAATTTTAAAATAAACAATTTATAAATAATTTTGATTTAAGTGATATATAATTCAAAAACATTATTCAATTTATAGTTTAAGTTTAACAATTAAAAAAGCAAATGTTAATAAAAAGGGTCGATGCGTCGCGATGTATGTCGTAACCGTTGCGTGGTCGTGATTGTTCTATCATCTCTCTGTCGATAAGCTTTTCCTCGCTTACAGGTATTTGGTTATCGAATGTTTAAACGGCACCAAGGACAGGGCCCGATCTAGGGAGGGGGGGCAAAATTTGGGGGTGGCAAAATTTTGGTGGTTGACGAGTACTAAGAAAACAACTAACTACATATTCTAAAAATATTTGTATTCGTTTCCCTTTAATAAACAACATCAGGGCAAAAATATTGAAATTTTTCACGTACAATAGTCCCAACAAAAATTAACTTCAAAAATACCTACTTTCAAACCGACAGCAGATAATATTCAAAAAAAATAATTGCTTTGATAAAACGAAACAAAAATACAAAAACAATGAACACCATTAATTCATAAGACGGCTCATACACACTACCCTACGCACACTACACCGATCGAGGCACCGACATCAAAAATCAAATTGTTTTTATTTTTCGCACACAATAATGCACACAAGTGTGGTGTGTATGGGCCGCAAAAGTAGTCTCAGGCAAATGAAGAAAATCACAAAAAAATTTGGTCATCTTATAATATCTTCACCATCTTTCTCTACCTTCCCACTTCCAACACACCTACTATGTAAAAATCGTAATACCTATACCTACATACATGCATAGACCTACATACAACAACAGAAACAGAAGAGTTAAAAAAAAATAATCATCACATCATCTTGACCGTTGCTGCAAGTGAGTAGAGTTGAAGAAACAGAAAAAAACAGTTAATAAAAGAAAAAAGAGAAATGAATAGATAAGAATGAAATCGAAAGAAGAAGAGATAGGCATAGGCAGATATTTTCCAACACCAGCTTTCAAATATACAAAAACGGAAAACGAATTGTAATTGTATAGGTAGGTATTCAATTTTCCTCGAACTAGATATATTTCATTCCTGTGCCAGAGAGCAACCCGAGACAAAGGGCTTCCTTTCTGTGCTTTTATATGAACAGTTAAAGCTTTTTTGCAATAGGCGTGTTTTTTTGGAATTTTATATATAGTACAGTGAGAAATTTTCACATAAAAACGCATCCGCAGCGGCCTATGTTTTTGTATTTGCAATATGGTACGCCTGAACAGCTGTCACGACACAAAAGTGAATTTTGTGAAAGTTAAAAGTAGAAATAAACCAAAACTATTAACAAAAACTAACATACATATTTGCAAGTTAAATGGGAAATATAACTTTATATTTATATAATTTATTGTTTTAATCAAATGTTTGTGTCCCTTTTTTCTTTATTTGCCATTTTCAGATACGAAAATTGATTTTGCAGCTATAAAAAAAAGAGGTAGGGGTTTGTTGGTAGACTATGGTCAAAGTAAAAAAGTCATGATTTAGTCTGCTATTACACGAAGACTTTTTAGTTGAGATTTTTTGAAATTTAATATTGTGAAAGTGAAATCAAATTTTGTTTTCTCAATTGCCCTCATTTAATTTTGATAAAAGTCATGACTCAAAAGTCGTCGTATAATAACAGACTCAATACATATGGAGTAGATGACTTTATTAGCGATAATTGGACATGATTGTATGGCTAATTTTAATGCATTTACCTAGTTTTCCACTGGACATTTTTTAACTCACCAATTTTACCGGATTAACTGAGTACATTGGCGCCAAATAAGCCTGAACCTTCCTTGAACTTCAGTTAGTTTCAGCTGTACTAACTGGTTCAAAATTTGATCCATGGTTCAGCATTTGTGACTCATCGATATTATCGGATCTACTGAAGCGCAACGATGATTCCAAAGTTCAAGTATGTTGTAGTAACAATTTCAAGCTTGACCCTTGTTGAACCTCAGTTAAACTGCCAAAATTAGTGAGCTAAAATAATTGAACCACGCATCAAAGCTTGAACCACGTTTGTACAAGTAGCCTTTCCACCAAAAGCAGTGACTTAAAATTGCTGAGTATCGGATCAAAATTTGAACCATGTCCATACAAACTGGTCCCTATAGACCAAAGGTTTACAAAAAGAGCTTTTCATATGAGCTGCGAATAGTGAATTTTGAAATGGGAATGATCGTGAATTTTGACCTTCCATTCCCTGGAGTAATTTGTTTGGTTGCTTATAGAAGAAAATGTGAAGAAAAATGCTTTGTGAAATGCGTCTTGATGTTGTGGCTTGCGAATTATCGTTTGACAGTTGGCAGAATATATCTTGTTTGTCACTTATAAATAAAAATGCTAAATTTTGCACTTTAAACTAATTTAAGGCAGCGTTTTTTTTTAGCATAGCATAGGATAGGATCATTTTTTCATTTTGTCGAAAAGGTAAAACAAAACAACCATGTACTTACAAACGACCCTGTTTAGACTGTAATTGCTCACTACGCCACCATGACGTAAATTTATGGGTGAAATTTTCTCTTCACCGATTTCTTCTACAAAAACATGGTCTTGACGAAGTGAAAAGTTACAGTCTAAACAGGGCCATTCATTCAACATAATTCTACTCTACGAACATAGCCATCCAGAATTCGAGACACATAAAAGTACCAGTCGTACCAATGATGACACACAAAAATCCAATTTAATTGAGTTCGATACTCGAACAAACGTCAAAAGTTTATCGGCAGCGGGATTCTACTTTTACTTTTATCGGCAGCGATTTCGCTGCGGTTGCTGTTTTTGTAATTCATATAAAATTCCACTGTGCTGCGGATAGCTTTTCCAATAAAAACACACCTAATATTTATAGTCTGCCTTCCATGAACATAAATTGTGAATTTTTCTTAGGTACGGTCTGCATTATTTTATGATCGTCATTAATTAATTATATATCTCATCTGTGCGTTTTTTCTACAATGCGATATTAAGAAAAGGAATACACCAATTATTTCAGCTACATTGCAGTTTGTGAATAGTGAAAAAAAAACAACAAAGCGGTAAGTGAAGTACCTCGGTATCTACGATCTATCCACACTTTTTCAAACAATAAAAAAGTGTGTGATTCAGATACAACATAATATGTATATACAATATATATATTTATATTATATTATGCAAAAATCATTTGTGAACTTATATTGATAGGTAGGAGAGAATGACTGACGGAAGAGCACGTATGTCAGGATACCAAAATAAAAAACGAAGGCTTGAAAAAGATGCAGAGCTACGGAAGCAAGCAGGGGCATTAGAGTCTTTTTTAAAGAAAAGTGAGCTAGGCAAATCATCGTCTTCCACAAACCTACAAGAAACCGATGTAGGAGCTGTGGCTGCGGCCCCTCTTAAAATACTAGGAACTCCCAATAGAATCAAGGAACCTGCTGCTTTTAGTCAGGCGCTATTACAGATGAAGGTGCTATTCCAAGTACAAGTGTTTCAGCAAGCTCGACGTCATTTTTGGATGCTGATCCAGCAACATGGCCCAAAGAATTTTAGGTGCAGACAGATTTTATTTAGTAAAAACATGTTCTCCCAAACCGTTGTATGAGTTCGAATTTCCCCAAGATAGCAATGGTCGAAGATTTGTTTCGAGATATTATAAGAGAACGCTTATAAACGGTGAAGAAATTTTAAAGGATTGGTTGGTGTACTCTGTGACAAAAAATTCGGTGTTCTGTTTTTGCTGCAAAATATTTAATTCGACAACAACTTCCGGTCTATTGAAAGGTGGCTATAACAACTGGAAGCATATAAGTGATGTTCTTAAACTTCATGAAACATCAAAAAACCACATAGAAAGTGTAAAACAATGGTTCGAACTTTCAATAAGGCTCAAATCGACGCGTACTATAGATGCCGAGTGGTAGAGAATAATAAAATCAGAAACAGAACACTGGAATGGAGTTTTGTCACGTATTGCATCAATTATTAAAATGTTGGCAAAAAGTAGCTTTTCTGATAGTCTGTATCAATATAACAATGGTCACTTTTTAAAACTAGTAGAGTTTTTAGCCGAATTTGATCCTATTATGCAGGAACACGTACGCAGAGTTTTAAAGAAAGAAGAAAAACAAGCAACCTACTTAAATAAAACTATTCAGAATGAATTTATTTTTACAATTTCAGATAGTATAAAAAGCCATATTCTGAATGCTATTATAAAATCAAAATATTATTCAATAATTTTAGATTGTACCCCGGATCAGCGTTACCTTCGGGACTCTTTAGAGTCCTTTTTGAGTCCTTTTAAACGCTGGGACTCCAGGACTCCTCTTTTTAAAAATGATTGAAATTTGACTCCTTTTACAATTTTAGGACTCTTTTTCATACGCACAAATATTTATTGAATTCTATGATATGAACGAGTTCAATTCGCTTGAAGCTCATTTCTACCCTTTGTTTACATTACACAGTTTCAAAAAAAAATTGTTTCATTTTAACAGGTTCAAAAGTTTTAGTCGAAAAAAGACGTCTATGAAAATTTGAGCTCTTAATATTCATGTTAAGATATGCCTCATCGCAGGTTTAGGGCATCCATACGATTTGTATTGGAAAAAACACCTTTGACCTATTGCACCATCTTACAAAATTGTAATTACAATTACAAATTAGTAATCCACAAAATTTTAAAATTCCAGATTCTTCAATTTACAAAATTTGTAGTTGTAAATTACCAGCGAAAAATTGTAATAACGGTTCTGAATTTTATTCAGTTTGTGAAAAATTTCTAGTGGTTACAAAAAGAAAAATTCAACAATGGGTTCCTTTCCGACATTTAAGTGCTCAATTCGAAGGCAGTTCTGCATTAAGCAGCATCAATTTCGTTTACCCAAGCTTCCTTTGATATGTCTTAACAGCCCTATCAATAAAAATTGCTCAGATATCTTCTAGTTCACAAATTAACTAAAGCGTCAATCAGAAGTTAGTTCACGAATTAAAATTTCATATCAATAAAAATATAAATTGCTAACCCACGTTAAGTTCAAAAACTTAACGAAAATCTACTAAAATCAACAAGAACTCTGCTCTTTCCAGAGACTATTTATGGAACTGCACATACACTTTCTCACTAAATGTGAACTTTCGCACATACACTCTTTCATTTGAGGCTGTAGATAGCATGTGTGTCACAAGCATCTGTTTCCTTTTAGCTGTAGTTTTTGGCAACAATGACAGAAGTATTTTTAACTTAATTACTCGTTTAATGTACCTACCTTGGTGAGTTAGTTTAATGCCATGAATTTTGATTTATTGATATGATTTGACACTTAATTCACTGATCAAAGATAATTTGTGTTTCATTTGCGTTTATGAATACCGGTGTAAATGTTTAAATAAAATACAAATTTTCAGAGCGACTCATCTCAAATTATACATCTTATTTGGTCAATAAAAGATGTTCTCTCATTACATACGGCATTCGGCTCACAGCGCTATTCAAAGCGGATGAATGAAGAAAAACATACTATCACAGATACTTTAGTTATCGCACGCAAAGCAAACAAAAATGACTGCTTTTTTATCGTGGGACGTAAAGCTACGTCCCAATAATATCAATTTTGTGTGAGCCTTAGACTATATATGATGTTAAAAAAGATAGATTTACATGCATAACCATAAATACAAAACGCCAAAACACAAAATATTGAAAAAATAATCATTTTTATTTGTACTGGATGCGATATCTATGTTACTCTAGTTTCTGTGATACTATTGAAAGAAATAATCTTAGTACATATTACAAAATTATTTGTAATCAAATAATATCGCATTTTAATTCCAATGATAAACAAGCTTTCAATTCTAAAATATTAGATTCAAAGGCAAGTAATTAAGATGCAAAAAGATTTTAACTATTTTTCCTTGATATCCGAATATCCCATAATTGTACCCTTCATCCAGTTAAAATTATTGAAGAATACAAATTACCAGAAATAAATGCCCAAGATCGTCGTTTTAAAATATATTTTAAATTGAATAACATTGAAAGTTTTGGTTTGAAGTGTGCAATTTAAATAACCTATTGGAAAAATTTTTCAAAAGTATATATTTAAAAAATGTATAGGTATTGTTATAAAGATTTTAAAATTGGCCATAGCAGCCCTTGCGCAGAAAGAATTTTTTATTGATTGACTCTTATTTAGAAAAAACTTACAAACCGCCTAAAAGTTGAAGTGTGCATTTCAATGCTTTCTGCACTTACTCTATTAGATTATAACCAACTAGAAGACTGGATTCCTGATTCAATTTTAATTCAAAAATATAGAAACGATGTTTCTAATAACTAGTTTTATAAATACATAGATAATATAAGTGATATTCGATATGTAGTATTATATTAATATTAAGAATCTTGTTTTGTTTTGTTAAGAAGAGCAACTGTTTATTTATTTAAAGAAACTTAGGTAATTTTTGTTTTTTATTTTGAGATTAACTTATGTCTACTAAAAAAATTGAAAAGATGGAAGTTTTTATTTATTGTTTTGTTTAAAAAAGAAGCTATTTGTTATTTTTTTCTTAAATAAACCATGTTAAATTAGAACACTGATAAATTTTGATGTTTTTCTTTAAGTTTTGATGGGACTCCTTTTTTCAGCCAGGACTCCTTTTTTTGACTCCTTCCGAAAATTTTCAGAGGTAACCCTGCCCCGGATGCTAGCAAAACTGAGCGGATGACCCTGATAATTAGGTATATTTCTATTATTCAAGGTGAAGAGGATCATAGAATAGTAGAAATTGAAATAAATGAAAGTTTTTTAGGATTCATACCAATCGAAAAATCTACAGGTCTTAAATTAACAGAAGTTATCTTGGAACAATTATCGGAACTTGGATTGCCTTTAGAGGACATAAGAGGGCAAGGGTATGATAATGGATCTAATATGAAAGGTATTCAAAGTGGGGTCCAAGCCAGGATAAGAAACTTAAATCCTCGGGCATTTTATGTTCCTTGCAGTAGTCATTCTTAAAACTTAGTGGTAAACGACATGGCAAAGTCTTCACTGGAAGCTACAAATTTTTTCAATATTGTGCAAAAGATATACGTTTTCTTTTCCTCTTCACTGTTGAGATGGTCAATTCTTTTGAATAATGTAAGGGGTATTACTCTTAAACCGCTTAGTGACACGAGGTGGGAAAGTCGGATCGAGGCTCTGTAATAATTTGGTACGAAACATTGAATCGGATAAATCCAGTCAGTAAATTAATGCAGAGTAAAGATTAGTTTCTGTCATTAAATTGATAAAAAACACCAAAGTTTTCTTTGAAAACTCTCGTTCAGATGAGTATTTTACTGAAGTCTGAACGACGTCAAAACCTTAGCTGCTGAAATCGACAGTGAAGTGTTAGACCAAAGATAATATATCAAGTAAAGATGTCGCACGTAGAACAAAAATCTGTGCCCAAAAATCTAAATCACCATGGGTCCACCAACATGTATCTAAGCTTTGAAAGCCATAAGCAACACTCAAAAGTTGCTTACATCTGTTTTCCCTCATATTCTCTCTGCATTCTTTTGCTATTTTGTTGCTGGTCCAGAGATTAAAATGAGCGTGTTCGAATCAGTTCGAACAAAATCCAATTTCTGTTTATGATCGTTCATACTCGATCGTTTCGCCTCTGTACTCGTAAGTCATTTTATCCACGAGTAAAAATACTCATAAGTCATGTCAAACAAATTGATCGAACTCATGAGTATCTGATGCCTTCTATATCCACAATCAAAATTATTCATGAACAGTTGCAACAATTTTCGGGTACTCAAAACAAAGCGAGCATACTCGAAAGAAAATGAGTATTCGAAAATATTGTGAACATCATGAACAGCCAAAGGCAATGTGATCGTAGATCGGTCGTTGGTCTTGCATCATAGTTTGTGGACGGGTAGGTAGATTCTATAATTATTTATTTGTATCTATTCATTGTTTCTATGGTCGGTGGTTTCAATTTGCAATTTTGCAAGAAGTAAACTTGTTGCTGTTGTTTTTTGTTTGTATCTATTGATTAGATTTATTGGGTCGGTAAGAAGATGCAACACATGATCGTCAATATCTGCGACAAATGTACTTATGTAGATTAGGTATTTATGTAAATGATATAGGTATGTGACCCTAATAAAAATGCGGTATGTATAGTGCTGTATTTTTGGATTTATTTTAAAAAAGGATAACTCTTCGTTTTTTGGGTCTAGGTATATTGTCTAGTGTTTTTTTATTGATGGGTTAAATTATCAGGAAAAAAAACTGGTCTCTGTTTTTTTGCGAGGATGTTAAAAAGATTTATGAATGGGTCGATATAGGAGATGCAATTATATGACACATAATCATCAATATCGCGACAAATGCCTTTTTGTAAGTAAGGTATATAGGTAATATACCTACACACGAATGCCACATGAAAGTTTGGGACATTGCGGTTTTAAATCATTCTTTTAAAAAGGATATTTAGGTAGAGGATCAAAAAATTAATAATAAAATAAAAATAATATTTAATAAAGGCTTTTCTAAAATATATTATAATCTTTTTAAACAGATATATCTAAACTATTATTTAAAAAATAGTTTCATATAACTTCTAAGTTTTGATTAGTTTTTTCTTTGTTTTATTTATTTTTATTCATTTTCTTCACTTATATATTTTTTTTCATTTTATTAAGCTTGGATATCATTACCTATACTTTTTTTAATTCAGTTATATAAAAAAAGTTAAACAAATTTCATTTCATCCATTTTTATTATTTTGAGAACACATAGTCCGAGAAACATTTATTTCTCACTAGCAGTCGAAATACTGAAAAAAAAAAAAAAAATTGAAATTACATCACAAAAACCAACCACCATCCACCAATCCACACAAAATTGCTTAGCCTACCCATCGTCATCAACAGACATCGAATACACATCTTCCGCCACGATTTGAGTATATTTGATCATACTGATCATGAACAATATGGTCACGAGCGCCTGACTCATTTTTATTCGAAACCATTTGAACTCGGTTGCAACGTGTACTCATTTGTACTCGTTTGATGAGTGTGCTGACTTACGAGTCATCATACTCATGAACATGAAAACTCGCAAACATTTTGGTTGTGTTGACTTTGTTTGTTTGAACTCGCTTTTTTCGAGTGAGTATTCAATGTTCATGAACATTACTCGACTCATTTTATTCTCTGTGCTGGACCTATGCCTACCAAAGGAAAAAAATTCATTTAATGTTCAGAGTTTGGCTTCTGTCACTGTCACTAGGAAGAAAAGAGATGGGTACCTGAGAATGGACTATTTTAGTTTGTTCATTTTTTCTTTCCTACAGACAGATCGAAAGAAAAATGTGTCGGAAATGAATTGCCTGTGTTTTGTTTTTGTTTGTTTTTTTTTTCTTCGAGAGATTTAGATTTTTTTCTTGGTTGGGTTGTTCGTCCTTGTGTATTGTTGTTGTATCTTGTGCTTGGCAAGTGCATTAAGAAAAAAAAAAGATTATGAATGAGAATGAAATATACCTACATACCTACTTACATACATAGATTTTATTTTATTTTCTGGACTCTGAAGTTTTGTCGATCAGAATCTAAACGAAAGAAATTGAAGTTTGAAAATATTAGGGAACGAAGTAGGTATTTCAACTCTCATGTAAATTAGTGATTTCTTGTAATTTCATTGGTTTGATCAAAATTATGATTACGATGATCTTACAAATTATGTATTTTCGTAAGGTAGATATTTATGTACATACTTAGCTATATCGTCCTTCAATCTGTAAGGGGGTGGGTGTTTTTGTGCGATTGTTTTCTCTAAGTACCTACGTCGTGGAATCTCCATTTATATTTTGTTTGCAGTTTTGCATTCAGAATTTTTTACTGACAAGAGATTATAAAATATTTTGTTTTAGGCAGGAAATTAATGTTTATTGTATGAAACTTGGGAACCTTTTACAGAAGATATATATTTTAATAAACAATAATGGTCGGTATGTTGTTTATATAATGCAGACATAGGCAGGTAAATACATACATATACTTATAGATTTTTGTTTTGTTGTTTACAAAACGACTAGGTAACAAAACTAAATAGGTAAATTAAGTTCAGTCAAGGAACCATGCTATTTTTGAGAAAAATTGTCGTTTAAGCACTTATTTTAAGAATACAAGTAGGTACATATTTGCAGATATAAAATATTCTAAAAGAGAGAAATACCTACTTACTAGTAGATACCTACGCAAGAAAAACATTCATTTTTTTTTTTTTTTTTTTCATTTTTATTTTTCATTCATCTGAAAAACTATCTTAAAGCTAGACAAAAATTCGTAAAAACTAGCCTATCTATTAATATCTTACAACTAACTTACTGGCCCCATTCGGGCGCTCTAAGTTAAATTAATAACTTAATGCTAATGCCTTTCGGCCTAAACTGCCTTTCACATTAGCTGCGAACTGCGAATGCGAATAAATTTGTTTAGGCAATTCCAAGCGCAAATACCAACAAATTAATGTTTTAACTCTTCAACGAAGTGAATAAACGACCCTATCTACAATTTGAAAAAGAAAACAGGAACAAAAATTAGTTTAAATTGTTCAATTTAGCGTTTTTATATATTCTACGCGACCACCGACATATTTCTGCGAACTGCCAAACACTTATTCGCAATCCACAACATCAGGACGCATTCCACAAATCTGCGAATGAAAAATTCGCTCGAATTTAACCTCAAATTTATTTAGCGCCCATTTTACTGGTTTATTTATTATGACAATTCGCGTCTTTCGGCGACAACTCATGTAAAAGAAATGTCAAAACTCGCGACCATTCGCAATTCGCAGTTCGCTATTCGCAGCTCATATGAAAGACACTTAAGAACTATCTTAAAACAAGAATTCATGTTGGTTTTATTTTTCACCAAGAAGAATTGAAAAAAAACTTGGTATCTTTATCTTTATTTTTTTTTTTTTTATATAAAACTTACAAACTAAATAAAACTAAATTAAAACTACTTAAAACTAATTAAAACTAATTATAACTAATTAAAACTACTATAAAACTACTTAAAACTACTTACAAGCTACTTACTACTTACAAACTAGAACAGCCACAGCAAGCATTTTCGGGTTTTGTATTTTTTTTTTGTGTTTTTATTGGTTTTATAATTTTTTTGGTGTTTGTGTTGTTTTTATATATATTTCTTTTTTTTTTTTTGGTGCCACCCTGACTGTCCCTGCTTAAAACTAACTACCTAAACCTATGTAAGTCGGCCATGGCATAAAAAAATGCAGTCAACTTTTAAACATCCGAAGGAACTTCGTGTTCAGGTTTCAACCACCAGAACTGGTTCTCCTGCTCTACCCTATATCTTCGGTCCCGATCGGACACAGTCCTACAGAACCGAAGGTGCTCGGCTCCGTCTTGTGCGAGGACGTCTCGACTGTAAAGGAGCCGCCGGTCCACAGTTCTGCGGCCGACGTGGTAGATTAGCGGAACCGCCGCTCTATCCTGGATCAGCGCTCGACTGTCTAAATAGAGGAAGGCATCGGGCGGAATAAAGCCGCTTAGACAAACACTCTCGCAATAGTTGTTTTTAGGGTAATAACCCCCAAAAATTAGGCTGTTGGTCGAGGACATTGCTCTTGCAATGTAACCTCGAATAAGCTTCAGCAAGAAATTATCTATCCTGTTTATGTTGGCACCGTTGTATAGAACCAGGTTGGAATAATAATGTTTGTACTCCAACTCTGGTGTTCTGTGTAATCCAAGGCAGCGTCTAAGACACTGCCTCTCAAACACCCGAATCTTTTCCATTTGAGATGGGGCAACGTTGAACCAAATCGGGCACCCATAGGCAATCATCGGCCGTATAAGGGCCATGTAGCAAATCACTTTCACCCTGCTGTCAAGCCGGCTGCTATAAAACAACCGTTTCGTCAGGGCAAAAGCTCCCCTAGCCCTGGACAGAGCATAGCATTTATATGTCTGTCGAAATACAAATACTGATCCATCCAGATGCCAAGGTACTTTACAAGTTACAACACTTTTACTCGCCAGTGGCTGTCCATTTGGCCCTACGATCACCAGCTTACGCCAGTTCTTTCTCGTATCCCTTGTGACTCCAAGGTCCTAAACAGAAAAACATTCATCATGTACATTATGTAGATACGTGGTATTGATTTCTTATTAAAAAAAAGGTAGCTACATATGTATCTAAATACCTACATCAAATGTCTGTTAAGATGATAATCTTGCAATTTATGAATTTGTTTTAAATTTAGAAGACATTTATGTTACTAGACAATTATACTACATATATTAATATGTATATATTATAGATATATAAACTAACACGAAAATTTTTTAAACTTATCTAAGACCAAAATAATAGTTTTTGGCCAAACTGCCTTTATTTTTTTACCTGTAACGAAAATTCAAAAGACGATTTTTTTTGTACTATGATAGGATTGTGTGTAAATTTTATGGGATTTTTGTTTTAAACATTAATTAGGTATCTATTAAAGGTATTTCTTATAGCGTTTTGTTTTTTTTAGCATATGTACCTATATGTACGTACCTACATTAATTAGACTGTGCCAAAAAATATTTAGTTTTTGATTTTCTTGCAAACAGGCTCAAAAGTTTTAGTTAAGCGAAAAAAGACATCTGTGAAAATTTGAGCTCTTAATAATCATGCTTAGACATTCCTCATTGCAAATTTCGGTTTTCCATACGATTAGATAGATAGATAGATCTTTATTGTAGCTAAATTCTTATAACCTTTCTATTAAAAACCTAGACTGCACAATTTACAGAGATATGGTGTATTTATTCTACCTATTTATTTATTTATTTATTTTATTTTTTAGTGTTTTTATTTGTTTATTTGCATTAATTTTTTTTATTTATTTATTTATTTATTTATGTATTTGTCGCATTAATTAATTTATTTTTTTTTATAATTATTATTATTTATGTACTCAATTATTTATTTATTTCTTATATTTTTTTATTCGTGTATTTATGTATTAATTATATCATCTTTTTATGTTCATATTATTAACTATCTTGTTTTGTAATCAGTAAGCTATCGACAATTATAGTGCTACACCTTAAGATACATTACAATAGTCGCGTTGTAAGGTAGAACTATACCTAATAGTCGCAAGCTAACGGCATTGGTCGGATGAAAATCAGCGAATACAAACAAATCATATGTCACCCCCATAATGACCTTTTATTGATTTTTGTTAACTTTTGCTTTCGGAAGTGAATAGAGTGCCCTCGAATACACTTCACGGAAGTGAAACTGAAATTTGTTGAGGTAGGAACGACGAAAAGAGGAAAAGTGAATTATGGCTTCGTTCTGATTTTGACAGTTCAGAAAGATACTTTTCACTGGCCAATGACATGTTTCTAACAGCTTCAGAATATTAAGAATCTTCCAAGCCAGTGCGAATCATTCGTTGACCACAACAAAAAAATAAATAACAACACGTTGTTGTAAATGAAAACAACACAATGTTGATGTAGTTTCATCGTCGGTCGTCAACGAAAAATTCGCATTGGTTTGCGTGAAACTTTATAGTTCTACCTTAATAATTTAAGAAAAGTAGCTTTCCTAAAGGCTCTCCCAAACCAACACGAAATTAAAGCGAATCATTTGCAACGATACAAAATATGAAGGATCTCAATAGGTACTAAAAAAACAACAAAAAACTTTCTTTGCGAATGCTTCGCTATAATTTCGCGTTGGTTGGGCAGAGCCTTAATCGTTGAGTAAATGCAGACGTTCTAATTATTTATTTTTTTGTATAAACTACGATTTAATTCACAACTTTTTAGCCTGTTTAGATTGGGAAGATTGAGATTGGTCTCACGGCAGTTTGGAAAAGAGAAATGAGAGGTCAGAGATCCCCCCAATTCTATTGTCCAGAAACTCACGTGAAACCGGTCTCAATCTTCCAAATCTTAACACCGTCTTTTTACTCATGGCAATGCGATAGTTAAAGAACACATTCAAAGCTTTTTTAGTTTTCTGAGATATCATTTTTATCATGTTTCTAAACATGCCTGATTCTAAAAGTCACAAACACGCCCTATTCAATCTCTAAAAGTCACAATGACGTTTGGATAAGTTAAACCAAATATTTGGTTAATTTTCCGCAGCAAAATCCTTGGATAAGATAAACCAAATTGTGTAAACCATTTCCCATACTAAATTTTACAGTTCATTAACCAAAAGATAAATTTAACCAAATCGTAAACTTATCTAGTGTTTTACGAAGTTGCATGAATACCCCTAGTATTTTTGACTAAGAAAGAATTTATCTTTCCCAAAATTTGTATTTTTTCTAGCAATCGAAATCATTACCTAGAGTTTATATTTTGTTTTATTTATACATATTTATATAAGTATGGAAATTTTAATAAAACAGCACTTGAAACTCTCCCAAATATAACATGACTTACCATGGAATTTCCCTTGAATGCTTTTGTCAGGTTTTGCTGTCTAGAATAGGATTACCAAACGTCCCCTTTTGGAGGGATCACCCCCATTTTTCATTTCAGTAACAATTTCGTGTGAAAAAATGTCCCCCTTTTCAAACAAATCTGTATTTATTTTCTTTTAAATCATACCAATTAATTATTATTGTTCTCTTTTTGTCTGCAATATTTAAATGAAAATATTTCTATGGCATGTTATACACATTCTTACATATATCAACAAGAATTGTTTTTTATTACCTCATATTAAATTTTTGTCATTCATTGATCGTTATTATTCTTATCGTATATTGTTCATATTTTTTTAATTTTGACAATAAATGAAGCAAATCAATAAAAACTAAGACTTTTTCATGTTTTTATAATAAGAGGATGGGAAAAGACCAATAAATTTGCAGCCAAGTTCTGCAATTGCATTGAAATTTTTGTGCCCTCTGAAAAACCTTTGTTCCCTGGAAAAATCATTGTTGTATGGCAAAACTCAATAATTTCTGATTTCCAGGGTAACCAGGTGCCATTTTGAATTAAAGTGACTTCCGATGCATGGTCCGATTTTCGTAACATTTTTTTTTTCATGGAGACAACGTCTAGTAGAGCCAAAACCCATCAATAAAATTTGTTTGGAATTTGTCCTATTAAATGTCATTTTGAGACTTATTTTACTCGTCTATTTCAGATCAGACTATTAAGCAAGAAGTTGATAAAAACAAATTTCATGCTTTTTAATATTTTTATCTCATTACAATGCATTTTTACATTAGTTTTTATTGAACGGAAATTAATATTTACAATTGGTTCTTAATTCTATTCTTATATTATTATTACATTGACATTTTAATTTGGTTTGGCACATAAGGGTAGGGTGTCCATAACGCGTTTGAAAAAAAAGAGGACATTTTCTAGACTTCAAACTTCTACTGTTAATCCCCCCCTCGGTCACCACACCATCATCAAAATAATTGATAAATATGACCAAAAGTTTACTTTAAATTTATTTTATAAATATATATATTTATACAAGTATATTGTATATAGGAACACAAGAAGCAGCAGTTTAAATAGGTAGTTTATTTTAACATCTTTTTTAAGAAAAGATATCTGTGATATAAATCTGTACCTATATTTTATAAATACTTTTTTGCACTTCAAACTAATTAAACTAAAATACATAAACACCTAATTGAATTCAAAATACCGCAGAATTTAAGTTAAATGTTGGCAAAATATGCATTAATTTTCTTCCTCATCCGAAGAGTCATACTTTTGGGAGCTCCGAATTTGATTAAAAAGGTTTCGTAAAACTTTTGACAGCTAAAATCTTTTAAGTTATAGGCACAATGACAATCCTACTCTTAAACGATTTCGTTCTTTTGTCCATTGCGAACCCATCAACGAAATACATTCCACGTTCTTATTTTGCACAGGAAAACAAAAAAGGATTGGTACATTTTAAGAGCTCATTATATAACTCTAGATTTGCATTTGCAGGCCTACTTTTGAACAGGTATTTTGTTTTTAAAATTTTCATTTTCTTTAGAAAGAAACTTTTTTAAATAGCAAAATTGGTCAAACAACTTTGAGTAATCCAGTTAAAATTCTTAAGAAATTCGGCAGTCGATACTTTTGTCTAGGTCTTCCCATACTTATTTTTTTTTCTAAATTCATCCATCGATCCTGAGTAGGAAGGTTCTTACGTCAGTGTATTAATCAGTGAATATCAAATAAAGAGGCCAATCCTCAGCTGTCAATTTTATTTGCATACAAGCTGAAGCGAACAGCTGATGTATTAGATTTGCAAAGGAAGTGAAAAACAGTGACAAAACGCACACATAGAATCAACTCCTCATTCAGCACAGGTCTTATTGTTGTTGCAATTCACATCTATTCTTCGACACAATAGGGTGAAACGTACGAAGGATTGGCTTCTTTATTTGATATTCTCTGGTATTAATGCTTTATTTTATATTTTAGGGGACAATATAACAAGAACATTAATGAAGAGTGTGTTAAATTAATATTTTGGTCACTTAGGAAAAAAAAAAGATAAAAAAGAGTACAAAATAAAAAAGAGTAAAAAAAAGAATTTGATGAAAAAAGAAAGAATAAGAAAGATCAGAGTCAAAAAAGAGAACATGTTCTCTTTAAAAGAGATGTTCTGGAAACCCTACATAAGGGGCCTAATTTTATACATTGTTTTATTTTTATAAAAATTATTTAAAAGATTGTGATTGATGATTATACTATTTAATACTATGAGGATGATTCATCTCGGGTTGTTCAAATCCGGTTGTCTTTTGGAAGGATGTGGGGTTTCGGTGGCTTCTAGCCACGGTGATAATTTGACGCTGTATCTTCGTAAAATTGAATTGCCTCGTCGTCGTTGATAGGAATGATTCCGTTGTCCAGTAGTGCTGTCACATCAAGGTATCGTGGCTCGGGGTGTCTCTCTTCATTTGTGATGGTTCTCACCAGAGGGTTTGGATGATTGCTTAGGTTGTTCGCCAGTCTTTTGGCAGCACTGATCATGTATTTGTCAAGGGGTGTTATTCCGGATGCCTCGTAGAGTCGCTTGTTGCTGAAATGTTTTCGCCGCCGTTGATCGAAGTGGAGTCCTGTGCAGATCCGAAGGATCTTCCTCTCGAACACTCCCAGTTTCTTCATGCTGGTTTTCGATATAGTAAACCAGACAGGAAAGCAGTATGTGATGATTGGTCTGAGAAGTTGTTTATAGAGAAGCAACTTCGTCCTTTGGCTGAGTCCATTCCTTTTCCGCAATAGGGGGTGAATACGGTGGAAAGCGTTGCTTGCTTCAGAACAGCTGTTACATGCGGATTGAAGCGTAACCTCTCCTCAAAGTTTACACCCAGATATTTCACCGATGGTTTGGTTGTCAGTTGCGATCCGTCAGGCAGATTGATGATGATGCTGCGGCAGCTTTTAGCTGACGGTGTACTTCGCTGTCCCGCTGGTCTTCTGAAACAAGCCAACTCAGATTTGAATGAATTGACTTTGATGCCCCATGTTGTGTAGAACTCCCACAGCCTTCTTAGTGGGGCGGCTTAGCTATTTAATTGTGCACTTTGTGATAAAAGCAACAAATTTGTATCATTGTTAGAACATTATAAAATAATGATTTTAAGAGGTTGAGCCACTTTGTATGTCCGCCCATTTAGGTGGGCGGGGCAATTTTGTGAAGAAAATGACTTAAAATGGGGAAAAAATTATTAAAAAACAACGGCAACACCTACAATAGTATTCTAAAGCATTTTTTAAAGCCAATAATTTATCCTTCAATTTTGTTTTTAAATTAAGTTTTTTAAGTAAATAGTTTTTGAAAAATAAAAATTCAAACTCAAAATTTCGAAAAAAAAAATTGAAAAATAGTAATAATATTTTTTTTTCAAAACTTAGCGTGACTAAATTATAGTTAAATAATTATTTGTGTACTCTCTTATTAATTTTGAGTCGAGTCCTGAAAACCAAATAGTTATAAGACTATCAGTTTTTAAGAAAATCAAATATTACTAAAACCATTTTTTTCTTATAATTTTTTTGTTCGGGTATTTGTTGCATTCAAATCGATATTTTTGATGAAAAAAAACACTGACATTACTTTTATTTTATACATATACAAAAGCAAATGTATATATATGTATATCACAAATTTTCGAATACCCTCCCTTGGCATCCCATGCCCATGTAAGAAATTTGGAGGCTATTTAAAATACTGTATTTTGTTCATAAAGATATTTAAGATTAAGAATATTTTTTTGGTTTATATCAATGACAAACAAAAATTTATTTATAGGAACTGATGCTTATGGATCTATTAATTTTAAGAAAGTATTATTAGATAATTATATAACAATGCAAACAAATATTTTTAATTCAACATTTTTTTTTTTAAGTACATAGCTTAAAGTTTGAATTGTTAAATTCATAAATTTCAAAAATTTAAAAGTACTAAAAATGCTTAAAATTTGTGTGTTTAAAGAAAGTTTAATTCAACACAAGACATTCTCCCTCGCAAATGCATAGTTCCGTGCATGGCAATTTGCTTTTTTTGCATTTACAACCTCTCTGGCATCCCCTTTTGCAACCACAACGAATAAGCTCTTGACAGGCTTTAGCTGCTTCAGGGATTGTAATCCATTCCGGAACATAAAGGCCATCATCTTTTTCAATCCAACCCCAACTTGTTACAGGTGGAAGTACAGGGCTTGGAATCAGTGTCTGTCCCCAGATGTAGCAACCCTGATACATGGCTCTCTTTACATGTTGTTTCAGTGCATCTAGTGTTGGTGGTATTCTCTGCACTGAGCTTGTTCTTGCAAATAACTTCTTTCTTGTTTTATCAATATCGGAGCTTGTACTTGTGCGGTCATACAAAAGAATCGTGAACCTCTCTATGATTTTCATTGTTTCATTAGTAATAAACGTCGAGGTACAGGTCAGAGCCTGCAGTGCTTGTGTTAGCTCTGGTATAGAGTTCCAAGTACTCCATGCTGTCACTTTACCATGCCCAACAAAAGACGAAACAGTGTCACACCCTGTTAATGCATGAAACATTGGCAGTGCGCTGCATTTCTCAGGTCCAAGAATATTGGCGATCTCGTGTGCAGCTAAGTAGCGGAATGTTTTACCATTCCCAAAAGCTATCCAAAGTTGAACGTCAGCTGGAAATGTTTGCATTGCCATCGCTGAAAGAACTACAACGTCTGTATCAACGGTACGTATTAATATCTTGCGGTGTCCACACTGAACTGCATGCGCAACATGCAATAAAATTCGGGTGTCAGCTTCTTCGTGATTACATGGAGAAATCATGATAAAATTTGAGGTGATTTGCTTAGGACCTTGTCTTTATCTGTGACGATTAGTGTCTTTTCAATATCATCAAACGCTTCTATTACAGCTTTCGAGAGGAAGCAAAATAGCTCTGTTTTGTTACTATCTACGCGCAAAAAGTCCTTCCAATTTCTTGGTATTGGTGCATTTCCAACCACACGCAGTCTCACTCCTTTTCCTCTCTTAGCTCTTGCAGCACCTTTGAGAGAATTTGATTTGTAAATGTCCCAAATAATATCTAAGCGTGATACTATATTATCAAACTGCCTTTTCACATACGGAATAAAAACTAAGTTAGCATACTCATCAAAGGTTTTGGTGATACCAGGAGACAGCATATGAATGATTGCAGCTCCATCAATGACAATACTTGAACAGTTGGGTTTCTCAGTCTGTGGAACAGAAAAGGATTCAAAGCAGTTCAATAGATCACTTTTTTTCCCAATATATAGTTTTCCATCTCGAGTTAATGAAGGCGGAAATATTTGAATTTCGTGTTTAAAAAATTCTTCCAAGTTTCCATTTCTGGTTTGGCAGGCAATATAAAGCTGAGAAAATAGTTCAACCTCTCTTTTCATGGATGTCAGTTTTGATCCTTCCTTTGAAGTCCTTTTAGTTGAGCTTGTAAATAAAGGGAGATCGTTTCGATGTATGGCATCGACCAATGGTTTTGTTCTCTTTACAAGACGTTCTTCTACATATAAATTAAATTGATCCTTGCCAATTTGTTGTATGTTTTGTAATGTGTTAATAACTGAAGGTAAAGCGATTTCCTTACTTTCTAGATGCAACAAGTCAATGCTCTCCTCTTCAAAAGGGTTTCCAAGATTCTCAAACACAAGCACAAGTGATCGAACATCTTTTGCGAATGCTGTCTGAACACTTGTTGTCTGGTCATGGTGGCGCGTATCCAATTTGTTCCCTCTATGATTGAATGTTTTCTCAAACTCTTCAATTGTTCTGGCAACCTCGGGACCTGCTACCATCCATCGACGAAGAGCATTAGCATTATCTAAGATTCCTACAGCACCTCCTTCTCCTTTTATACAAGCATTGTTCTGCTCGTGAGCTTGATCAATCGCAATTGCAGAAAAAGCATTCGTAGACTTTTGTACAACAAAATGACCGTCACTAAACTCTTTGTAGATTGTTGGATGCTTGACTGATAACTCAGCCATATCTTTTAAATGAACTGGAATCCAACGAGCATAATTGTATTGGTCTAATGCAAAAAACATATGGGCAAGTTCTGTTAAAGAATCTAAGTACATGTTGAAAGAAGCCAGTCGAAGAGAGCGTACATATGTCAGTAAGCACAATTCCATTTCCATCACAATTGTCCAAAAATGAAACTGTGGGTGCTTACGTTTTTTTTCTTTACACCACTGGTTAAAGTCTAAGCAAGCCGATCCATTTATTATAGTATTGACGACATATGTATCATACGCTTTGTGTTTAAGTATATATAATGCAACCACAGTAAGTTGATGTGCTCTTCTTGATCGGGTAATGTGAGCTCCATTCAAGAATGAATCGGCTGTCCCTGATGAAGCTATATCAGCTTGAACTAATGCTTCAGTCCAGCCACATCCTTCTAAGAACTTTCCAATACTTTTGAGAGCGGCCATTTCAATATGAAGCCCACCAAACATAACCACAAAATGATCTTCTCCATATACATCAGGCCATTTCCATTGTATCTCCTTTGCTATGGCATATAAAGGCTGGTCAAATGTAAGAACTGGTATTTGTTCAGGGTTTAAGTGGTTGACAGCCTTTTTAACTACGTTCATTGAATGTCTTATCATAGCCACTGTGTGGGCACTCTCGTGAAATAAGGGCAAAAGAGCTGTTCGTGAAGTAAGAATGACCTCAGTTGGCTGCTGATTTGCATGATATGCAGCCCATGATATATTCTCTGGGGCTTCTTGATTTGTTTCATTTAAGATCTTTCTTGCATTTTCCAACCACTCATGCTCTTGCTTTTTGTGTTCCTGAAAGGTCGCCCTCTTCAAGGATTTGAAAATGGGTGTAGATACAGGTTCACCATTCACCTTAACATTAACTGGCATAACATCCGTGTAACTGGACGGTAGTTGATGTAATCTCTTTGTGTATGCAGTTTGAGCAGAAATTGGCAAGAAAGTTCTACTGCTCGTGCAATTACTTTTTACTGGATGCTGCATCAAAGAAATTCCAGTTCCATGAAATGAATCTTTTGCAGTAGTAGAAGAAGGGTTATGGTCTATGTTGTCTACAGCAGCGGTAGTAAATACATTCTTACTAAGGGATAATGGATAAACTACATTTTGATGATAATAACTTTCACACGCATTGTTCCCCATTTGTGATGACAGTCTTAGCACGCGATCATATGACACACTAAGCCCTAGATGAAATAATTTATCAACAAGTTCTTTCTTACGGGTGTGAGCGTGTAACATCAGGCCAATGTAGATTGGAACAGGTGTTTCTTGTGCAATACTGTGTCGAACAGATTATGGAGTGGCTCCTTGTTTGCGTTTGTGTTTGAGGCTGTTGAAATTGATGATCTGGGCTATGGAAAGGCAAGCAGGTGATACATTTTCAGTATTTTGATCTTTAATGTTTGGACCTTCTAATACCATGTTGATTAGAGCTAACAAAAGGCTGGACACAGATTTTTCATGACAACCTTCTTGAAATGACCCATCAAAATGATTTGAATCTTCAAACATGTCTTGACGTACAATCTGTGCTGCTCGAGCAAGAATAACTGCATTATTGTCGTTGTCCTTTGCATATGTTGTTTGTAATCCAGCACCAATATCTTCATCAAATGCTAATAAGACCTCTCGCCCCTTGTTGTAGGATCGTAGATTTGGAAAATGCGCAAGTATTCGATTTTTCAGCCTGGTACTGTGAACTTTAAAATCAAGATTGACCCCAAAGCCTTCCAATCTCGTGACATATAATTGGACTAAATGAGATAATTTAAATACTGTAGCAATGTCTGATTGCTCACGTGTTTCCTCAATGTACATTACTAGTTCTGCAAAAACGATACCTGATATCTTATTGTCCCTGTCTGTTCCAGTCTCTTGTTCTATTTTGAAAGCTCTTGCCCGATTATATAAGCCCACTAAGCACTTTTTATGATACTTTGCTTCCAAAGCAACCATGTCCCCTGCACTCATACGAGACAAGAGTTCTGTATCATCAACTAATATTGCACTAGCTCTTACACGTCTATCTAAGTCAAATGTAGAAGCTTCATGGACACTCTCATTATTGTTTGCTAATTCTCCACAGAAAAAGCAAGTTTGTGGGGTAATCTTTTCTGAGTGTGACCTTGTGATCTTAGGTTTAATAGCCTGATCCTCATCTGGAAGTGCAAGGTTTTCCCTGCTTCTTTTTTCTGCTCGTTGAAGTTTTGTGCTATTGTATTTCAGCTTACATGACTGATGCCACTTAGCCTTTTTTTTAATGAGTGTCATTTCAATACCTTCACCATTATTCAATCTTTTCAAATCCAATTGCTTCGGCAGATAATTTAGTTCATCAAATTTGATTAGATTTTCAGCCAAAAGTGTATAACTAGAACTAGAACCACTTTCTTTTCTTATTAATAAGTTTGGATTTGTTAACGGTTGTAGCGTATCCTCTTGGCAAATGAAACACAGTTCCCAATTTGTCGTCGTCAGTTGTTTGTTTTTATGTTCAGACACAAAAGGGTCTTTGATTTCAAATCTTTCTGACATGATTTGCTTTTTTTGAATTGTTAAATATCTAAAATAAGAAAAACAGGGTGTATTGACGATAAAACGGTTTTTAGCAATCCACTATACATCTGCGAAGTGGCGTGAAATAAGGCCAAGTAAAGTAAGACCAAATTTCTGCTAGCCAAAAAAAAAGGCAATATGGCACTATGACAAAAAAAGAATGGAAATTAAAATTCTTAATCTCCTTAGTATAACAAACTTTTGTTGCGGGCCTTACATTGTATTATTAAGTAAAATGAAAGAGGAACAACATTGTGGAGTATTCACTTGATATTGAAAGCGTATATCTGAAAATTCTACTCGGGGTATGGTGGCGGTCAATAATGCAGTTTAACGCTGAGGCAACAACGGCGTGAATACGTGAACCGTGCCCAATATCGAATGCCGACACCTCCATACTACGTCCGCTGCCTTAATCAAAAGTTGGCCTTATTTCACTTGGCCATATCTTGCGCGCCCAAATGGAGTTTTCCTCAAATTACTTTTATGGCTTAGTTAAAATGTTTAACTACTTAAAATAAACAAATATTCAAAACTTACTTGTCGGATTGGAGTGCTGAAGTTTCAAGATTTTAATAAGGAATTGAGACGCAAAAGGAACACTTCAACTACTTGCTATACTTATATAAAAGTGCGCATAAAAATAAAAGACTTAAACACCGATAAAACACCAAACTTTAGGACTCTCATGTCCGTAAACTAGATATGAGTATAAATAATAGCCGAACAAAAAAATTGGATTCAAAGAGAATTCTGTCACTTTTGAATTTATTTGCTCGGTAGCTTTGTTTTTTAAAATTGCTTTTGATCTAGCCATGCAATCTATTATTTGGTTTAAGTTTCTTTTGATATTTTTATTATCTTTTAGATTCAATCCTTAAGCCAACATTCATGATTATTATGTATTAATAATTAAATCAATCAACTTTAATTGTTAAAAGTTGTAGACCTACAAAAATTTATAAACCTGTAAAACTTGTTTTTTGTCAAAACCGGCTAAAGTTGTGATGGGGGAGAGGGGAAGAGGGGGGGGTGAAAGATAATGCTTAGGAAGAATATTAGACGATTGGCTCTCTTTTGTATGTGTTTGACTTTTTAGAACCCTAAAATCAAGTTCCAGTTGCTTTTTGAACAAAAATTATGGTTTGAATGTACAAAAAAAAAAAAAAAATTATTTAAAAAAAGTGATTTTAGAAATATTTAATTTTCTCAAAACTTAAGAGTCTTACAACCATTTGGTTTTCAGGACTCGACTCAAAATTAATAAGAGAGTACACAAATAATTATTTAACTATAATTCAGTCACGCTAAGTTTTGAAAAAAAAATATTATTATTATTTTTCAATTTTTTTTTTGCAAAATTTTGAGTTTGAATTTTTTTTTTTCAAAAACTATTAACTTAAAAAACTTAATTTAAAAACAAAATTGAAGGATAAATTATTGGCTTTAAAAAATGCTTTAGAATACTATTGTAGGTGTTGCCGTTGTTTTTTAATAATTTTTTCCCCATTTTAAGTCATTTTCTTCACAAAATTGCCCCGCCCACCTAAATGGGCGGACATACAAAGTGGCCCAACATCTTAAAATCATTTTTTTATAATGTTCTAACAATGATACAAATTTGATGCTTTTATCACAAAGTGCACAATTATCCTTTATATGGGAGCTATGCCGCTTCACTATCTCACGTGCTCTTCTAATCTTTGGGCTGCAATGATTGGTGAAAAAGATTTCGCGTATGTTAGTGAATCGTCCGCATAGAGCAAATTCATAGCATTGTTGGGTTGAGGTTGGGCCGATGTGAAGATGTTGTAGAGGTACGGTCCCAGCTTTGATCCTTGAGCAACTCCTGCCCTGATGTTTTTGGTTGTTGACTGGCTGTTTTCAATTTGGACGAAAAACGATCTGAAATTGAGAAAACTGAAAATTATTTTTATTAGTGTACCTGGAAAATTAAAAGTGGTTAGCTTTTGAATTAGCCCCTGTATCCAGATGCTATCAAATGCTTACTCTATATCCAAGAAACATCCAACAACAACCTGACAGTTAATGAGGGTGCTAACAACGTCGTTATGAAATCGCAAGAGCGGATGTAAGGTAGAGTGCCTCTCCCGAAATCCAAACTGCATGTCCGGAACGACGCTGTTAGCGGTGCAGAACGCTTTCAATCTCCGAAGAATAAGTCCTTCAAGGATTTTGCTGGTGTTGTTAAGAAGAGATATGGGACGATATCCAGAAACGGTTCCTCTGTCGGCTTTCTTCGGTATCGGTACTATTTTTGCTGTCTTCCATCGCTTCGGAAAGTAACAATTGTTGACGCAGTTGTTGAATAGGATCGTGAGAAACAGCACCCTAACTTGGGGAAATTTCTTTATGATGTAGCTGGAAATCATATCTGGTCCGGATGATTTCATAGGTCGTCCACTTTTGATTAGCTCAGCTACTTCTTCAGGGTTGGTGAAGCCTCCAGTCAGCTCGGGATCACTAGCAGGATTTTCATTGTTAAAAAAGATAATTCCAGCGTCTGTCTGCTGCAGCCATTACAATGCATATCCATCTCTTTTTATTACATGGGTACATGCCTTTAATACTACTTACTTACTTATCCAGCTCCCGATCCATGAAGGGTTTCTGCCTGAGATATTGCGGTCTTCCATCGGTTGCGGTCCCTCCAGTCGTCGACACCAAGCGCTCTTGCGTCTGTGACCGCCTGGTTCCTATAGCGGAGGTTCGGTCTTCCTGGTCGTCTCGAACCTGGGGGCTGGGATTCAAAGATTTTCTTGGCTGGAGCGTTGTTGTCCATTCGCTCGATGTGGCCGAGCCAGTGTAGTCGACGTGTTTTGGCTCTTTGGACTACATCCACATCTTGGTACAGCTCGTATAGTTCACGATTGAATCTTCTCCTCCAATCGCCCTCTTCGCATATAGGACCAAATATCCACCGAAGAATTTTTCTCTCGAAAGTGCCCAGTATCAATTCCCCTTTTTTACTTATCGTCCAGCACTCGGCGCCGTAGAGTAGAAGTGTTAAAATTAGCGTTTTGTGTAGCGTACACTGTGTCTTTCGAGAAAGGAGTTTTGAACCCATTTGTTTGGCCATACCGAAGTAGCAGCGATTCGCTAGGGTAATTCTTAATCGGATTTCCACTAAGGTGTCATTCGTGGAATTGATGTTTGTTCCGAGGTAGGTGAACTCCTTGACTACCTCGAAACTACTGCTACCAACAGTGACGTATTGTCCTAGGCGATGGACAGATGAGGCTTTGTTTGTTGATAGCAACTTTGTTTTGTCCTCATTCACTTCAAGGCCAACGCGTTTCGCCTGTTCATCAATAGCTGTTAATGCTTCAAGTACAGCTCGTTTGGAGCGGCCGATGATGTCGATGTCGTCCGCATAGCCAAGCAGTTGAGAAGACCTGTTAAAAATAGTGCCTTCCATGTTAACACCACTCTTTCGCACTATCTGCTCCAGGACTAGGTTGAAGAAATCACATGATAGCGCATCTCCTTGTCTGAACCCCCCTGTACACGTCTGGAATAACTCGGATGAGCTGTTACCTATTTGCACGTTACACCGCGTATTTTGTAACGTCATGCGGTCATCAGTTTTTTCGGGATCCCGAGTTCCGACATCGCCAATAGAAGCTCTTGGCGACTTATGGTATCATATGTGGCTTTGAAGTCGATGAATAAGTGGTGGGTCTCGACTTGAAATTCGTTGGTCTTTTCCAGGATTTGCCTCAATGAGAAGATTTTGTCTATCGTTGATCTGCCTGGCCTGAAGCCACACTGGTGCGTGCCGATCATAGTGTTGCAGAAAGGTTTTAGACGCTCACATAGTACGTTGGATAGGATCTTGAAGGCAACATTAAGCAGGGATATGCCTCTGTAGTTCTTGCAGGATATAGGATCGCCTTTTTTGTAGATTAGGCATATGGAGCTATTTGACCAGTCGTCGGACATACTTTCCTCCTCCCAAACTTGGTTGATGAGCTGGTGCATGCACCCTACCAGAACATCTCCTCCATACTTGAAGAGTTCCGCAAGTAGGCCATCCGAGCCGGCGGATTTATTGTTCTTAAGTTTGTGGATGGCTTTCTTAACCTCTTCAGTCAGTACTGGGTGCTGGGACTGAATCTGCATTAACTGGTCTAATGCTTCTTTGTTCCCCTTTAGCCTCCTCTACATAATGTCCACTTGCTGGGAATGCTGCTTAAACACGTCTACAATTCCTTGTGCTTCGGTGACTAGCTTCCCTTCGCTGTTTCGAAGAGCTGTGCGTGCCAGTCCTATAACCAGATGCCAGTTGCTTGGCTGTTTTGTAGAACGGCCGGCGAAGGGTGTTGGTGGCGGTGCTAGACTCTTCGAAATACTTGAGCTGATAGGCTGCGGATGTTCTTTTCTTTCTTCGCAAGGTTTTTTCTTTTTCCTTCTCTTTTCACGGTACTTCTCTCTTGCTGCTCTTGTTTTCCGTTGCAGCATTTGACTTCGAGCATTTTTCGTTTCCTGCTTCAATACCGCGCATTTATCATCATACCACGGGTTCTTTTTTCTGGTGGTTGATAGCCTATTGTGGTTCCGGCTGTCTCCTTAATGATGCCGCGCTACTGGTTCCACTGATTGTTGACGCTTGTGGATGGGGGTACGGCAGGGAACTTCCCGGTCAATTACTCACTGTAGTCTCTGGCTTTCACAGATGTGCTAAGGCATGCAATGTTGAATTTCTTCCTTTGCGCGGTTTTCGTTTTCTTTTCGTTGGACAGTCGGGCTCTGAACTTTGTCATAACAAGAAAGTGTTCAGAGTCCACGTTTGCACCTCGGAAAGTTCGCAAGTCCAAGATTTTCGATGCGTGCCTTGCGCCAATTAAATTAGCACGTGGTCGATTTGGTTGGCGGTTCGATCATCTGGAGATCGCCAGCTTGCTTTGTATATCCTTCGCCTAGGGAACCTAAAGGGCTACTTATCACCGCATTAGAAGCTGCAGCAAAGTCGAATAGATTTGGAAAATTTGCCTCTTCCAATCTTCATAACGACTAACAGCAGAGAGTTTGTTTATGACAACTGTTCATGCGAATTGCGTAGGCACTCCGCATTCTGTCCGTGGTGCACGGTCCGCACCAGTCGGAATGCGGAGTGCTGATAATCGTAGCGTGTGAACTCGCCCTCTTCACAGTGTATATTTCACCGCGGCTGAACGCACTCATTGTATTTGGTTTGTGTTTTCAACCGCGGTGTAGTTGGGAGAATTTGTCGCACTGATCGTCATTCTAAATCATTCTTTCACTCAGTCAAGTTCTCCAGTAATTGCTTAAAACTTAAAATTAAATAACTTAAAACCTCGTTGCTAAAACTTATACTTATTTCTAAAATTGTTAAAACTTATATTTAATAAAGAAAAAAGGTTAAGTAACCATAAAAAAAAAGTGTGAAGTTGCTGAACTTTTTGGATACTGTGCCAAGCACGTATATGATTTGCTGTCACCAAGTTGCCGCCGCTTAAACTTTTTGGACCACAAAGGTAATAATCTTTTGGCCAATACTTTGTGCCGAACATTTGGTCCTCAACGAGCCGGATTCCAAAGTGAGCATTGGGTTGCGCCACACGTCTACGGTGAATTTGCTGACGCCCCAGCAGACCCCGTTATTCGTCGTCACGCCGCATTTGAAGCCGTTATTGGTGGCTTTCTTTGTTTGCTGCCACCACCACCAACGCAGTTACGCTCCAAATCTGCTACCACCAGCGCCACACGTTTTCGGTGAATTTGCTGACGCCCCAGCAGACCCCGTTATTCGTCATCACGCCACACGTTTATGGTGAATTTGCTGACGCCCCAGCAGACCCCGTTATTCGTCATCACGCCACATTTGAAGCCGTTATTGGTGGCTTTCTTTGTTTGCTGCCACCACCACCAACGCAGTTACGCTCAAAATCTGCTACCACCAGCGCCACACGTTTACGGTGAATTTGCTGACGCCCCAGCAGACCCCGTTATTCGTCATCACGCCACACGTTTATGGTGAATTTGCTGACGCCCCAGCAGACCCCGTTATTCGTCATCACGCCACATTTGAAGCCGTTATTGGTGGCTTTCTTTGGTTGCTGCCACCACCACCAACGCAGTTACGCTCAAAATTTGCTGCCACCACTAGCACCACAGTTGCGGTGAGAAAACTTTGCTGACGCCAAGTACTACAGGCAATCATCAAATCACATTCCAAGCTTTTTTTTGTGATTTTTGTTCGCTGCCACCACCACAGTGCGGTGGAAAGTCGCTGATGCTCCAAGCGCAAAATTGTTGCTGAATTTGAACCACCATTGCTTCGATTGGTGGCGGAGTTCCACCATTGTTTCGATTGGTGTGGGAAATATTGAGAAGGACCAGAAGAAACCGGAGATCCAGAGAACATCATGATCATATCATCAATCAACATAAAGAGTCACCTATTAAATTAAATCAAATTGTACAGAGTGAGTATACAGTTTTTTATTGATTGATTGGCATTTTTTGAAGATTGTATCTCATAGTTTTTTATCAAAGTCACTTTCACCTCCCTTTTTTTTAATTATTCGCGATATATGAACGACAAGCTAAGTAAATTACATTGATTTTCTATGAGCTATTAAAGCTTTTTCCCGCTCTATAAATATTCTTTATATCTTTTTTTTATAAGCGTGTATCTTTTGGATGCTCGTGCTTCCATAGCGCAGATATTTGAAGGTATTTTATAACGTTTTATACGCTTACAATATTGAAATCAATCGCGTCATTTAAAATTACAGACATTACAATCTCAATTTCATTCTTATTAAGAAAATTTAACGGTGTTCATTTGGTGCTGGTCCCCTGTCAATTTCTTGAAACGATTTAGAATCACTCGGATCTTAAGGCTTTAACTTTTTCTCTTCGAGATTCTTCTTTGAATCTCAGGGATTTTAGTTTTTACAAGTTTTTTAGTCTCTCATTTGACTTTGTAAACTTTTCTCTTCGAGATTCTTCTTTGAATCTCAGGGTTTTTACTTTTTTCTTCGTTCTTACAAGTTTTTTAGTCTCTCATTTGACTTTGTGAACTTCTTCTATGAATCTCAGAGATTTTATTTTATTTCATTTCATTTGTTACAAGTTTCTTAGTCTCTCAATTGACTCTGTGAACTTTTTCTTATCCAGATTCTTCTTTGAATCTCAGGGATTTTACTTTTTTTTTAGTTTTTACAAGTTTCTTAGTCTCTCAATTGACTCTGTGAATTTTTTCTCATCCAGATTCTTCTTTGAATCTCAGGGTTTTTACTTTTTTTGTCGTTTTTTCAAGTTTCTTAGTCTCTCAAGTGACTCTGTGGACTTATTCTCTTCGAGATTCTTATTTGAATCTCAGAGATTTATTTTATTTCATTTGCTACAAGTTTCTTAGTCTCTCTATTGACTCTGTGGACTTTTTCTCTTCGAGATTCTTCTTTGAATCTCAGAGATTTCATTTTTTCATTTAACTACAAGTTTCTTTGTCTCTCAATTGACTCTGTGAACTTTTTCTCTTCGAGATTCTTATTTGAATCTCAGGGATTTTTCCTTTTCTCAGTTTTCTTACAAGTTTATCAGTCTTTCAATTGACCTTGTGAACTTCTCTTCGAGATTTTATTTTATTTCATTTGCTACAAGTTTTTTAGTCTCTCAATTGACTTTGTGGACTTCTCTCTTCGAGGTTCTTATTTGAATCTCAGGGATTCTTACTTTTCTCAGCTTTTACAAGTTTCCGAGTCTCTCTTTTGACTCTGTGAACTTTTCTCTTCGAGATTCTTCTTTGAATCTCAGAGATTTTATTTTTTCTCAGTTTTTACAAGTTTCTTAGTCTCTCAATTGACTCTGTGAACTTTTTCTCTTCGAGATTCTTATTTGAATCTCAGGGATTCTTACTTTTCTCAGTTTTTACAAGTTTCCGAGTCTCTCTTTTGACTCTGTGAACTTTTCTCTTCGAGATTCTTCTTTGAATCTCAGAGATTTTATTTTTTCTCAGTTTTTACAAGTTTCTTAGTCTCTCAATTGACTCTGTGAACTTTTTCTCTTCGAGATTCTTATTTGAATCTCAGGGATTCTTACTTTTCTCAGCTTTTACAAGTTTCCGAGTCTCTCATTTGCCTCTGTGAACTTTTCTCTTCGAGATTCTTCTTTGAATCTCAGAGATTTTATTTTTTCTCAGTTTTTACAAGTTTCTTAGTCTCTCAATTGACTCTGTGAACTTTTTCTCTTCGAGATTCTTATTTGAATCTCAGGGATTTTTACTTTTCTCAGTTTATACAAGTTTCTGAGTCTCTCAATTGAATTTGTGGACTTCTCTCTTCGAGACTCTTATTTGAATCTCAGGGATTCTTACTTTTCTCAGCTTTTACAAGTTTCCGAGTCTCTCTTTTGACTCTGTGAACTTTTCTCTTCGAGATTCTTCTTTGAATCTCAGAGATTTTATTTTTTCTCAGTTTTTACAAGTTTCTTAGTCTCTCAATTGACTCTGTGAACTTTTTCTCTTCGAGATTCTTATTTGAATCTCAGGGATTCTTACTTTTCTCAGTTTTTACAAGTTTCTGAGTCTCTCAATTGACTCTGTGGACTTTTTCTCTTCGAGATTCTTCTTTGAATCTCAGAGATTTTATTTTTTCTCATTTTTGCTACAAGTTTCTCAGTCTTTCAATTAACTTTGTGAACTTCTCTTCGAGGTTCTTCTGTGAATCTCTACGACTTGCTACAACCAATCTCAGCCAATCACTTATTTTTGCTATCAATCTGTGCTACTTTGCGATTCTCTGTCAAGAGCTGAATTTTCGATCTTTTGCGCAATTATGTCAATACTAGACGACTTAATTTTTTCCGCTGACCTGTTGGTCAAATTTCACGCATCTGTCAAAGGAATCTCTGATCAGAGCCACACTCTTGCTACTTTAGAAGCAAGAAAAATGGAATTGAAAGATTTATGGCAAGACGTAAAAGATAAATATGCGCAGTGTGCTCGATATCGCCCTTCCGCTAAGGAGGATGCTTTAGATATGGACGCAATTGAGTCTAAATTAGCAATGAGACATATGTTGGCTGTTTGGCTCTGTTTTTAGAGCTTCAAAGCAAACTTAAAAATTACTCAGATAGTAAAGATAATTCTCTTGATAATGGTCCCCCACAAAAACCAGTGTCGTCACACTGCATCAAACTCCCACCGTGTGATACTGATGTTTTTCATGGTGATTACCTCTCTTGGCCGGCATTCCGTGACATGTTCGATGCAGTATACATCCAGCATCCTAAACTGAGTGAAGTTGAGAAATTATTTCATCTTCGAAGTAAAACCAGAGGTGAGGCAAGTAGGACAGTCAATCAATTCCCGTTGACTAACGCCAGTTTTGCTCTGGCTTGGGAAGCTTTACGCGCTGCGTACGAGAATACCCGAATTCTTGTAAATAACCAGGTAAAAAATCTTTTCAATTTGCCTATGGCACAGGATGTATCTGCTAAGACTATTCGAAATCTTCAAGGTAAGATTAACGATTCCTTAGCAGCACTTCAAGCACATCACGTTGACACCGTCAATTGGGATCCGATTTTGGTTTTTGCCTGCTGTAACAAATTGCCCAAGACCACACTTGCCCTCTGGGAACAATCCTTAGACGATCCTACTAAAGTTCCGACATGGAAACAGCTGGACAAATTTCTCAGCGCACGTTTCCAAACTTTGGAATCTATCTCGGACACTACATGTTCAAAACCATCAGTAAGTCAGCATTCTTCACGAAAAACCGTAACCGCAAAGCCTAATAAAGCCAACACGTTTCTTGCAAAGGCGGGAGGATCTAAATGTAAAATTTGTTCGGCAAACCATTCTATTTACGAATGCCCTAAATTCTCGGCTATGCCTGTTTCATCCAGAATCGAAGCAGTTCGCAACCACAAAATGTGTAATAACTGCTTAGGCACAAGTCATCAGAAGTCTACTTGCTCTAGTAAACACTCATGTAGCTATTGCAAGAAACGCCATCATACACTTCTTCATTTAGTATCCAACCTCCCTACTGCGCAGCAAAACAATAATTTACAGTCCACTTCTCCAGCGCAGCGTTAGCTTCGCAAAATGCTCCAATGTCTGCTTCTTTGCAGCCATTTGTTCCTCAGGCTTCTCATCAAGCCTTCACGGTTACGTCTCAAAAAAGAATTCTTTTGGCAACTGCTCTCGTCGGTATAGTAGGAACGGAAACCGAACATGTCGTTAGAGCACTGATTGATCCTGGCTCCGAGATATCTTTCATTTCGGAATCTGTGCAAAAAAGGCTTAATCTTCCATTCGTGATGAAAAATACCAACGTTTCTGGTATTAGCGGAAATCTCTCAGTAACTTCTAAAAAACTTTGCTCTTTTTCACTCACGTCTTTTGAAATTCCTCAAATAACATTATCAGCCCAAGCCATTGTGCTTAAAACTCTCACGAACAATTTACCTAGTTCATCCTTCTCAATAATAAGTCCCAACCTTTTTGTTGGCCTCAAACTAGCTGATCCCTCTTTTAACAAATCGTCGCAGGTAGATCTTTTAATAGGAGCTGACCTCTATCCTTGTATTATTCGCAACGGTTTGAAAATGATCTCAAATTCACTAGTAGCCCAGAACACTATTTTCGGATGGATACTGTCGGGACCAGTCCCAGATTCTTTTCAGTCGTTTAACACTACCATCACATCCGATAGTGCCTCTAGTAATTTGGACACTCAATTACGAACATTTTGGGAGTTAGAGGAGCTGCCTTCTACTGCCATCCGATCAAAGGAGGATTGTTACTGTGAAGAGTTTTATAAAAAAAACCACTTTCAGGCGTGCTGATGGTAGGTTTGTGGTTCGTCTTCCATTTAAACCACACGCCTCAAAGAACCGACTTGGTTATTCTAGGTTCATCGCACTTAAACAATTTTCAAGAACAGAAAAATCTTTAGCGTCAAAGGTGGAATTGAAGTCTCAATATTCCAAAGTTATTTCTGAGTACCTTTCTCTTAATCAAATGCGAAAGGTCACTCCAGTGGAAAACGTTGAAAACGGCCAAATAAAATCGTTTTATCTTCCGCATCATGCGGTTATAAAACCAGAAAGCACTTCAACCAAAGTACGCGTCGTTTTCAACGCTTCCAATGCCTCTTCAACGGGTGTCAGTTTAAATGATTTATTGTTCCCAGGGCCGACTTTACAACAAGATTTATCCTCGTTAATTATTCGTTGGAGATTTTACAAATTTGTGTTTAATGCGGACATTGAGAAAATGTACCGACAAATTTTGGTCGACCCAAGAGACACTCCATTTCAAAGAATTCTTTTTCGTTCCTCTCCCCACTTAGAAGTTGAAGATTTTGAACTCCTAACCGTCACCTTTGGCGTTAATTGTGCCCCTTACTTGGCAATTCGTACCCTTCTAGAATTAGCAAAGGTTGGAAAAACCGAATTTCCGTTTGCTTCAAAAATTCTCCAATCGGAATTTTACGTCGATGATGTCTTGTCTGGTGCTCATAGTATCCATTCCGCATTACGAGCTCAATCGGAACTCATCAAGCTTCTTGACTCAGCGGGGTTTCCACTTCGGAAGTGGACCTCCAACTCTCCTCGGTTACTCGACCATTTGCCTTGTGAGCATATTTTGAACGAGAATTTTTTGAAGCTCGACGCGGACAGCAATACAAAAACTTTAGGGATACGGTGGAATGCCAAAAGTGACAACTTTTACTTTTCTACTCAGCGAATTATTTTATCTGACTGTCCCACTAAACGGGAAGTTTTTTCACAAATCGCAAGGATATTTGATCCCGCAGGTTGGCTGGCCCCCGTGGTAATAGTTGCAAAAATGCTGATGCAAACCGTTTGGGCAGAGCAAACTGGCTGGGATGAATCCTTAACATCGGATTCTTTCAAAACGTGGAAAAACTTTGCGGATTCATTATCCGATATAGAACTTATTGAGATACCTCGCTGGGTAGAATATTCCCCCGCGTCAGAAGTCCAGTTTCATGGATTCTGCGACTCCTCTGAAAAGGCATATGCCGCCGCGTTATATATACGCGTACGCCAATCTGATGGAACTATCAACTCTCACTTGCTCTGTGCAAAATCGAAAGTTGCACCCATCAAATCTGTGTCTTTACCACGCCTTGAGTTGTGTGGGGCACTTCTTCTCTCAAAATTGATAAAATTTTATATTTCAAACTTCCCAGTACATTCTTACCAAACCTTTTTATGGACTGACTCTTCCATCGTAATGGCCTGGCTGAAAAAACCACCATGTGTGTGGAAAACCTTTGTCGCCAATCGCACCAGCGAAATATTAGATAACATTGGTAACGTTCCCTGGAGGCATGTCAAGTCGGCTGACAATCCAGCAGATTTGGCTACTCGTGGTTTGATGCCTTCAGAATTGAGGCTAAACACGTTTTGGTGGAAGGGTCCCTCATGGCTTTGCGAACCACATTCACAATGGCCGGAATCACAACCAATCATCCCTTGTGTGGAAGAGTTGGAACAAAAGGCTGTTGTCTCATTAGTAGTTCAGCATATTTCAGAAGATATTCTTGATCGGTTTTCAACGTTACCCCGCGCTATGCGGGTTATCTGCTATATTTTCCGATTTTATTTCAAATTGTCAAAAAGACAAAATCATCACTACGTCTCTCGTAACGTCATGCACCCTGAAATGGAGTTCGTAAGAAACCGTTTGATACTAATTTCTCAAAAGTCTTATTATCCTTCAGAATATTCCTGTCTTATAGAAGGTAAACCTATCCACTCAAAAAGTTCGATTCTCTCGTTTAACCCCTTCTTGGACTTAAATGATCTTCTTCGAGTCAATGGTCGACTATCACAATCAGATCTATCTTATAATGAACGGCACCCTATTCTTTTGCCTTATCACTCTAGATTTTCTTATCTCCTCACGCAATTCATTCATGACATCTCGTTGCATGGAGGCAACTCTTTAATGGTTAGACTCGTGCGTCAAACCTTTTGGATTCCGAAACTTACAAATCTCGTCAAATCTTGCATTCGAAAGTGCAAAAACTGTACTCTTGTGAAAAAGGTATTAAGCACGCAGATAATGGCCGCTTTACCTCCTGAAAGATGCACTTTTTCTCCCCCGTTCACTTGTACAGGGATCGATTTTGCAGGCCCATTCATAATCAAGAGCTTCAATGCAAGAAATTGTCGTATGACCAAAGGGTATGTCTGTGTTTTCGTCTGTTTTTCCACTAAAGCTATTCACCTTGAGGCTGTTAGTGATCTTTCGTCGGAAGCCTTTTTGGCCGCCTTCGCCAGATTTACGGCAAGGCGAGGTTTGCCTAAAGAAGTGTTTTCAGACAATGGCACCAACTTTGTAGGAGCTGATCCTATTTTGTGCAAGGATTTCAAAAAACTACTCGCCTCCGTTCCCCAAGAAGTAAGCGCCACATATGGCATTCAGGGACTCAAATGGAATTTCATTCCTCCGGGCGCACCTCACATGTGTGGCCTATGGGAGGCCGGTGTCAAGAGCTTTAAGAGTCATTTAAGGAAACTGGGGACCGGTACCAAGTTGACATTCGAAGAATTTTCCACAGTTTTAGCACGCATTGAGGCTTGCTTAAACTCACGCCCAATCTCATCCATGTCCAATAATCCATCTGATCTATTGGCATTAACACCCGGTCATTTTTTACGTGGAGGCCCTCTTTTATCATTTCCCGAGCCCAATTTGGTCGATGCCAACTTATCCTTGATTAATCGTTGGGAAAAATTAAGATGCCTTCAACAGCAGTTCTGCCGCCGTTGGAAAGATGAATATCTTAGAGAACTTCATCAACGAAACAAATGGCAATCGCCACAGGAAGATATCAAAATTGATGACCTAGTTGCTATCCAAAACGAAAATTTGCCTTCCACTGAATGGCGTCTCGGGCGCGTGATAAATGTTCACCCCGGCGCTGACGGGAGAGTTAGAGTGGCCACCCTAAGAACTCAAAATGGAGAACTTACTCGACCAGTTATAAAACTTTGTCGTCTACCACTTAACTAATCAAATAATTTTTATTACATATTTATGCCTTTCAATTATTTAAAAAGCTTTATACTCAACTCTTTGTTTATTTTCTTCAAATTACTTTTTTTTCATAATTTTCAATTTAAAATTAACTTACAGAATCATTTTCTCTTTTGGCGCTTCTCGCCAAGGGGGGCAGTAATGTTCATGCGAATTGCGTAGGCACTCCGCATTCTGTCCGTGGTGCACGGTCCGCACCAGTCGGAATGCGGAGTGCTGATAATCGTAGCGTGTGAACTCGCCCTCTTCACAGTGTATATTTCACCGCGGCTGAACGCACTCATTGTATTTGGTTTGTGTTTTCAACCGCGGTGTAGTTGGGAGAATTTGTCGCACTGATCGTCATTCTAAATCATTCTTTCACTCAGTCAAGTTCTCCAGTAATTGCTTAAAACTTAAAATTAAATAACTTAAAACCTCGTTGCTAAAACTTATACTTATTTCTAAAATTGTTAAAACTTATATTTAATAAAGAAAAAAGGTTAAGTAACCATAAAAAAAAAGTGTGAAGTTGCTGAACTTTTTGGATACTGTGCCAAGCACGTATATGATTTGCTGTCACCAAGTTGCCGCCGCTTAAACTTTTTGGACCACAAAGGTAATAATCTTTTGGCCAATACTTTGTGCCGAACAACAACAATTTCTCAAAATTGCAAACTTAATATTTCTTGTATGCACACTTTTTTACTCCGGCCAATAATTTGCTTTGTAGTAAATCGATGCAAAAAATAACTTCATTTTAAACAACTGTTCGACACGTGTTTAGATGGGCAGACAAACGGTTCTTGGCTCAACAATCAACATCTCAAAGGCTATTCATACTCATATTACGCAAATGACTTGACTTTTTATGTCGTTGGCTCTTATTCGTAACGCTAAAATTAATTAAATTAGCTTTTACATCGTATTAAATTTTGCGCCTACCTATGCTCTTACATTTTATTTGTACCTATTCGTCCTTCATGCTACTTGATATGGCAATTCGATAAAATTTAGGTAGGTACTTGAACAGGTAAGAAATAAGCACAACATAATTGTTTGTGATAAATAAGGTAGTAAGGGATATAAATATTTTACCCTGATCAGACAAACTGAAGGACTCGAAATGGAAATTATTTTTTTTTCGCATGTAAATAGAATTATTTAGAAAAAAAAAATGCCATTATAAATATTGGTGCCTTGAACGTGCAAGCACTCGAGAATTTATAATATACCTAGCACATAAAATTTCGGTGGAATTTCAGTGCTAGGCTAGGTAGCATTTTATTTTCATCACTGGAACTGTGAAATAGACTTACACGTAAGTAAAACTACTCTGGTGATTCCGTGGTTTGGTGGTTGGGTTTAGTGATATCATTTCAATAATCCTTACACGAAGGAGCTGTGAGAGAGCTTTGAAGATTCTGTTGCCATTAACATAATTGAACATATGTATAGGTATGTAATTTAAAGAGGAAATTTCAGTTTTCACATTTTTCTGTACTAAAAGATGTTGTTTTCATAGACAAATGTTTTAATATCCATGAAACTGGCTTTTTTGATAGATACATAATATTGATACTGACTTAGTGAAAGAAAACAGCCTCCAATACGCCAGCTTTCTTCATTTTTACAAGCCTTATGCCCAGTTGCACCAAAATTCACTAAAAGCGGTTTTTGCTAAAATGGAGTTAAAATTTATCGGACTGATAAATTTATTTGGGTTGCACCAATCTCTTTCACTCATTTTTTAGCTAAAATGCAGTTCATGAACCACCCCTGTATTTTATCATGTGTTTATTAAACTGAACGAAACAATTTCACCAGTGCAAGTGAGACAGCAATAAGGAAAATGTGAATACACTATAAACAGAAACAAATATTCTCATTAGGTACAGCCAATGCGCCATCTTGGTCTTTTTTATTATTATTTATTATTTTCTTATTTTTTTTTTAAGAAAAGCTATGAAACTATTGCAATTGATACCACATTAATATTTTTTCAACACGCTGCTTGGAAATTATGAACCGATATTTTAAAGCGACGTCATCGAATTCAGAAAATGGATTTATCTGTTAACCTGAACAACTCTTCGACGACTCGCCTTTTTTTGGTTTAGTTCGTTATCAGATGAATACATGATGTCCAGTCTATAATAATAATTATTCTGGAATAATTTATTTATTTAAGCAGTGAATTACAAATTGGAAACATAATGCCTTCACCTGTTGTTTTTGTTTTTTTAATTTGGAATCAACAATTTTCCGTCAAATAAATTTAATTATTTTTTTTTTGTGGGTACATAGGTAGCTATTTATGTTCATTTAAAATTGCTTTTAAAATTTATCTGGAGGAAAATGGAATTTTAGTTTATTGGTTCGTTTATTGGCCTGTTAGATTTAGAAGTGGTTGGTGCAACCGATAAATGTCATTTTAAAATTAAACGAAGCAATAAATATTTAAAAGTGGTCGGTGCAACTGGCCATTAAACAACAAAAATCAAATATTAGTAAGCTTTAATCAGTAAGATTATTTTGAAATTTTAAAAATTAAACGAAATTGCAAGTTATTAATTTTGCATAAGCTAATTCAGTGAAGAAGGTAGATTTACTAGCATAAAATTACCTTGTTATTTAAGCAAAAAATAGGAGAAACAAAATAAAACAAAATTTAAGGGACGGAGGCTTAATGAAAGTTAAGGTCCAAGAATTCATATATGGTGAGAACTTGTATGTCCACTTGCGCAGACTTGTCACTACTCTTTGGTGGTAACAGAGTTGTGGATTGTAGTTGATTTTCGTATTTAACCAGCTAAGCTACTGTATGCAGTTTAATTCCTGAATTATCTAGGTTTCAGTTTTTTATTTGTAAATTAGAAAGATAATTGGAGCTTTTACTATAAATATGCGCGTTTGAATGTCTAGTTATTTCTAAAAATCATTATAGATATCTCTTTTCCCTTCCGGTTGCTATTAATTTCGTGGAAATAGTCTAGGGAAAGTGAACATTTGGGGCTGAACCCATTTTTGGAGTATATACAAAATATTTTGATAGATGCTATATGAAAAAAATATGCTGAATCAGAAAATCTAGGGTACCTATACTTTTGGCAACCTTGAACATTTTTAGTTATGACGTCATCAAAAAGGGCTTCTGATAAAAAGAGGGAACTAGTGTGCATTATCTAAAAGTTTAAATAAGGATGGTTTCGATGTTACAAATGGAAATACTTTTAGTTCCCAGATAATAAGAATGTTTTTTTTTATCAGGGAACCAAGATTTTAGATAAAGGTAAGGGGGGTGGGGGTGCGGTGGCGCGGGGGTGCGAATAATACTCAAATCTTCGAAACTAAATCGAATGGGGTATCGTTTCCATGTATTTTTTCATGCTGAATCGATTGTTGCTATTCGCAAACCTATAAGTTTACTTATCAAAATCATAAAGTTACTTTTGAGCAAAAAATCAACGTTACAAATTACATAAAACTCATCCATACCAAACGATGAAGTCGGTTCTGAATGAAAGAGGAAGAATCAGTAAGACTGCAAAACATTGGATCGACAATCTTATAAAACCAATTCTCATTGCTATGCGTTTTGTGCGTTCTGAGAGAGAGACCGATTGGGCTCCTCACTTACATGCTGCTGAAGAAATGATTCCGTATTTTTTTGCATCGAATCATGTTAATTATGCTAGATATGGGTCTTTTTATGTAACACCAATGGAAAAGTTACCAAAAGAGGTTTTGGAAAGGTTTATGAAGGGTGAACATGTCATGAGGCTTCAAGCCGGAATTTTTAATGCGATATGGTATGATATGTTTATTGAGTCCACATTCATGAGATATGGACATGGTCCAGGTGGGTTAATCGGTACTCACACCGGACACGGTTAAAAAATGGGCTCTTAGTTTGCACATATCAAGCCGTCTTGTTAATGGTTTGGATGTTGTGCGAGAAGGAAATGGGCAGAAAGCAGTTCTGAAGCATAAAGAAGAAAAGATATCAAGAATTCATCATGATTTTATTGACAGACAAAAGATCAAGGAAACACTGGAAATGTGCATTGATCCACTAAGTACAGTAAATGAAGAACATACTTTGGTCAACATTGTGTCTGGTAGAGCTGCATTACCTTCTGTCAACGTTGATTCTTCAGTTCAATTAGGCACACAGTCAATGAAGGTGTTTCAAGCTGGTTTGCCATCTAGTTTTGCTAATAGAATACCAAAGACAGTTTACAGTATGAAAGAAAACACCAAGAAAATCAAACTGAGCTAATTTACTTACGTGCTATGATCTTGAGAACGTCAAGGGATATAAATGAAGAAGACATCATGAAGTATGAACTAGCAGCAACAACGCAATCTCCTTTTGATGAACTGGGTAACATTCGAATTCCGAAAGCAAAGTCTACAATTAAAAATGTGCTGCTAGTAGAATCATCTCCTCTTCTTGGTTACGAAAGAAATGTTAACCATGCTATTTTTATTGATGGTTGTGCAATCATGTGGACAATCAACTGGCCGAAGCAAGGAACTGTTCAATCGTACCTTAGTGGATTCGAAGCGTATATTTGGCAAAGGTTGGAACGTTGGAAGAAGGCGATGTCTATCTAGTGTTCGACAGATGCTATTTCGATTTCAGTCCTAAAAGTGTATCCCGAAGTCACATACTCACCTTAGATACTCCATTACCTGCCCAGCAGGATGTTTTAAGTATAACATCTAATAAAAAACAACCCATCGACATCATATACAAGGACCTACTAGACAAAGCCGTTAGCAAATCCTCAAGAAATAAGCTGGTTACTACATCTTCAACAGGTTGGAAAAACAAATTTCTGGTAAAAATGTAATGTGAATGCCAAAGATAAAGACTCTTTCACCAACTGCGGAAGCTTTTCGGTAAAATGTTAAACGTGTGCACTACCAAGTTATCGTCTGGAAGAAAGCTTTGCAAAAACACCCCCCTAATTTGGAACCCGCAAGCTTTGGTTGGACTAAGAACAGACAATCAAAGGCACTTGCTGTATCACTGCCAAGTGGGACCGACGTACCACCAAAAGAATTGCTACAAATGATACAATGCAACTAGTCTGCAGACAGGATGTGCATCAAGCGGTGTAAATGCACGACCGCAAATCTTTCCTACACATCGTTTCGCAAAGATGTTGAAAATGAAGATTGTTTGAATCCTTTCAACAAATCTTTACAAACAGAAAGTGAAGATGAGGAAACCGACTGCGAAGCTGATAACTAGTTTAATTAAAATATACGGTCACTCCCAAAAGTATTCGGAATTAATCTATCAAATCTATATATGTAATGATTTTTCTTGCTCTGTTGAAATTATAAAAAAAAGTAACGGTAGGTAGAATAGCGCTATTAAATTTTCTTGTTTCCCATATTTAAAAGAGTATAACAAGATGAAACAAAGAGGAATGTAGATAACAGAAAAACAACAATAACAGAATAAAGAATAATAGCAGAAAATAAACTCATGCTTAAACAAAAAAAACTTTTTATTCCGAATAATTTTGTGAGTGACTGTATATATATACCTATATTTCTTTTTATATCCTATTGTTTTTTTTTTTTTTAATTTAAGAATGGATGCATTTCTTACGAATACTTTATGAAATAATAAATTAATATGTATGTTAGTTTTTAAGTGCTGGACATGGGCAATTATACTTATATTTATTGAAAATAAACGGAGTTCTGTTTTAAAAGATATAAGTTAATTATTATTATATAATATTTGTTCTATAAAATGGAATATAATCAAAATTAGAGCATCTCCAATCCATTCAGCATAAAAAATTACATGAAAACGATACCCCACACGACCTAGTTGAAAATTTAAAAATTTACAATCAGCCCCCCCCCCCACCCTCCACATTCCCCCAGCAATTGATAAAGTATAAAAATAACATTTTAACGATATCCCACGACCTGGTTTAAAAGAGTTGAGTTTTTAATTAATTTACCCCCCCCCCCCCTTTCGTGTAGCCAAAATGTTGGCCTTTAAAAATTAAAACTGTTTTATTATTCTGAAACCTAAAATATCTGTATTTTAAGCTTCTAAAATACTTAAGTTTCATATATTTGTAAGCACACACTAGTTGCCCAATTTTATCGAAAGCCCTTTTTTGATGACGTCATAACTAAAAATGCTTAAGGTTGCCAAAAGTATAGGTACCCGTGATTTTCGCATTCAGCACCTTTTTTTCATATAGTAATCATCAAAACATATTGTATATACATACTCCACAAATGGGTTCATCTCAGTTTTCCCTGGACTAAAACATACAAATTATTTTTGCTTTTATTTAATAGGCTTTTCACACCAAACCCCATAACCGGTTTTCGGCGAAAACATGTCCAAAACTCGAAAACCATTCACACTGAACATTACACGTTTTCGTTTGACATTCCAGTTTTTTCACACAAACCACACAAATTTGTTTTTATTTTCTTCCATTTTTTGAAATAAGAACGGTGATTTATTATATAAAGAGGATCCATATGAACAATTTGACTTGCCACAAACAATTATTTATCAATTTTAAATAAATTAATTTGTTTTGAAATTCGAATTTAATGACAGAATTCCGTCAGCTGTTTTCAATTTCTTTTGAAAGCATCCCATCAGCTTCTTTTTTGACACTTCAATAGGCGCTGAACTTATTAAAAGGTATGTTTGTTTTGTTCATCTCCGAATTCCAACATGTTTTCCACTGGTTTTATATAAAACATGTGTTTTACGAAAACGTGAAGCTAAAAAAAAATGTATGAGAAAACTTGTGTTTTCGATTAGGTTTTTCTCCAAAACCGATATTTTCGCGAAAACCGCGTTTTGGGTTCGGTGTGAAAAGGCTATAAGTTAATGGAGCCCTATTCCCAATACTTTCCTCCAATTGAAACTTAAAGCATGCTAGCAAAAACTTGGATTATTCGTCCTTCTAGTATTGAAGGTTACTCTTAATGTGATGACAAAAACTTTAAATTTCCATCAACAACACAATGAGGTTAATTTATAGTCTTAAAAGCTATGACCACATCTTTGCCTTTGCTTATACCTATGTAGAGAAAATGACTTTTAAGAATTTTCTACAATATCGACCACTTCTTCGCTCTGATGCATCAAGCACATTACCACCTGTTTTATTAATTACAATTTCCCACTTCAAACAGAATAAACACTCTTAACATTTCACACCACACATGCATTACATCTGAGTGACAGAGTTCTTTGTCAACGTCATTAACCTCTGGAACTTTCGTCAAGTAATAGATAGGTACATAACATGAGAAAAATGAAATAAATGGGAATTTTAAAATAACACAAAATACAATACTGCACTAGTTTTGAAAACAAAAACATAAATTTTATTCAGTAAGTAAAAATAAGATACTTAACAAAAACATAAATACATAAATGATTATCTGTGGTAATAAGTTAAAACAGCTTAAGTCAATTTTTGTCATTTTTCAGTATGAGCAAAACAAGTAAAACAAACAATAAAACTGACTATTTTATTTATTAAAAAAAAGGACTGAAGCCAGGCTAATGAATTTTTTTTTCAGAATAGATAGTAGCAATACCCAGTTAATCCTATCTTTGTTTTTGTAAAAAGTCTTTTAACTGAACTGCTAAAAATCTTTTTAAGGGACTTAAGCTATTTAAGAAAAATGCTATTCAAATGAACATAGTAGCTTATGTGACATAAGATGTTTTAACAATTTCTTTGGTAACATTTTTGAGACTACAGTCAACTTAAGCTTTTTTAAAAAAATTGGAACACAAGTTTTGAACAATTTATGTTGACCTAAGCGATGAATATCTATTACATTAAAGTGTCATAATAGCTTATGTCACGACTTAAGCTACTTTAAAAAAATGCATTCCTTATAAGATTTGAAATATTTTTGGTCAATGTAGACATAAGCTGTTATACAAAAGCAATTTTTGTTCAAGAAAACTTAAGCTATTATATTTTTATTAAATTAAATGTTTTATATTTTACGTAGAGAAATGAGACCTGGACTAAAAAAAAATTGAATAAAAAACTCGATTTTCACTTAAGTCGACTTAAGCTTTTTCAACTTATTGCCACAGATATTATGCATAAATATAAGTTTGGTACGGTGCAAAACAATGTTTACATAAAGGAATTTCGCATTCCTAGCATATTGTTTTGGTGCGAGTTAGCTTTTTAGCCTTCGCACAATTTACACATCGGCGTCGGGAAGTGCCTTCGACTTGTAATGATCTTCTCCTCTCACTGACTTATGACCTCGATGGTTTAATCTACGAACAGCAGTTTTTTCTAATCCTTGGGCAATCAAGGTCTCTGACAAATTTACCAAGAACATTTTGAATTGCATTTTTTTTCAGTTTGTTTCAGAGTGAATGACCCATACGTTGACTGCTGCCATCCTTATCAATCTGCGATCGTATTCGTACAGTCCACTCATTTGATCTGCCAGATCAACACCTCTGCCAGATCAACACCTCCTCCCATTATTTCACGGTAAAATTTCATCATTTGTGGGCACGGAACTTGAATTTCTCTTCAATGTTTTTGTGACGACTTCCATGTCATTGCCATGGCAGTTGCTCAGCACTAAAACCTCTTTTGTATCTTGAGTCTTGCAATTTCACACATAAAAGACCAGCCGAAGAACCTTTGAATTCTGCTTCCCCCCTTTGCAACTTTGTTGCAAATTTGGGAACGTTTTTGCGATTGGACCATTTAGTTCCAACTGATGGATATGCAATAGAGTCCAATAATATCACAGATGACAGATGTAAAGAAACAGTCGAAACATAAGTTGATATCTTCCTCTTTGATTGTGGTAGCTAATTTATTTACAACTCATTCTCCCAATGTTCCTTCGAGTATCTCTAATTACGTTCCACTGTAAATATTGTAATCATATCTGTACCCAGTAAGGCCATCACGTCAAAGCCACATTTTTATTCCTTGTTTTACAGGTTTTAGAGGCATTCCTAAGTTGAGATTTTTGATTGGGTCAACCTAATAGAAGTCCCTCGAGTTCGCAAATGTAAACATACAACATCACTTCCAAAAACAATTGTTAAAAAATGGTACTATTAATATACTTTTTGGTAATATATGCTCTCACTATAGAGAGCAATTACTCACGCTTTAATTTAAAGTGGAAAAACTGTAGATCGGACAGTATTTGCCGGCAGAAATGCAACATGAATTTTGTCGTGTTGCAGAACAAACATTTACGAACTCGACCGTCCTCTCTTGGGAGGAAGTTCAAAAAGTTCTGGCTATCAAGATAGAGAAGTTTTCGATGAGTTTCATTCAAATGTAGTGTTTGTAAAATCAGAATTGGAGATGAACAAATCTTTGGAAGCTCTAGACAATTATCTGTCAGCAAAAGTTATGACATTAAATACAGAGAAATGAAAAATGATCTTGCCCAGATAGAAAGATTTCCATACAAACAAGATTTAATTGAAGCAGTGGATAGTTTTGAATATCTGGGAGTAAATCTGAGTCGCACAGGTTCTTGGAATGAAGCCATAAATATCTTCAAAACCAATGGAAGAAAAGCTGTAGCAATAAATGGTAAAACTGCAAATACGAAGTTCTTATATGGAAAATAGGGATGTGTTTGAATCAAAGTATAAAGTCGACTGCACTCTACTGTATCGAGATATGGGGACTGGAAGCTGGGAAAAGAATTGACATTATTCAAACTACAGCGTTAAAGTGTGGAGTGTCCGAATAGATCCACTACAGCTTAGCCCGCGATGTAGGAAACGTTAAAGGAAACTAGTATATTTACATACATCTAAAAGTTTCTTTATTAAGTTAAACTATTTTAATATAATTCGAATAAATTATTTATACAATTAACGGTTCTTTAATTTACTGGAGTTTTATTTTTACTTATGAGTTTACTTTTTACGATATATATTTTACTTAAACGAACTAACACAATGGACGAATGGGTATAGAATGACAGCGACGACCAAAGACTAGCACATGTTAGTTGACTTTCGGAATTCGGGCGCGTCCCAAATACAAAGAAGTGCAATAAATGTCGCACTGCTGGTTTACATGCAGCGAGTGCACCAAATGTTGCACTGCCGAGTCACACGCGACGAAAGAAGTTACTTGGTTAGGCTAACAACATGCAAGGCAACGTAGCTCTTATGGAAACTGGGTCTCTTCCATTGGCATACAAAATAGCTAAGGGCATTGAGTTTATGGATGAAACTTGAAAGTGTCACCGATAATCACCTGGTAAAAAAGCGTTATAATGAAATTTTGAGAGTCCAAGCCAATACTCAACGATTAAACTGGGCAACAAAATTCAAGGATCTTTTAATGAATAACTTTACTGAGATATGGAAACAGCAAAATCTAGGAATTGTGTGAGAATCATAGGTTAAGACAAAAAGATAGTCCTCTTGGGTGAAGATTTGAATTCAACTTCCAAGCTGTTTGTTCATAGAGCTACGGCACTAGTTAGTGGTGCCAGCAGAAAAGGTATACCCATAGTTTCATTTTGCACGGTGAATTTCGACTCAACAAACATTTGCACTATTTGCACTGCGACATTTACTACGGTGACTGTTACCGACCACAAGGGCAGCGTCTCTTTGGATATGGATTCGTCGTTAGAGGCAGACTTAGGCAAGGAGTCTTGAGTTTCAACTATGTGAACCAACACCTCACGACAATTCGCATCAAGGCTAAGTTCGCCAACATTAGCCTCATATGCGCGCATGCCCCCACAGAGGAGAAAAATGATGACACCAAGGACGAGTACTATACGAGCTCCTGGACAAGACATATGAGCAATGCCCTAGCTATGACATTGAAATTGTCTTGGGTGATTTGAATTCCAAACTAGGAAGAAAAGAATTCTTTGGTGGAACAATCGGAAGATACAGCCTGCACGACACCACCTCCGATAACGGACTTAGTTTAATGAACTTTGCTGCGGGGCGAAACGTTGTGGTAGCTACTACGCAGTTCCCGCATCTCGATATACATAAGAGGAAATGGCGAATTCCTGATCAATCAACCGCCAACCAGATTGACCACATTGCGATCGATGCAAGGCACTCCCCCAGTATCAAGGACGTCCGATCGTTCTGAGGAGCAAATGTTGACTCGGACCACTACCTCGTTGTAGCCAAGGTAATGCTACGGATATCCAAACCAAAGCCAAAACGGTAAAATACTGTGAGGAGCTACGACGTCGGACGGCCATACATTTATTGCAGATGTTATACCCATTCGTTTAATTACATCAGTGAAAGTTTTTTTTTTCAAATTTGAGGCAAAAAGTTTTAAGAACTGTTAACCCAACTGAATAATATCAATGGATGTAGGTTTCATTTCTGTCAAGCTTTACGAAGGAGAGTTTCAATGAAACATAAATAACTGTTAGCATTCATAACCATAAGATCTAGCAAAAGCATCTGAAACATTTGATAAAATGTTGGCATTGCCGTTCCTACCGGCTGATCAAATTGAAAAACTAAATCTTATAAAAATCAGCAATGCGCGGTCTGATAAAAATAAATTATCTGCCCCATTTTTTGTAGATATATTATAATAATAATATAATAATAAATATGTACATATAATTTTTTTAAATGTTTGCCGTGTTCCTTAAGCATCGTATCGCTCAAGGATTGTAGGTTTTCAAGCTAATGACACGAGCTACTCTAACTACTGAGGCTTTCAATGGTGTCTTTTCTCGATCTTTTCCGCCCGAAATAAAATTTTTCTTAAACTTGTAAAATATCATCTTAATGAGAAATTCTCTAAGATTAGTGATTTTCAGTTTCCTTTTAGAAAGTGAATGAGCTTATGGAACTTTTAAAGAAAAAACTAAAACTAAGAGAAATCAGACAAATTAAAGGAGGCTATAGTGAGTTATTCCTATGTGGCAAAATTACGGCTGACAATTTTCTGCAACAGATAATTAAAAAAAAAAAATGGTTTTTGTAGCGAGATAAAGACAGATATTTTATGAATTATCTAATCTTTTCAACATCAGAACGTTTTATTCTGTCCTATTAGCTAGCAGTGCTAGCAAAATAGAACTTCTCTGGGCAAACAAAACAAATCCAACCAAAAACTGCAAAATGCTTTCCGTATCGAACAATTTGAAAACAAACAATGATTTCGACTCCAGACAAACGGCCCAAAACCTTCGTCTTCACTTGATCGCATATTTAACTCCTTAAGGCTTTCTAAGATCTTAAGTTGGCGTTTTGGCGTGTAACATAACACAACTGGTTCTGTAGTTTCCAATGGAAAGTTACCAGTATTGGTCACAACCAGTCTTTGACACACAACGTTCAGTTATAGGAACATATGCATTAGGGTGGTCGTTAAAAAAGTCATCCCGGATGGGCCCAAATCGGCTCTAAATGAAGAAAACAAAAATTCCCTAATTTTTTCAGATTTTTATTTTCATCCCCTATAGTCGCTGTAGGGGTAAATTAAATTTCCCCTTTTTTTGCATACTAGAAAATTCGCGTAAGATCCGCCAACAAAATTGAGAGCATGTAGGTGGGAACTAGACAAGAAAAAAATCCTATTGGAGGAGGGTATATCTCCCCCCGCTAGGACGGGAGGGGCAATTTAATAAAATATTTGCATATAATAGAAAAAATAGTTAAAAAACAATGGAAATACTTACAGTAATGTTTTGTATCTTTTTTGAAAGCCAGAAGTCCATTCTTACGGCTTGTTTTTAAATTAAGTTTTTTTGATGAAAAATTGTTTCAAACTCAACATTTTGAAGGAAATTTATTATTTTTTTTTTACTATAGGTTTGAAAACAGATTTTGCTGAAATTGTTTATGCAAAGAACTTTATTTAATAATCAACTATTAAAATGGACACTGGCATTCCAAAAAGCTGCAAAACAGTACTGCAAGCGTTGCCGTTGTTACTTGCGATATAGGTACTATAGGGCAAGTTTTGGATTCGCACAAGAAAAAAATTTCGAGATAACAATCAAACATGACATTACGATGATAGAGAACACGAAAAAAGTGGGTAGCACAATTCTGTCTGTCTGTGTGTCTGTCTGTCCGTACCTCAAACGACAACCTAAACCACTGAAGCTATTTTCTTCAAATTTTGAACTAAGGTCTTATTGTAACTCTCCAGAGGGGAAATAGAATTTTTTTAGCTCAAAAAATAACGGTACTTACCATACAACCGTTAAGGAAAAGCTTATTTATCTGAAAAACGGCTCCAACGATTTTGATAAAAAAATCAGTGTATTATTGTAGTTATTATATACCTTTTGGTTAAAAAAAAAATCAGAAAAAACATTTATTAATGGTACCTGCCATATAACGTTTTTTTTTATTTTCGGTTTTCTCATTAACTGCTCATCCGATTTCAATAAAATTTTTTGTACAAAAGCTTTGTTAGATTGTAAATAATACTGCATACCAAAATTTTGGTAAAAATAAATTTTAGGCTTATAAAAAAAGATTCAAATTTTATTTTTTTGAAAATTCAATATTTCAAAAACAGGTTGATGAATTGTTTTGAAATTTCAGTTCTAAATGTATATTAATATATACCTACTCAAAATTGGCATACCAAAATTTTTTTGGAAAAATGTTACAAAAATTTTATATATAAAAAATTAATTTTTAAGAAAACGGCTTCAACGGTTTTAATTTTTTTTGTTGGCATATATTCATATTTTTTCAAGTAATTAAATGGCAAACTTTTTTTTGAGCTCTAAGTTATTTATCAGCCTGTTTATACAATTAAAAAAACGATTTAAATGTTTTTTATACTTTCTCTATAATTACTTTAATAACTTTTAAAATTCTTAAGTTCCACACAACTTGAACATAAGAGCAAGTACGTGCGATCCAGTCGTGCATTTTATTTTTTAATTAATTTGTTTCTGTTTTATGGAATTATCATGCATAAAATAATATCTCCCTCGCGTCCAAGCGGTGGGAGATATTACCCCCTCCAGTGGAATTTTTTCTTGTCTACTTTTCACCTATGTACAATGTACATGCGACTATAGGGGATGAAAATAAAAATTTTAAAAATTAGGGAATTTTTTTTTCTTCATTTAGAGCTGATTTAGGCCCAACCAAATATTATTAACGACCGCCCTAATATACATACATATTTAAAAATTAACTATAAGAAGGAAGTAATATACACAGTGTTATTATCGTCTACTTTTTTTCAAAATTACAATTTTTATAAAAAAAATTACATTTAATTTTTAAATGAAATAAAATCCCTTAATTTGAACGTTTCAATGCTTCATAACTTAAATAAACAAGTTTCTTATAGTTATATAACTTCTTAATAATGCCAATTGCCAACAAATTTCATTTAATTTTTTTTTATCGGTACGGCTTTATCTTGCTACATGATATTTTGAAGAAAGACGACTGGCAAGCTTCTGTGCATGATGTATTTATTTTTTTTTACAACTGCAATAATAAAGTCCTAACTTTTATCTTTATAGGTGGAAGGAACTCTATCTGTTCAACCACAAGCTAATCCTGTCAAAGGCTTTGAAGAATACTTTCTTAATTTAACTGTCGAAAACAATGAAAGAAATCCTTGGTTTGTCGGTAAGGAAATAATGAATCATAATTAATTCAATTTCAAAAGTGTTAACTTTATAATATTTTCATTTGTTTTTTTTTTCAGAATTTTGGGAAGATCATTTTCAATGTCGTTATCCAAAAAGTTTTGATACACCATACAACAGTTACAATCGCACATGCACTGGGAACGAGAAACTCACCCGGAGCAATACTGATTTCGAGGATCAATTGCAATTCGTAAGCGATGCTGTTATGGCATTTGCATATGCTCTCAAGTAAGGAGAATTATTTTAATCTATGCATTAATCATGAGACCTGATTTATTAAAATAATAAATTCATCATCATAATTATTACAGGAGTATGCATCTTCAACTCTGCGGGGGACTCCCTTCGCTATGCGATGCCATGAAACCAACCAAGGGTGCAGATTTGCTCAAATATCTTCGAAATGTCAGTTTTGAAGGTACGTACACTTAATTCAATTCAGTTAACTGGAAAATTGTTTCCTCAAAAGCACATTGGCTGTCCTTACGGCGAGTAGGTACTAAAGTTATTTTAAACCCGAGTAAGGCTCAGTGAACTAGGCACAAGGATAATGCTAGTAATAATCTGATAATAATAATAAATGTAAGCTGATGTGGCTGGTTGCTGGTTTGTGAGAGAAAGAATGTGTTTAAGATAGATATAAATATTTAAGAAATTATTTATATGTAGGCAACTTTTTTATAGATTGATTTCAAAATTTTTTTACATTCTATTAACATTGCAGTTCTGCATGTGCATTAAGTACCTTACTTTTTGGATACTCAGATAATCTGCCAAACTTAAATTTACCTTAAATATTTGATAATTTTATGATAGTATAAGGTAGATATATAACGACATGAGTCGGACCACTGCGCTGGCAGGTAAGAACGAAGTTCCGAATATTATTTGTATTCGATTGTTTAAGGTGTACATACATATGTGATTCATCGCTTAAATGCAAGGCAATCAATTCGTTTCATGAAAATACATTATATTCGGGTAATAGGCTTGTTTTATTATCATCGGTATCTGGATCTAGATTAACTTTTACACGCAATACAAAAATAAAATAATGGGAAATTTTCAGAATTGTTTTTGTAACACGTGCTAAAAGTTAATCCAGATCCAGATCCAGATCCCGATGATAATAAAACATGCCTAAAACCTCGTGGCATAGGGGTACCCATAGGCGCCTGGAGGGGGGGGCAAGGGGGGGCAGTTGCCCCCCCCCTGGCTCTGAACAATACCACACAACTAAGAAATTTTTCATTTTTTTCTTTGAATTTTAACAAACACTTTGCCTTCTCTCCATGATTTGCCCCCCCCCTGGCTCTGGATTATACCAAATGTACCTGAAAGTATCCGTAGTTTCAATATTGTTGGAAAATATGGATATTTTCTTTACAGCTTCTTTATTGAGTTGATGGTTTGCCCCCCCTGGCATTACCACATTTTTGCATGCATTTTTTTACTATGAATTTTAACAACTACCTACTTGTCAAATAGTTTTACAAATCAAAATAACCTATTCTCATATTGAACTGAATGAAACAGTTCTTCATTCTTTGACACAAATTTAACATTCTATCTATAAAATGCACAACTGGATCACACGTATGTACTTGCTCTTATGTTCAAGACACTGAAAATTGTATATAAAAACATGGAAATTATGAGAGAAAAATGTAGAGAAGCATGAAATACGACATTTAAATTGGCTAAAACAACTCTTTTGACAGTTTGAGCTTTGAGAATGTCATCTTAATTCTTGATTGAATATGATTGTATCGGAAAAAAAATCTAAAATCGTTGGAGCGGTTTTTTAAAAAAATAATTTTTTATACATACATATGTATATAAAATTCTTAAAACATTTTTAAGAGCAAATTTTGGTATGCAAGTCTAAAGAATATATTTATGTGTATGTAAAAGCAAAATTTGAAAAAAATTGTCAACCAGTTTTTGAGATATCGAATTAAAAAAAAAAAAAGTGAAACTTTTTTAAAAATCCAAAAACTTTTTTGTTGAAAATATTGATATTCAATATCCTATTTAATCTTATCTGAAATTTGTATATAAAAAAATTCATCTTAATCCGTTTATCCGATAGCGAGAAAATTCAAAATAAAAAAATACGTTCTATGACAGGTACTATTAAAAGTTGGTAAGTGCAAAATTTTGTAACTTTTGATTGTAGATCGTACTAATTTTAGTATATGAAAAAAGTTTAATCAAAATCGTAGGAGTCGTTTGAGCAAAAAGATATTTTCTATTGCGGTTTTTTAACTTTTGTATGGAAGGAACCGTTATTTTTCAGAAATGTAAAATTTTTTATAAAAATATTTTAGAAAGTACTTAAAAGCTCTTAAATATCGAGTTTCAAAAAAATCGATTATATTGTTTTCAAAATATTTGATTTTCAAAAAAAAAATTTTTGAAACATTTGTTAAAAATCCAAAAAAATATTTTTTCAAAAATGTTGGTACACAAAACTATTTATTAAAAAAAAATAATTGAAAAAATATCAAATAAAGAAGCCAATCCTCAGCTGTCAATTTGATTTGCCTACAAGCTGAACCGGCGAACAGCTGGTGGATTAGATTTGCAAAGTATTATTGAAAAGCAGTGACAAAACGCACACATCGAATCAACTCGTCATTCAGCACATCATTCAGCACATGTCTTGTTGTTAGGCGTTTTCCTTTGGAGTTGGGGAAGTACTTTGCTATAGCTTTTTTCAATGGAACACATCAAACTGCTTACCCATGTAAAATGTATCTACTCGAACATTAGAGCATGTGCAGTTGGTAGTACTAGATTAGGGTTTTCATCTACTCACAAGTTGGTACTTTGCCACCTCCAAAGGAAAACGGCTGTTATTGCAATTCACATCTATTCTTCGACAGGAATTAAAATTACAAATACAACAATGTACACAATTGGAATGTGAAACGTGCAAAGGATTGGTTTCTTTACCTATTTGATATTCTCTGCTTCTCACCCTGGAACTGAAAGTTGCTAGCAACTCAGTTACCTCGTGTGAAAGGGGCCTATAGTGCCGGAGAGTTTATTTTTTTTTTTTTATGGTCGGCTTACACTTAAAACAAAAATATATTTACCTCAGCACTAATTTTAATTTTTTTACCCCGAGGCCACACGGGCAAGTACTTATAGATACTCATTTGTTTACTAACACATACAAACCCAAGCAACTTGCTCATCAACTGTGGTGCGTTCTTTTATGTTACTCTAGTTAACTATGGTTAATGTGTCAAAAAGAAGAGTTGCAATGTCATAGTTAAAAAAGTTACTCTGAGTTACTTTTCATTTAGGAACGACCAAAGTTAGAAAAGGTTGATCTGTCAAACAAAATGGATGAACAAAAAAATCGAAATGGATTTGGAATTAAAAATCAAGAACAAATTGTGATTCCATGAGATTTATTAGCACTTTGAAAATACATATTTCTTTCAAATTAAATTTCATTTTACATCATTCAAGCACAAAATGGAATATTTTAGCAAAATGTTTGCAATTATTTGCAATATTTTTTTTCATTCACTACTAGCACAAATTTCTTTATTATAAATCGATCAAATCGCATAAAAAATGTCGCAAAACGTAAAAAACTATTTCAAAACTCACTATCAACGATTAAAAATATTTATTACAAAAATGAAATCAATTCCAAACCGAACGATCGAGAAGCAAACAAAAAATAAATCAAAATGAAAACATTGTGATTTCAGCTGCTTTTGACAGATTAACCCTTTCAACTCGGGAGCGCTACGATATCCCGCAAACCAAAATCTCGAATAACGAAATCTCGCATTTTTTAAAAATCTCGAATAACGAAATCTCGCAAATTAAAAATCTTGTTTTTCATAATCTCGCAATTACAAAATCTCGCTTTTCACAATCTCGCATTTACAGTTTGAACCTAAAAATCTCGCAAATTTCAACCAAAATCTCGCAATTTAAAATCTCGCAAATCAAAATCTCGCAACTTCAAATTTCACAGCAACGAATCACACACGACTTTTAGAAATTTGATAATTTTCCTTCCAACTAATAACTGTACCTGTCAATAAAAAAAATGTGTACATCCTTTATTACTGTTAATAACCTCTATAGTCATTTACGCGTTCATAATGGAACTAAAAGTATTTTCTTGTTCAAGGCCAAATACGAGTTTTGCGATTTGCACATGACACTTTACAACTGGATGTACCATCTCTATGTTCTCTCTCCTTCTTGTTCTTTTGAAAGCAATAATATTGAAAATCAAAAGTTCAAATTAATAAATAACAGTGTGGTCTTAAAGTACCCAGACACTGGATTATATATTTTGCAGTAGGTAGGATATCTCGCAAAATTGAATTGCATTGCAACAAATACATTTTTTTAATCAAAATCTCGCAAATTTAAATCTCGCGCGAGATTTTAATTTGCGAGATTTTGATTAAAAAAATTAATTTGTTGCAATGCAATTCAATTTTGCGAGATTTTGATATGCGAGATTTTAGTTTGCGGGATTTCGTTATTGCGAGATTATGAAAAGCGGGATTTTGTAATTGCGGGATTATGAAAAGCGAGATTTTGTAATTGCGAGATTTCGTTATGCGAGATTTCGAATGCGAGATTTTGATTTGCGAGATTTCGTAGCCAACCCTTCAACTCATATCAAGGAGATGAGTTGGAAAAAGTTACTCAAAGTTACTTTTTGACACTTTAACTTTGAATTTAGGAACGACTCAATGACGTCATAGAGTAAAATAAAGTAACTTTTTTGAATTAAAGGAACGATGAAAGTTAACTATAGTTAACAATAGTTAACTATGGTTAGACAAAGAACGTACCACTGGCATGGAACTTTTGAAGCCAGTAGTGAAGCAAGTTGAGAAGCAAGTTGGGAGACAAGCAAGTGGACTGTAAGTGGAAAGCAAGTGGGAGGCAAGAGAAATGCAAATTACGAATTTGACAAGCAGTCTATGTAGCCAACTTGCTTGTCAGTACTTGCCCGTGGGGCCTCCGCGTAAATGTTCTAGCCAAACGCAAATATGGATGAGTATTAAGGTTATTCATAAACGTAGTAAAGTTGTTAACTGCGTAAATCTGTCAAATTTTCCATACAAGTTTTGACAGAACTTTCTCAAGAAAATGGAAAAGTACCTACTTTATCTTCGTTGTTGTGTTGTTTTGAAAGATTTCAATGAAATTGACACAGGTGATGGCTTATACAGAATTAAAAAATAAAAATATTTTTAAAATAGGGTGCTTTAAAAAATATCGTCGTCGTTCAGTCAAAACTCCCTAAGTCCATTTTCATTTATTTTGAAGCATCGGTACTTTTTATGGTTTGTTACTAACCAGAATTTTAAAATGTTTGATTTTTGGAATTTTTTAATTTATAAATAGACCATCATTAGATTAAGAGACCTTTAACAGAACCAGGCGCGGATACAGGGGGGGGGGCAATGGGTGCAATTGCCCCCCCCTGGGCAAGAACGAAAGACGCATAAAATATGAATTTAATAAAATGTACTCAAAGAAAGGTGATTTCGTTATACTTTTATAAAATTGGCAGCGTTGAGCAATGAGTAGTTGTGCGTTGTCCGCTGGCTGACCAGGTTCAGCTAACAAAAGTTCCGCTATGCACAAATAGCCTTCAAATCGACTGAGTGGAAAGCTTATAACTTCGGTTTTAGATGCCCCATCTTCAACGTTAAGGTCTTTTATTAAAAGATAAATGTCAGGTTACATTACTGCATAACATTTTATGAGAATAGTCAATTTATTTCATACGAGAGAGCAGATTGAATCCCAAATCGATTTGATTTTCACTTTTCAAAATGCTGTGAAGGAAGAATTTCACAATAATGTTTCAAAAAGTTATTGCTCCACCTCCAACCTTCCTCTACTAATTTATTAGTGGTTTCTTATAGTTAAATGTTACGGGAGAGGTGGTAGGGGCACTTTTCTAAAATTTTCAACCTTAAAGTCGATTTTAATTTTAAAAAAATGAAATCTTTAAAATACGTTGATTTAATTAATTTCAAAAATGTCTAGTGCTTCATCTATACTCTACAGGATAAAGATATCTAATCAAAGTTAATATAATAAAACTATATATTTCTGTATTAGAGTTATTGAGAGATACCAAAAAATTTCATACTAAATGGGTGATTCTTTTTATGATAAATATTTAAATGTGCGTTTCCATTGAGGGAGTACTTTCACTAGAAAACTCTCGAGAGCGACTCCGAATATCTGACGTGCTGCACATCTGATTTAGCCATACGATACGTTTTCGATGTGTGTAAGTATTCGTGAGGATTATGCCACTTTCGTGGATGCGTTGTAGGAACTTTCCGTGTTCCATATTATAAAACTGGCGAGGAGTACGAATCCAAAGAAGAAGATTGTAGAGAAACCAGGAAACGATTACAGCAGTCACTGCCGAAGGGAAGTTGGATGGAACTTTTACACCTAAAGATAGTTGTTTTTGGGCATTTTTGAAAACGTCAAGTCAACGTCAATTCAAATTTCAAATGATCGACATCTTTCGATGCGAATATTGCTATTGTATTGAACTGCATGAATCTGGCTACTCTGCATTCGATGTTTTGAGCTTATGTATATGAAAAATTTATATTAAAACTTAACGAAGGCTTAGTATATTGTATATGAAATGTATAACGAAAGTTAAGGTGGAACCAAAATAGGTGGAAGTTTATGTCAAAACCGACCGAAAAGTAGCTTTCCGGAACGTCAATTTCACAAGTTACCCATAATACACTTAAGTGGTTGAAAGTGAACAAAAAATGTAAATAATCATTTCTTCAATGTTAATTTTCTTATACTTATTCACAGCACGATAGGTTTTTAATTATTTACTCGTGACACCACGAAAATTCGACGTGGTAAATTAATTAAAAGAAAATTGAAGATTTTACTGCACTCATACATCAAACAGAAAAAAAAGTGTTGAAAACTATGCACAAAGCGCCAAATTCCTTTTAGTTTGCTTCCACCATTTTGATTTTTGTCCACTTACGAAAGAGCGGTCAGTGAGCGCTCTCGCGTCCGACGGCAAAAGTTTGCGAAAACTAAACGAAAAGCTCCATTTCGCAATTATATGCGTGTCATATGAATTTCTTGTTTTCGTACGACCACTTAAGTTGGCTTCCGACTATTTTAGTTCTATCTTTAGTCACAATCGAAAGCTGAACCGAGAAGGTCGGAAGGAAAAGTTTAAGAAAGAAATGTTTTTTCGTTGTATTTTCCACTATAATCATTAGGCGTGTTTTTTTATCATCGGGATCTGGATCTGGATCTTCTTTTAACACGTGTTACAAAAACAATTTTAGAAAATTTCCCATTATTTTGTTTTTGTATTACGTGTAAAACTTAATCCAGATCCAGATCCCGATGATAATAAGACACGCCTATTGTGTTTTATTTCAATGTCGGAAAGTTTGGTTTTGTATCGATGGACGAAGGCATCTGAGCAATCGATACGGTTCATCTCGGTTTTGATCTACAATTTTAGTTTAGCTAAAATACAGCTATATTGTCAAATCAATGCAATGGTTTTGTTTGCACAAAATCTTTTATATCAACGTTCTTCAATTTTCTTGCAAACGTATTTAACGTTTATGAGCACGTTCCCCAGCTTCTCAATATTTTTGTTGCCAACATGTGACTTTAGCAAACTGCATTATCGAAAACAATGCTTATGCAGTAAAACTTGTATTTGCCTTTTTGAACAGAAGACTTGAAGTTCGCATTAGAGAACATTCTGCAAAATGCATTTTTGACGCTGATGACGTTATCGAAAATGGCCCTTTACTGCCAAGGTTAAGTTAGGTTGCCCCAGCTAAAGAAGAAGCTGGAAATTTTACTCGAACTCGAACGTCATGTGTCTGAATAGGAACATACCACTGTGCCATTATGTTTATTAAAGACACCATGTTTTAGCTATAAACTGCAAAACGTCATTTCACAAAGTTCAAAGTACCCGCTGTTCGAGACACTGTGGCAGTTATGAAAGAGTTAATTGCTTTCTTAAAATTTCAAACTCATCAACTGACATTGCTTGAGTGTCCAGGCGTGCAGTGCGGAATTAAGTGTACTCAAATTTTTTTGTAGACCCCATCAAGATTTTGGAACCTCACGAAAATTGCCCCCCCCTGAACGAAATCCTGGATCCGCGCCTGAACAGAACTTACATGTTTAGATGCTAATAAATATATCGTATTGAAGAGAGGGTTCTCGTTTTCGAGAGAAATGGACTTAGGGAGTTTTGATAGAACGGCGACGATATCAACTTCGTTGTTCGTTGAGTGATTTCAATAAAATTGGATAGCTGAGACAGAATTATAACAGAAACGAATATTTTCAAAACGGTGTTTCAAAAAATGGCACCATCATCACCATGACATGTGGCAATTTCATTGAAATCACTCAATTCGATTTCATGGAAATCTATCAAGGTCAAAGGATTTTGAAACTTTTTTTTTTAAACTGTCCTTTTTCCTTTGGTATAATTACATTTTTGTTTCGTATTTTAAATATTCGTGAATGGATCTTCAATAACTCTCGCATTATAAACTCGAAACGAGCCATATTTTATAGATCCATATCCTAACATTTTTGGTTCGATCGTGAAAATGAATTTTGTTTTAATCGAATCAAAAATAACACTCCCTTTTGATTTTTTCACGAGTGAACGAATAATATTTTATTGATGAACCTTGCTTTTTATACAAAAACTTCCAAAAAAATGCCTGTGTGGCTAAATAAGTGCGGGTCTACTATTAAATATAAAATAATTTTACGCTGGATAACTATTATCAGAACCTCCCAAAGAAGATAGAACGTTATTTTGGGTTTTTTCATTATTGACTGAAGGATTTAAGTGAAATTATTTATACAAACTTCCAAAAAGCCCAAATTATATTGCATATTAAAATTTAAAAAAAAAATTTTGTATACCCATTTTTTCGAAAATTCGATATGTATCTCAAAATTGGTTTGGTGTCTGCCCCCCCCTGGATAAAATCCTGCGGGCGCCTATGGGGGTACCTATTGTTTCGTCTTTTTCATTTCGGTCACTGTTATTTCGTTTTGGTCGAAATAATTTCCGTTAATTTCGCAAAAGCTTTGTTTGTTTTTTTATTAGGTATACTTAGTTTTGGGGTCATTCTCCCAATTACTTCGATTTTGTTGATTTGTTTTTATTTGTTTCGCGTTTCATTGAAACATCTATGGATTATTTAAGCTAAGGCTATTTCGTCAAAGATTGTTTCGCATTTTGTCTCTTTATACCTATTTCTTTTGTTTTGCAATTCGATTATTTTGTTACAGTAACTTAGTGTATGATTGATTCTGAGTCACCTTGTTTGGTTGACAGTAAAAGAATAAATTTAAATAGTAATGACAAAAAAAACGAAGAGGGTGGGATTGGAAAATATTGAAAAGGTTAACAATATCCAGATATAAAAGAGAGTATTTGGTAAAGATTCCAGAATCAAGACTTTTCTGCACAAAAAAGACGTACCTACCTATATTCTGATAAAGGGCTTAAAAAGACCCTTCATATAAGCATGCAATTATACAAAATTATGCGAAAACAGCTAACGTTTAATTTGAATTAGTTGTTTATTTTCAATTATTTATCTGATATAAATTTCTTAAACATTTACATATGCGCGCGAATTTTAACGCCTTTAGGTTCTTTACATGCACAAAAATCAAAAAGCCAAACAAACGATGGCGAAATAATTGAAAGTCGAAATGAACAAAAAACTTTGTAATGAAAATCAAAATGATCGAAACGAAACAATTAAAGACGAAATAAACTAAGGATGAAATAATTCAGAAATGAAATAATCGAAAAAAGAAACAATCAAAGACAAAATAAAGTTCGACCGAACTAATTGAAAAACGAAATTAAAATTGTCTGAACAATAAAAAACGAAATAAATGAAAAGTGAAACAATGAAATTCGAAACTACAAAATGCGAAACGACATAGACGAAGCAACAAAAAACGAAATGAAAAAGGCGAAACGAATCATACCCCATGGCATATGGGTTAGTGCGTTGGACTGTCATGAAGAAGGTCTGGGTTCGATTCCCAGATGTGTCACCTAAAAACAGAAATGTTTTATCCAAGGTACTGCCTCTTGCGAGGAACTGACAAATCCTCCAAGAGTATACTTGCCATGAATAAGTGCTTCTCATCTAGCCGTTCGGACTCGACAAAAAATTGTAGGTCCCCTCTATTCCTGTCAACAATACGCACACATGAACGGTTGACAGTTGTAAGTCACTAGGCCCTGGTTCTCCAAGAGCTGTTGCGCCACCCAATTTATTTATTTAGTTTACATTAAATTCGTATCCAAATGTTCCTCGTTTTAAATGTTAATAAATGACAGTAGGAACATTAATGCATAGATACACTTTAAAGCAGAACCGCACAGAAATACAGGGATTCATTTTTAGTCGCGTCAAATGGATGCGGAATTTTCATTTAAGAACTTACCATTAAGGTTACCAGATTGAAAATGAAGACGCGAAATTTTTAGGCGGAGAAGTATTTAAAAATGGGGACAAAACAATTTTTTGAAAAATATAACACCGGAGTAAGAAAAAGTGAAATAAAAAAGTTTCATTCGATTTTTTATTATAAAAAAAAACATTCACAAAAATTATAAATTATTATCAACTAAAATAACGTTATTAGAATCAAAAACAATAAAAGTAAATGACTTTCCTTAAAAACTCAATCAACAAAAAAAAGGTTTGAAAGGATTTTGAACTTCAAATGGATGTACATAGGTATTTACAGAGAATCTTTTTTAAAATATTTAATGACATTTTTTAACAATTTTCAATTGAATGTTCTCTCTTTTCGAGTTTTTACCTAATAAGGGGGACAAGGGTTTGTATAGGGGGGATAAACAGCATATTCCTATGAAAAGGGGGAACTGTCCCCCCTAAAGGAGGACGTATTGTAACCCTACTTACCATTGTTTTATTTTTTATTATCCGATGGAAATCTTCAAAAGACACTCGGTAAGAATCAGTACCAAGTTGTGTAGGACTTTTACCGAACTAAAACCACCGGTGAATCAGGACCAATCTATGAAAGATCGACAAATGATTTTTATTTCTTAACTTTTAAATCGCATTGGGGGAAGTTTAAAGTTATAACACTTTCCCATAGCTTTTAGACAATCAGCTCATGAGGCTTGGTTCTTCTTAATCTCCGGACATTGTTTCGTATATTTAAGACGGTCTCCATTTCAGATTTGGTATGACTTTGCAGTCGCTGATTGTGTGATACAGCGTGTTTTTTAACCACTTCTGTAACCATTTCAATTTGAAGGTCAAGATGTAGATCGCTATTTCTTATATACACACCAAGGGGCATCAATTATTCCACGAAGGACCTTGCTTTGGAATTTTTTGATGGGTTCAGCATTTGTTTTCTTTGTAAAGCCCCATAGTTAGATGCCATATGTCCAAACGGGTTTCAATACTTGCTTATATAACATTAGTTTGTTCTGGACAGATAGGGCAGAGTTCTTTCCTAGTAACCAGTACATTTTTCTGTACTTCAAGTTTAGTTCTTCTCTTTTCTTTTTGATGTGCTCTTTCCATTTAAGCTTTGCATCCAAAGTCATTCCAAGGTATTACGCGGTATTGGAGTAAGGTACTGCTGTACTGTTTATATAAATTGGAACATTATTTATGTTTTTATTTGTAAAGTTTATATGCGTCGATTTTGTTTCGTTCAGTTTGATGCGCCATATCTGCGTCCAATCACTAAAGGCCCAACCATAATAGGCATAAGCAAGCATAAGCTAGTGTCAAAAAGCCAACGAAAATTTGCTTATGCTTGCAAAATTACCTCCTTGAGCCATAATTGACTTATGCGCACATAAGCAAAAATTAAAAAAAAACCTCCTCCTTCTTCCCTCATTCATATTCCAACATCATTATGCTCTTTTCCGCATTTCTAATAAATACATGTACAAATGTGATAACAATTCAACAAAAAGATTAAACATACATGTTTAAATTCGTAGAACGATTCAAACAGCTGTGTACCTATTTTGTTGCCTTTTGTGTTTATTGTTTCCGTTGTTAACAGCATTTCTCAAATTTGCTTAAGTTGAGAGCCATTTCAATGGCTCTCTCTCAATTTCGCGAAAGTTAACGAAACTTGACGAAACTGAGCAGACGGCTATTATGGGTGAAACCATATAAGACTGTGTAATGGCTCGGTGGCTAAAGCTGAATTAAGCTCGGTTAAGTCTATTATAGTTGGGCCTTAACTTTATCGACTGCATTTTGCAATTTTTGTGTAGCCTTCGTAACGGATTTATCTGGCACCAATATTGCAGTATCATCAGCAAAGGTGGCCATGATAGCGTTGATGTCCACTGGAATATCCCTTGTATATAACAGATACAGGGTTGGTCCTAGGACACTTCGTTGAGGTACACCGGCTTCAATTTTCTTTAGTTCCGAATAATTTTTGTCGTACCGTACTCTAAAGAGTCAGTTCGTAACGTAGGATTTCAGTATTTCGTAGTACTGCCTGGGAAGGTCCCTATGCAGTTTGTTCTCAAGTCCCAAGTGCCAAACCTTGTCAATGGCTTGAGCAACATCTAAGAATATAGCCGAGCATACTTGTTTTTCTTCAAGTGCCTTTTCCACAACATCCATAATTCGATGCACTTGGTCTATCGTGGAATGTTTATTTGTAAATCCAAACTGATGGCTCGGAATTAGTCTTCTTTCTTCTATTATTTTGCTAAGCCTTTTCAGTAGCAGTTTTTCAAAAACTTTTGCCATGATTGGTATAAGCGATATTGGTCTGTATAATGTTACTTCTGTTGGTGGCTTACCTTGTTTAGGTATAACAATGACTTCTGCAGTTTTCCAGTGATGTGGCACATATCTTAGTTTAAGGCATGCTTTTATTATAAATTGGAGTTTCTTGAAGGCTGTTAAAGGCATTTCATCCAAAACCTGAGTCCTGAGCAGTTATGAGATCGTACCCTGGTGATTTTTTGTTAGACAACTTATGTTGACACATGCTTCTTACTTCTTTGAGCGTGAAAAAAGGTATTTCGCATTTGTCGCTGTGTTTTCTGGGAATGGCTTAAAAACATTCGCGAGATGTTCAGCCAAGAGATCAGCCTTTTGTTTCGGATTTCCGATGCATTTACCATCTTGAGATTTTATTGGTGGGTTTTGTGTCTGTGGTCTTTTTAAGTTTTAAGCGCTTAGCTGCTTTCCATAAGGAGTATTCTGCAGAGGCATCCGCCGTCAGCATCGGTGGTTCAGTGGTAGAATGCTCTCCTGCCACTTACCATTGTGCGTTAGAATTTCTTAAAATTCTTCCCTAATTTTCTATCTTCTACACAGTGTTACTTTACTTTATAAACTTTATGAAACAATCTTAATATGAAGTCAATTTTTTACTTTTCCCATACAAAAATAAACTTAATGTATTTTTTTTTGGTTAGCTTAATGCATAATAATAGCACATGCATCAAGCATCAGTCCCAACATTTGCTGAAACAATACTTCTTTTGTTTTTAAAAGTTTTACTAAAAAAAACAGGGTGTTAAATCAACTAAAAGTCTAACTAATATTTTGAAATATTATATTTTCTTCTATTTACGCACATTAACAATACTGTAATGTCATGGAATACCGATAAATTTTGAAAACTAGCTAACCACTTCGAAAAAATTTTATTTGCACATTCATGTTTCCCTCACAAGGGGGACGATATATCATCGGCATAGTCTAAATGACTAGGCCTTCAAAACGGTTTCCATTGAATGCCCTGCCTCCCCGCTGTTCCAACGCTGGCCGTCAAAACATAGTCTATCGCCAGTAGAAAGAGAATTGGCAAAAGACATCCCTTTCGCTCACACCCTGTAGCACTTCGAAAGTGTCGGTTAGCTGATTCAAAAATCATAAAAATGTGATAAAATTATTTTAGTGATGGAAAAGAAATCGATTTCGAATCAGTTTTAGGTGCGTTCAGACTGAATTTCGACGTCTTAATTTTAGGAAACGGCAATAAAAAAGATGTAGGGTTTGAGTGAAGATTAGAAAAAAGAACAATATCGTCGGTTCAAAGGTAAAACTACTCACAAACTAGGTTAGGTTAGGTTAAGAGGGGCGTGCACAGCACAGAGGCTGTTGCGTACACGGGGGCCTATTGGTCCATTGTGATCCCCTTAAAAAAAAGAAGGCAGAGATGCACCCAAACTAATGGTTCACATAGACTGGATCGTTTGCGAACCAGCCTGTGCTTTCTATGAATTTTCTCATGTTTGCCATTGAGACCTGTGCCAGATCTTCCAGTTCTTCAAAAAACCTGTTTCCAAAATAACGGAGTCGATTTGTTTGGAGGTTTGGACAATCACAGAGCAGGTGTTTAATGGTTTCTATTTCCTCTACGTCTTGACAGCTCCTGCAGAAATCGGGTGCAAATACACCCAGTCTGATGGCCATTGTGCCAATGGCGCAATGGCCCGTTAGTACACCTATCAAGATTCTAATATTCTTTTTACTCAGTGATAAAATATACCGAGATTCCTTTTCATTAATTCTAGGCCATAAACTTCTAGAGATAACACAGTCGTTCCTAGTCCTCCAGGATTTATTGATTTGCTCTTTTGTTATTAGGTCTATTTTCGTTCTAATCACGCCGATCGGGATGTTAAGTCCCATATCTAAATGGCTACTACTGTTTCTATTTGATACTGACCCTTTCCTTGCCAGTTCATCTGCTATATCGTTCCCTTCTATATCGCTATGTCCAGGAACCCAGCAGAGTTTGACTCGGTTAGTGTCACAAATATCATTCAGTTTGCCTCGGCATTTTGCTACAGTTTTGGATCTTATAGTCTCACTGGCTAAAGCTTTGATAGCAGCTTGGCTGTCAACGAAAAATGTGATCTCCGACGAGTTCAGTTTCTTCGTTTGTACCATTTCTGCCGCTTTTTCAATAGCGTAAATCTCAGCCTGAAAGACACTACACTCATCTGGGAGTTTATACGAATATCTAATATTCAGAGCTTCACAAAACACCCCAGCTCCCGTTCCTTCTTCCATTTTAGACCCATCGGTGTAGAATGAGATACCCTGTTCCCTGGTTAGTGAGTTGGGTTCCCAGCCATGCCTTTGGGGTATTAAAATAGAGAAGTGTTTATTAAAATCTATAAAAGGTGGTATGTAGTCAGTCGTCACATCAAGTGCGGCCACTGAGTCATACCTCTGGAGGATAGACCCATGACCATAGGTGCTTTGCTTCCAAGAGCCCAGTTCTTTGAGTCGAAGTGCGCTCTTGGCTGCTGTGCATCTTATGTACTCGTCAAGTGCCGGAAGATTTAAAATAATTTCCAACCCTGCTTGTGGCGTAGACCTCTGAGCCCCCGTTGTTCCTATACAGGCTAGTCTCTGTACCTTGTTCAGGTTTTTGAGATAGCTTACTTTTTCAACAGCCTTCCACCAAACAATAGAACCATAGGTTAGTATAGGACGAACAATCGCCGTGTACATCCACTGGATGACGTGCGGTCGCATTCCCCACCGTGTACCGAAGGTTTTCTTGCATGTATAGAAAGCGCATAGTGCTCTTTTCATTCTTTCCTCTGTGTTCTGTTTCCATGTTAGCTTGGAATCAAGGATTACGCCAAGATATTTAGCTTCTTTGGAAAGTTTCAAAGGAATGTCATTAAGCCTTGGAGGAGTAAAGTCCTCTAATTTCTTTTTATTCGTGAACAAAACTAGCTCAGTTTTTGAAGGGTTAACCCCAAGACCGTTTTGTACTGCCCACGAAGATAGTTCTTTGAGTGCGGATTCCATAATATCTTTGATGGTGGTAAGGTACTTACCCGATATCAAAATTACTATGTCGTCTGCATAGGCCACGATTTTAATGCCCTGATTCCTAAATCTTGTAAGAATTTTGTTAACAACCAGGACCCAAAGAAGAGGCGAAATCACCCCTCCCTGTGGAGTGCCTCTTGTTACTGTTTTCTCAACAATCGTATCTCCAAGTTGCGAGCTTATGATTCTACCATTGAGCATGGTATAAATCCAGTCCACAATGGCAGACTCAACCCCAACCTCTTCCAGAGCAGATTTAATGGACTCCGTTTTTACGTTGTTAAACGCTCCTTCAATGTCCAAAAATGCTGCAAGGGTGTGTTCTTTGTGTTCGAGACTTTTCTCAATTTGTGTAACGACTTCGTGCAATGCAGTCTCCACTGACTTACCTTTGAGGTAAGCGTGTTGGTAGCTGCACAAAATGTTTGGATTAAGAAGGTCCCTGACATGCAGATCAATAATTCTCTCCAGTGTCTTGAGGAGAAACGAAGAGAGACTTATAGGTCTATAATCCTTTGCAGTCGAGTGTGTCGGTTTTCCAGCTTTTGGAATAAAGACAACTTTAACCTTTCTCCAGCTAGTAGGGACGTATCTAAGTTTGACACAACTTTTGAAGATTACCCTAAGCCATGGGGTGATTATCTGTAGAGCATGTTGAAGAAATGCCGGAATAATCTCGTCTGGTCCAGCTGATTTATAGGGTTTGAACGAGTTTATAGCCCACATAATCTTCTGCTCTGTGATAACCTGTTCCAATTCTGGTGTTGATTGTAAAATTTCTAAGGAGTCTGGTTGTGAATAACCTGAGATCTCAGGACTCTTACACCCAGGGAAATGTGTTTCCATGAAGAGTTCAAGTGTTTCTTGGCTCGAATTCGACCATGATCCATCGGGATGCTTAATGTATCCTGGATTCGTGGGGTTAAAGGTAAGAACCTTTCGAAGTCTCGCCGCCTCACTTGTGTTCTCAATGGATTCACAGTGCCTAGTCCATGAATCTTTCTTGGCCCTTCTTAACTCTTTGGTGTATAAGTTAAGTTCGGCTCTGTATGAAATCCAGTCTTTCTCTAATTTGCTCAGCTTAGCTACATTGAAAAGTTTTCTGACCCCTGTTCTTCGTTTCTTAAGTTCACTGTTCCACCATGGTGGGTTAGTGGGTTTAATGTTACGAGATATAGGGCAGTTTTTTTCAAAGGCCGTTCTCATTTTACTAGTTAGGTTTTGAACAACAGTGTCAATGGTTGAGGTTATTGAAAACGTTTCTTCCTCAGGTGGGTTGATACGTTCATTCAACCATTTTGTGTACTCTGTCCAATTTGTTCTAGTAGGGTTTCTAAAAGGTTTAATATCATTTTGATTTCTGTCTAAAGTAAAGAGTATCCTAAAGTGATCCGAAAAGGATTCCTCAGGTGAGACTCTCTCACAAACTAACAAAATACGCTTTTGAACTAAATTAGGTTAAAAATACTTTTTGAAGCTGAAAAGTTACGTTCCGCAAATTTTAAAATAAACTTCCCAGGCATCCCTTTCAATGTGTTAATAAATACCTTGCAAAATGAGACTTTTAGGATCAATAAAAGCATTTCATTCTAATTTCCTTTAACATATTTTCTGAACTTAGCAGGTTTAATCTTTTGACCGACGATATTAGTATTTTGATTCAAAAACGCCAAAACCTAAAATTATCCTTTTAAAGGTACATCGCCAAACCGATTTTCGTGTCGCTAAATCCAATTTCAAATCGCCATATCTGACAACCCTGCTCTTGAGTGTAGACTCGATTCTAACCTTTATCAGTTCGAGAATGATGGTTGCCATTAGTTTTGAAAAAACCGGAAAAAACTAAAACTCCACCCATTGTTGCAATTCTTAAGGTCACCTTTCTTTGGCAACTTAACAATCACACCATCTTTCCAGTCGCTGGGATAGATTTCGTTTTCCCACAGAGCTTGTATCAACGGGTGTAGAATACTAGCCGTTCTGACGGGATCAGCTTTTAGGAATTCGGCTGGTATTCCGTCAAGTCCAGCTGTTTGTGGTAAAAAATGTTTGAAATCTCGAATAGTTCAAACAGTAAGGTTTTGTCAACATCAACAAAAATTAAAGAAATATTTTTTGAATGTACGTATACGTCCTTAGATGCTGCCTCTATTACTCAATCATTTAATTAAAAACCAGTTTAAGCTAATGCGACAAAACGTCTCTAGAATTTTTTAGCCTTACTGCTAAAAAAAATCCCAACTGCCTGAACAGAATAGAGTGCTACAACTGGAGCTGCATTTGGAATAGCTGTCAAAAAATGTCGTACGTGATTTTTACGTGCCCACAATGAAGCTCCACAGCTTTCTGACATTTCAGTATCGAAAATAAAAATAAAAACAAAAATAAAAATGAATAATGATGAAAAAGGAGCTGATATTACCTTAAGGCTTTGTGACAGGTTGAAATGAGTGTGAAACTCACTTCAACCCCCATGTTAATACTCGGTTGCACTCGAAATGTTGAAACGTCAAAAAAGCTGCAAGCAAAAGTTAAAAGTTGGCCAACTTGTCCAGCTGCGTCTGTAGATCCGCCTGCAACTGCGGCGGCGTGTTGTGTTCGTATAATTGAATTTGTGTATATTCAACATTTTGACAGCTGCAGCTCCGTCTCCATTCTGTTCAACCAGTAAAGCAGGGAAAACACGATACAATAGGGCGTCAACAAAACGTCTCCATCTTTCACGATCACGATCCGTAGCAAGGCATTTTAGCTGTGGCCACGTCTTTCTCTTGAATTCTGCTTCTGCGAAGACAGTTGATTTTCAACTTGTTCTTGGTCTTCCAACACGCTGTACACCCTAAGGATTCCATTCAAAGGACTGCTTTGCAATTTCAACGTTTGGTTTCCTAAGTGTCTGAGCAATCCTTCGCCATTTACGCTTTCTTATGTTGACGTTCAAAGCAACGATCTCTATATACACTAGTCAACGAAATTAAAGGAACAAATATTTTTTCAATTTTTGTAAGCGTTTTTTTAAGAGCTGTATCTTTGTGACGAGTGGTCGTATTGAGTTGAAATAAAAAGCATTTTACAGCTACATGTTTTATGTTTCGAGATTTGTTTGCAAAAATTATTTCATTTTAATTCAAAAAAAGTATCTAACTAATGCAAAACTGTAAAAAAATCCACTGGAATTACGGTTTTCTTGTCATTTTGATGACGACTACGCATTGTTTAGGAACAACACAATTTTCTCCTTTACCTGGTTTGTAAGACTGAAGTTTTGGTGAGGAAAAACGGTTCGATGAATCAATTTGAAAATTAACAGGAATATTGATGATTTAAAAGTCTATAAATTTGCATACCAACGCAAAACATGCAATCAATATTTGCAAAGAAATAAAAAGATTTACGAAAAGACCACAAAACGTAGGTTTTTAGTACTTTTCTTAAACTAACGGTGAACGGTAAAAAAAAATAATTTCTACAAAATCTTAAAAAAATCTTTTAAAACGCTTTCTCAAGTTTCCAAAACTGTCTTTGAATTTTTTATAACATCATTATTTGCTGAGATATTGGTAATCAAGTCAAAAAGTATCTTTTTTCATTCAAAGTTAGATAAACCATGTCAAAAAAAATCGTACGACAACAACAAAAATAAATGAATTGAAGCTGAATAAGCAAGGTATCTGATCATGGTATTTAATTGACTCAAAAAAATTTATCCATAGAAATGAAGACCTTCAAAGAAAAATTAAAAAAAAAATTTGTTGTCTCGTCTCATTTTTTGCCATTACGCAATAACGGTACTTCAAAAATTTTTTTTTGCAAACAAATCTCGAAACATAAAACGTAAAGCTGTAAAATGCTTTTTATTTCAACTCAATACGACCACTCGTCACAAAGATACAGCTCTTCAAAAAACGCTAACAAAAATTGAAAAAATATTTGTTCCTTTAATTTTGTTGACTAGTGTACATTCTCGGTTAACTCGATCAAAGGCCTTCTCAAAATCCGCGAACATGAGGTAAGGCGGTGATTGAAATACCATCGACTGCTCAAGGATTATAAGCAGGGTGTAGCGTGTTGGTGTTGATATACGGTCGATACACGATCGACCACTTCGGAAGCCAGCTTGCTGCATCTTGAGTGTATAGTTGTTGCAATTCTTAAGATCACTTTCCTTTATCTTTGGCAGCTTAAAAATCACACCATCTTTCCAGCCATTATGATATAGCTTTCGTTTTCCCAAATAATTTGTTTCCACGACTGTAGCCGTTGTTACCAGATCGACTTTCAGGAATTCGGCTGGTATTCCAACAACTCCAGCCGATTTGTTGTTTTTGAGGAGATTAATTGAATCTTGGATTTCCGATTCTGAAGGGGGTTCGCTATCAACCGTAAGCTTTCGTCTGCTCTCAGCATCACAGTTACAATAAATTTCACAGCCATATGTAAGGAGCGGAATAATTCAAGTTTTTGCTAAAATTTTTCGAGTTTTTATCGGAGTTAAGTATTGGGAATCTTGAACCCTAAGAGCACCGTACACTTTACCAACAGTTGAATTTATATGGTTTTGCCGAGTTAAAGATCTGTTGAAGATGACACCAAGATTTTTAGCTGTTTTTTCACATAGTCAATAGCGATGTTATTGAGCATTAAGCGCGGGAAATAAGAAAGATCAACAGACTTTTTAGAGATAACTAAGCATTTAGTTTTCGTTGGGTTTAAAAACAGGACATTTTTCTGGGACCAAATATGGATACTTAAGAGGTCCTGATTAATATTGTGAACGCAATTTTGAATAAGAACGAGTGGACTACTCAAGTAAAGCTGCTCGTCATCAGCATACATTTGTATAAGCGAAAATTTCAATATCGATGGCAATTCATTCATATAAAGCGAGAAGAAAATCGGGCCCAAAATCGATCCATGAGGAACACCTTTCTAGACCGACAAAAAAGAAGACAGCGTATTGGAGAGACTTACAGCCTGTTTTCTATCGCTCAGATAAGAAAGTGGCAAATAAGCAGCAGAAGATGAAAAATTTAGTTGATGAATAAGCTTGCGTATGAGAATTGAGTGGTCGATAGTGTCAAAAGCTTTTGAAAAATCCAAAAGAACCAAGAAACTAACATTATCGACATCAACAGCTCGCCTAATGTCCTCAGACACATTCAATAGCGCTGTCAAACAGTTATGTTTTGGGCGAAAACCCGGACTGAAAAGGTGTCAGCAAATCGACTCTACTAAGATACATATGTATTTATTTGTCTTTGCATAATCCTTTCCAAAAACTTAGAAAGAAACGAATGTATAGAGATTGGACGAAAATCCTTGCCATTAGATGATTTTGGTACGGAGACTATCTTTGCTTGCTTCCAAATTTTTGGAAAGATACCGGTTGTTAGTACTGTATTAAACAAATGTGTAATTTAAGTAAAAATCAGTGGTAATAAAGCTCTAATAAAAACAGGGTGTATACCTTCAATTCCAACTGCATTGGATTTAACTAACATAAAACTTTCAACCACTTCAGTACAATCAATTCTAGAGAACTCAAAAGCAGATTGAGAGGCTGAAGAATTACCTTCGTTAAATACTTCATAGAGATTCAGTGAAGATGTAGAGGGCAACGTTAAGAATTGTTTATTCAACTCATTGATGTCAATGTTATGACAGTTTGTACTTTTTGCTTACCAATACCGATATCACGTAGATTGTTCCACAGTTTTCTACCATTAATTGATAAATTAAGCCGATTTTTAAAAACTTTGGCTTTTTCAGCGCGTATCTTGCAAACGACTTGGTTTCGTAGTACCCGATATGTTCTGTGAAGATCTTCTAACCTATATCTTTTCCACCGAAGGTATGCTTGATTCCTTCGGTACATGAGAGAGGAAATTTCTGGAGTAAACCATGGTCGAGACCTATGTGTTAAACAATTTTGTTAAAGGGGAACAACTAACGTGCTTTCTTCTAACAGATTACTGTTAATATCTCCACATTAAATAATTTTAGTTGACATCACAGCAATTTCTTCCATCAGAGATACGTCTGTAACCTGTACCAAGCAAAAGCTTATCTTCCCCGCAAATCATGTCTACAAAAATATACCTACTCTATTGCACTACCGGGGACTTGATGCGCAATTAATCCTGCAAGTAATTCCATCACGACATAAATGGCAACTCCACCTCCTCTGTCACCTCGATCAGCCCTAAAAAGTATATAACCATTTAAATTAAACATGGTGCTGGGAAAGTTTATGGGAAACCAAGTTTCAGAAACTCCAGAACCTTCAAACGCATATCTAAACTCATCAATTTTTTTTTCGTAAGCTTGAGCATTAATGTGACAAACTCGAAACCCCATACATTGACTGCAAAGCACCCTAAGCATTGAACGCAAAATCAAATCATCGCCAACACCAGAGGAATCCATATTTAAAATTGAAATTTGTATTTATGTATGATAGTATGATAAAAAATTAAAAGAGTTTTACCAATAATTTACATAAAGAGGAAAGAAAAAATTAGGAGAAGAGAAGAGAAAAATAAATATTTAATAATGTATGTGTAATTAAAAAAGGTAGATACATATATAAAAAAAAGAAAAATAAAGTAGCACTACTCAGTTCAAGAAAAAAAAAAAGAAATTAATTAAAGTGAAATTAAGAAAGAAAAATGTGCAAATAATGTTTACAATAATTATTATGTACTTCCAGCAGCAATCATGGCAACCTTGGACAAGTCTTCATTTTTGTCAATAAGAACCGCAGCTTTATCTGGTTGACATTTAATGTATACTAGTCCCCTGTCCCCCTCCTTGTAAACACCGATGATAGTTTATTTTGTTTTTTTAATCGGAGTGCAGATTGTAGCAAAAAAATGTTTTTTTTTTCGTCAAACACTCGCGAAGGAAGATAGGGCTTTCTGCATTGCGTTCAAAGTTAACATCACGATTCACGAAGGGAGAGTGGTTTGTTGTTGTTTTGCTTACAATGCTCAGCAACGGATCGAAGTACGGTGTTTTTATCATATGGTGTGCAAAACTTGATGATGATTGAAGAATCAAGAGAATTGGCATTCGTCGGTCGGGTACGAAATATATTAGCCAGTGTTGGTGCTTTCGTGCTAAGTGAAAAACACAAGTGATTGAAAATTCCTTTTAGGTTTTCATCGGGTGAATAAGGAATCCCATTAAGAACGGCGTCACAAGCAACATTTTGTTCTTCCTGAAATTGCGGATATATCATCTTTATATTTGTTTATTTTGGAAGTGCAAGTGGAAAGCTCGGTTTTGACATCAGTTAGGTGCTAGTTATAGCTATCATTGAAACTCATCATTGAAAATTTTAATGATTGATTTTGAGACGCTAAGGAAGTAAAATAGCTTATTATTTTGATGGAAAAATAAACCTTAAGACTTAATTAATATTTCTAGCCAAAAAAACAGTTCAAACAGGGCCAACTTTCCACATAAAAGGACTTTTCTTATTTCAATGACTGAACTACCTTATGATCATTGAAAAATTAAAAGTCAATTTTTGTGGAAGGTTGGGTCGAATTGAAATTTTTTGTAGCTGGAAATATTAATCAAGTCTTGAGCTTTAATCGTCCATCAAAATAATAAATGATTTTGCTTTCTAAACATCTCAAAATCAATCATTAAAGTTTTCAATGATGAGTTTCAATGATAGCTATAACTGGCGCCTTAATGTCGCGTTCAGTTTGTTGATATCATCTTTAAGCAACATGCTTACGAAGTCCAAATTTGATTGGGAGATTCTATTTTGAATACTCGCGTACTTAACTGAGTGATTTCCCTTATCTATTATGTCAGTTGTGCATTTATATTAAAAGAAATTCGTGTCTCGGTTTCTTCCAGTTTTGTGGTGATGAGTGAATTAATTTCAGTTGTTATGCTGTCTTTTTGAGCCTTTAGTCTGTCATCCATTTTTTTCCACATATCGCTATCATCCTCAAAGCTTTTTTTCGTGTTTTTGAGAGAATTAAGTGGTGAGTTTTGTTTACGATCACTTATACTAGATCGATGTGACATTCTAAAGGCAAATTGTGAATCTAATTATCGTGAATACACCACAAATTAATTTTTTTCTTACATTTTTGCGATAACTTTTAATATAAAATCACTTAAATAAATGATATTCAAGCACCAAAAAAAAAAAGATAGAAAATGATCAAAACACACTAAAATGAACTTATTGTTTGATGAAAGTTTTTTATAGGGGTTCTTTAACTTAAAGAAAACTTGATAAAAGGTATACCCGATAAAAATAGGTCTACTCGCTAGCTTTCATGCTCTTTGTCTTTGATAGAATTGGATAGAATTTTAACACGTGTCGCGTCCTACAAAATTTTTGAAAATTTTCCATTATTTTGTTTTTGTATAACGTGTTAAAAGCAAACCTATTTCGATAGAAGATAATAAAACATAGATATTATTATTGTTAAAAGGTTCTTTTAGTTTAAACGACCAGGGGCCTATACCACAAAACAACAAGTGTGCTTTAACAAGAAAATTTTAACAATTAACTATATTTTTTGTACCACAAAAGCATAAGTTAACAATCATCTTAACAATATATAAAAAGTGGAAAATTTGATGAATTCTTGTGTTCTGTACCACAAAACGACAATTGCTAAGAATGAATAAGATGCCTTTACCTCTAAACAACCGAACTTACTTTCTAACAAGTAATTCCTAAATATGCAGAGTTAACAAGAAAGTTAATTTCTGTACCACAAAACTTAAATAGTTACAAAGTTAATTTTCCTTTAAAACTTGCTAACTACGTTGTTAAAGAAAACAAAGGGCTAAAGCATTATATTCTTGTTGCTTTTTTGCAGGAAGTAACGTTACTTCACAAAGTTGAAATTTAAAGGGTTAGGGTCGAAATTCTGACTGGGTCAAAATTCTTTTTGCAAAATTCTGCTTTCAGAATTCTGCTTTTCAAAATTCTGCTTTCGAAATTCTGCTTTTCAAAATTTTGCTTTTCAAAATTCTGATTTCCAAAATACCGTTATACAAAATTCTGCCAATAATAAAAGAAAGCGCGCGCTTTTCAGCATTTTCCAAACCTTCTTTTTAGTATTGGCAGAACATTGTAAGGCAGTTTTCTCATACTTGTCTCATCATAAAATAGGGAAAATTTCTTCTATTTATTGGTTTTAAGACTGTTCTTTTGTCTAAGACAATAATTGTAGGTATGAGCATAGTTTACAGTTCCGTGCGCATAAAAACAAAATTTTGTAAACAATTATGCACATATTCTGTGCAAAATTTTTATAATATTCTAGACGAAAAATGTTTCCCTTGGCCTTAGCCATGCATTGAGTCATTAACTTACACTTAATTAATAAACTATAGGCCTAAAAATGGAAAACAATTATTTTTGGATGCAAACATCTTTTGCAGGCAAAAAAAGCTGTAAGGTGAATATATTTTTTTTTTGTCTAAGTGAAAACCAACCATAAAAAATACTTATTATTCACCACACTATTTTTCGCACGCAAAACAATTGCCGGCAAATCGTTTTGCATGGAATTCCATGACAGCAATGGTTTTATTTTGCATGAAACTGTTAACCAACAACCAATATAATTTTGTGTTCCACCTGAATCAAACTGTAAACTAGTAGTGGGGCTGTTAGTGAGACCAACCTTTCATTTTGACCTGATGGGTTGAGCTTTAGTATACAAATAGTCCATGTCCTCACCAAAACTTCAAAGTCTTACAAACCAGGTAAAGGAACAAATTGTGTTGTTCCTAAACAATGCGTAGTCGTCATCAAAATGACAAGAAAACTGTAATTCCAGTTGATTTTTTTCACAGTTTTGCATTAGTTGGATACTTTTTTGAATTGAAATGAAATAAAAAGTACATTAAACAAAAAAAAAAAAAAAATTATTTCAAAAATTTTTTAAACAAAAAACTTGATTTTTTTTTATTTTTTTTTTTTGAAAGATGTACTTTTATTTCATTTCAATTCAAAAAGTATCCAACTAATGCAAAACTGAAAAAAATCCACTGGAATTACAGTTTTCTTGTCATTTTGATGACGACTACGCATTGTTTAGAAACAACACAATTTGTTCCTTTACCTGGTTTGTAAGACTTTGAAGTTTTGGTGAGGAAAAACGGTTCGATGAATCAATTTGAAAACTCACAAAAATAGTGATGATTTAAAAGTCTATAAATTTGCATACCAACGCAAAACATGCAATCAATATTTGCAAAGAAATAAAAAGATTTACGAAAGACCACAAAACGTCGGTTTTTAGTACTCTTTTTAAACTAACGGTGAACGGTAAAAAAAATAATTTCTACAAAACCTTAAAAAAATCTTGTAAAACGCTTTCTCAAATTTCCAAAAACTGTCTTTGAATTTTTTATAACATCATTATTTGCTGAGATATTGGTAATCAAGGCTAAAAGTATCTTATTTCATTCAAAGTCAGATAAACCATGTCAAAAAAAATCGTACGACAACAACAAAAAAACTGAATTGAAGCTGAATAAACAAGGTATCTGATCATGATATTTAAATGACTCAAAAAAATGTATCCATAGAAATGAGGACCTTCAAAAAAAATAAAAAAAAACTTTTTGTTGTCTCGTCTCATTTTTTGCAATAACGCAATAACGGTACTTCAAAAAAATTTGTTTGCAAACAAATCTCGAAACAAAAGACATAAAGCTGTAAAATGCTTTGTATTTCAACTCAATACGACTACTCGTCACAAAGATACAGCTCTTCAAAAAACGCTAATAAAAATTGAAAAAAAATTTGTTCCTTTAATTTTGTTGACTAGTCTATTTTGCAATCAAATTCAATTTTTTTTTCTGGCCAAATTTGAATACGCAGTTCCACGTGAAGGCTTAGATTAACTTCAAATCGGTACATTCTTTCTGGCCAAAGTTATATACGCAGTTCCACGTGAAAGCTTAGATTCACTTCATTGTTCATTTTAAAACTCTAAAATAATAATTTAGAAAACATAAAACATCTTATTAATGCTTCATATAAAGTAAAAAAAGCATTTGTTTTGAGCTAACAATTTTGAATTCATCAGTTAAATTTTTTTAACAATCATTTTTAACAATTGTCGTTTTGTGGTACAGAACCTGAGAATTTAAAAATTTCCCACTTGCTCTAGACTGTGTTAATTATTGTTAAGAAGATTGCTAACTTTTATTTTGTGGTACAGAAAACATTGTTTAATTGTTAAAATTTGCTTCCTTAATCATACTTGTTGTTTTGTGGTACAGAATTCTCGTGTATTTTCTTCAAGTTATTTAACAATCGTGAAAGGATATTTAACTTGTTAAATGTTAATGCATAAATGTGGTACAAAAATGTATTTTCTTGTTAAATTTGTATGCTTGTTAGAAAGTTAGATTGTAGTTTTGTGGTACAGGCCCCAGATCTAGTTGTTAGTTAAGTAAGAAATAATTGGCTAGGGGGCTGGCCATGCGCGAGACCAAACCAGACCAGACCAGACTTATGTAAATATTTCAACTCGTCCTCGTTTAAAATTAACTATATAAAATTGTATTCTATCTTTT